>JANAVB010043219.1:5765424-6005424 GCA_029216955.1 Iris pallida
GTGTGTGTGTGTGTGTGCGCGCATATTTAGATATATGATTTTTATATATAATTAATATAGGAGATAAATATATTTTCAATGCATAAATATAAATGGAATATATTATTAATAATTTTTAGATATATATGTACTTAGTACCTAGATTTTAAAACATAGAAAATAACGTACTAAAATATGTATATATGCTATGTATATGTATTGGAATATATATTTCGTTAAATTATTTATAATATTTTTATTTAAAATATTTGTAGAGATTTACGGTATCTTTAGGATTTATTAACAAATTTCACTAAAGGAGTTATATACATACTAAATAAAAAAATAAACCATTGTATTCATCTGAACAACTACATCCAAGAATAGGCATATCAAGTATAAAAGAATACTTATAGAAGTAAAATATAAATCAATTTAATGATGGATAATTATTTTGGTGAAAAGTAAGAAAATATTTCTCCTTAGCCTTATCAAAAGCTCTGCTTATTTAATATGCAAGGCCAACCTTGCAAATTCAAATCATTAGTTTCTAAACCTATTCTAATCGCTTTCCTAAACAAATCTCATGTGTATATGCCGACCTATCAACTCACCCCATGCATATATAGCAAACAAATTCTCATATAATTATATATATATATATATATATATATATAATATCTATACTATATATAATATTATATATATAATATATATATATATATATATTTTATTTTATTTTATTTTATTTTATTTTATTTTTCCTCTAGTGACTCATTATAGCTTGCCGAGATAACCACGTCATGCTTTCTATACCTCATGTTCAAACTCGCCATCATCGGAGCTCGTAACGTGGATGGTAGGGTGCGCGCGGCTTGCACGATCACAAGCCGTACGCCACTAGACCCGAACCCAGTCCAACGCTGTCATGACCCACTCCCAAATAATTGAATACGCTTCGGACATGCCCAGCCTTTTTTGGTAGACGCAACGAAGTAAGCTGTACAAGTCTAAGAAAAACTCCAAGTAATCATGATCATAATCTTATCATAGTTGCTATATACGTTCCCAGAATAGATGACCATAATCTAAGTCATTTAATACCATCTTTACAAAAATCATCTAGAGACAAATCCGATGAAAAAGACAAGCAGGGACACTATGAAATCCTCATTATACAAATATCCAGAAATAAAGTCACTAGACAAAATCTAAGAAAGGAAACTAGACTAAATCCCTGCACCTCCTAAGTCCCAAGTCATGGCTCTATCCTGCTAGGTAAGGTCCCGGGCCTGGTCCATAAAAGATTGGACAAGATCCTCAAGTTCACCTGCAACATATCCAGTCAGAGCGGAGCAAAGTACATCTACGATAATGAAAAACGTAACATGATGAATAAGTAAAGTACAAGAGAACAGGATGACATGAAAAGTAAATGCATAATCTGAACCTGAACATGAATATGTAAACAAAGAAATCCTGCACGTTTATTGATTTGAAAAAACATACTAGAATATGTGACCGGCTGGGGTAAGCACATGAATAAGCACAAGTAAAGGTAAGACTTAGAATCCCATGTGCACGATATGAGACCTAAGTTATCCACATGAATCCTAGGTGGGCTTGGTCACATATCTCTAGTATTTTTCCTCCCTAGATACAAGTAAAGTGCATGAATCAGCTAAGTACCAGAACTAGAAGCACATAATAAACCGTGTAAACAATGTCCAATATGAGAAGAACTTGACATCAACTAAATGAGACAAAATCATAGAATGTACATGCCTTGCTCTCGAAGATCGAGAATAGCGAGATAGTGATCTCTAGGTCCACCTAGCAATGATTTGGGAAAAGATCAAAAATCTAAATGATGACAACTTAGCTAAACATAGCTAACTAGTTTATTTATACCAGCTAATAATCAATTCTACTAATAAGCTAATTATATACATATAAACTAGTTTAATGAGTTTAAACTATATACTAATATTTAAAGTAGAGCCAATATTTAGAATAGAATATAATAGTCAAGGAATAGTTTAGTAAAATAATAACTAGGATACCAATACCTAGCAAATATTTTAACAACATACGGTAGGATTTTACTACTAACATTTATCAAGAAATAAAGGAAAATCCATATTATTAACAATGTAATATTAACTATAAAGCCTGCTAAGCCAACCAGTCCAATATCACTACATTTAGTAAAGTGTTTTTATTGCCTCAAGCCGTTAAACCATTATCAGTCCATCTACAATCCAACTATTTTTGGCCAAACCAGCAGCACCCATACCAAAAGTTTTTATCAAAATATACAAACCAAGCCCTGCAAAGCATACCCAGACCTTCCCAAAGCTGGATCACAACTGCTTTAACATTCAAAATTTATGTTGACATGATTCATCTCATAGTTCTTCATTAATGAAAAACCTAACTTACATCTGCCCAAAGCCACACATAATCACAAGCAAATACTATTTACTGGACCAGCCTGACACTACTCAAAGCCTATCAATACATACTAAAAACTAAGAATCCAAGCAAATTATTATACCACTAGAACCCAGTAAAACCAACCCAGCAACATTCTGTACAACATTCTACTCTTTCACCAATTCACATATAGTTCAAAGAAGATGTTGGCGCCAATTCCTATTCCACAGTCACATTCGACTCTGCAACCAACTCTATAAACAAGATGGACACGATCCCAAAAACTTGGACACGAGCTTAATACTTGACACAAAAAACTAGACACAATAACCCAAAATCAAAACTAGGACAATACTGATTCTTCATGAACAAGAAGGGTGAAGTGAATACCTGAGAGAAAGGCCTGATCCAGAATAGAGATAAGATCCCACGGTTGTCGGATATGATCTCTTCTTGTCCGAATACGATACGAGAACCTATTGGGACAATTCATCGAACAGATTCCAAGAATCCGAGTTTAAAACCGAACTTCAGAGGAACTTAAATGTCTTCCTTAAGAAATTTTGAGAAATAAAAAACATAAGGGAACTTGAATAAAAACTCACAAATGGTTATAAATCCCAAATTCTTGCCGCCCTCTTTCCCAGTCGATCAATGCTCTCGATCGATAGTCTTGTAAGTTCCAAACTAGGAAAAAAAACTAACACCAATCGATCATCAAGATCGCTGCGAAACCAATCTAGATCTTAACGAATTGGGATCGACACTCCCTCGTCGTCGCGATGGTGCGCCGTCGTCACTTATCGTGGGGTCGTCGACGAAGCATGTCATGGAAAAAGACTGATCGGAGGTGAATCATTGCACGTCCCAGATCTAATCGTCGGGAGAAACAGATATGTCACCATGGACCAGTCGTGCTATCGGGTGCCGCTTGACGTCGGAGAAGCCGATCAACTAACCACTGTCGCTGCTCGTCGTGGAGGTCGAATCTCATCGGGCCATCGAAGTGGTGGTAGCGATGGTTGTATCTCAAAGAAATTAGGGTTAGGATTGAAAATTGGGAAGAAGAAGACAAGAGGAGGAACAGTTGGAGAACTTGCTCTTCGAACTTAGCAGAGGGAAATTTTTTAGAAAAGAGAGAGGAGAGCGAGTCCTTATAATAGGAACCGAGGGAATTGGTTATAGCTTGGAGGAGAGGAAAGTATTTGGAGGGAGTTTTGAATAATTTGTTGTGCTCTTCCAAGTGAGCATGCTATTAGAAAATTTTGAAAATAGACTTTCAAAATAAAGGAAATGTTTAAACCTTTGTTCAATTAAGAAAAATAATTTACAAACATCATTTTTCTTTATATGAAAGTCATAATAATGCTAATTAAGTCAAAATAATTAAAAATCCTACAATAATAGAAATATACTATTTATTAATATCCGAGAAAGTGATGTCACAAATCTCCCCTCCTTCGAAAATTTTGTTCTCGAAATTTCATACGGTACGACTAGATACGACCTGAATAACCAGATACAGAAATTAACAAATAGCACGATTTAAAGTAGTACCAAGCGATATAGTCACGAAAACATGATCAAGGATAGAATGGTGACTTATGCATAAATGTTTTACCTAGGCACAGTCAAAATTAATCAAAATGGCATAGTTAGGGTTAAGGTTTAATCACGATTAAGGATAGAACCGTGAAATGATTGGGCCAATAGGTGTGGAAAATAGTGCTAATGAGTTCAAGAATCAAATGGAATTTCTATATGAATCTTATGGCAATAGAAATGATTTTTGAAAATTTGAATCAGTTGGTAAGATTTTTAATAAAACGAAATTTAAACAAATCAAGTAACTTTGGTAAAGTTTGTCAATGAGGATAAGAGACAAAACATGGATAGTCTCAATAGTATCCGAAAATCATACATATCTAAAGTCACTTTTCCTAGAGTTCATGTCCCGCCAGTATGCATTTGGCTACAGTGAACCTTTGGTTCCATGGTTTAGATAGTAATAGATTACCAAAATATTCTATCAACTCTATCCAATATTGTTGAAATAACCAAAAAAAGTATTACGAATTTAGGACTTAGCCTCAATAATATTAGAGAACCTATAAATGCCTGTAATTACTTCAACTTAGAGCCCATGCCTCGCTAGTGCTCAACTGGCTGCAATGAACCCGCAGTCTCTATAATCTAGATAAATAAATGTAGTGCACATCT
This sequence comes from Iris pallida, assembly GCA_029216955.1. NCBI lineage: Eukaryota > Viridiplantae > Streptophyta > Magnoliopsida > Asparagales > Iridaceae > Iris > Iris pallida. Next base: position 5,770,060 of record JANAVB010043219.1, read on the forward strand.
GTCGCGTCATAGTAGGTTGCCGAATATTTTTTCAACTTTATCCATAAGAATTCCAAAGAGTTTATGAAAATTCAAAATGAGTTCTAATAGTTCAAGTCATGATAGAAAGTGATGTTATCTGTTCTTTAGAAAACAAAAAGTTTTATTGGGTACTAAGAAACAACAAAAGATCTAACAATGAGTTAGTAGGTACTAAGAAACAATAGTAAGATAAGGAGACTTTAGAAAACGAATAGAAAACAAACAAGTTTTTAGGGAAAGTCTAGGTGATAAGAGAAAATATAAAGGTAGGTAGCGATCCATGGTGTTCTCCAACCATGTGAGAAATGCCTCCGGTCTTCAGTACTCATCCAGAATTGGAATAGTCTCCACTTCTTCAACTGTCATGAGGTAGGCCCGCCCTTGTGGCTGCTGAATCTGAAGAGGTGGGTCTCTTTACTGAGGTCATGTTGTTCATTCTTGGGTAATGCGATCAATGGCCTGCTGGCAATCCTTCATTCGGTAGGCAGACGATCCGCAGAACAAGCATAGTCCCAGTCTCTTGCGGCACTCATCGAAGTAATATCCTGGGCGATGGCAGTAAGCGCAAGTGGTCGCCGTCTAGGTTTGCTTTGGTGACTGGGGTGGAAGCATCTGAGCCTGGTGGTGTCGCTTCGGTGGGCCCTGACTGTTACTGGCACCAACATCTCTGTCTCTCTCACTACAACAAAAAACCCTTTTAATGACGGCTAAAAAGCGTCATTAATGACGAACCATGACGCTTTTTTTTCCACAGCAACCGTTATGAAAACGGGTGTTATAAATATTTTTTAAAAGCATCATAAAATAACCGTCATGAATAGTTTCTATAAAAGCGTTATGAATAGTTAATATATAGTGCACAATTCAGAACAATTTTAAAACGTCATGAATAGATAATATATATAGGCTCAATGCAGCACATTTATAACACTTTATACTATTCAAATTAGCATATCCAAATCAGTCCATATAATTGTCAGACCTAAAAATCAAATTAATATTATATATCACCATCTTTATTACATTTCTCAAAATAGAGTACATATCAACATCTTCATTACATTCTCAAAATAGAATATCCAAATACATATATATATTTACAACTACCAAAATTGTCCACATCAAAACTTGGCCACATAACCAATAATCATGAAAGATCAACGACAGCCGGAACACCGGTGAAATAACCTTGAGAAAAAGAAAAGACAACCAAATCAGTCCATATAATTGTCAGGCCTAAAAATCAAATCTAATCATGAAATATCAAGAGAAAGGAGTAAAAAGTCCTACATAACTCAAACATAGCATGCTCTAAAAGGCTTTGCAAAAAGCTTGAACCAGAACAAGCAAACTATATTGAGTCCCTCAAACCAAAATATTCCAACACAACTTTGATTGTAAGAGCTTCAAATGACTAATTACTGGTATTGATTTCGATTTAATTAAAAGAAAACAACAAGTGCAAGTACAAATTGAGATTCTTGCTGATACAGTAGATAAAAAAAACTAAATCAACAAAAACTTCCTGATAGGAAGGCATTCAAGAAAGCTGCATAAGTAAATTTACGACCTACAGAAAAAGGCATTCAAGAAACCTGCAGCTAACACAAATCCTAATTCAAGAATATTGGGTCAGTTTCGTAGGATTTATCCATGCCCGCAATCCGCACAAACTATGTTCACTGTTCTGTTGAATAATTGATTACTAAAGTAAATGCTTCCAAACAAACAACTGCTCTATGCCTGCATAGAGCTTGAAGGGCAAGTAAAATGCAGTAAAAGTTAAGAGAAGGTGAAATGCATAAGAGGTCATAAGAGGTCACTTTAAGATACAAACTTAATATACTCGTATACGAACTACATGCAAAATAAAGTAAATTGTCGATAGAATTTGAGATCTTAGATGAACTACATGCAAAATAAAGTAAATTGCAGGAAAACAAATGAAGCTAATGTAAGAACCGAAACCATCAGTGATAAAGTTCAAGTGAAATAATTTTGGTACCCGTGTGCCACTTAAAGTAATTTGTCTATGAATAAATACACATTGTAACAGCTGCAGGTGTAGAAGTCCATCTAAAATAGCATAGATAACAGAAAAGAATGAATCTGAGATTTTAGAATGTACATATCTTGTATTACTATTATATCCTATATTAATCAATTAAGTCCAATGTCTTCTCACATTATAGGTTCTTCCCGGAAAAAAAGAGACTGGAGAATGATCACAACCACAAAACTTACCAAGCCTGGGGACGGTATGGCCCTTGGGGTGGCGGATCACAACAGGATCTACAAATTCTTCGAGCAAGGCTTCTCCATGCGTCCTTAGGAAGTCCGTTTCACCTGCAAAAACCAAATACGAGAAGAGATTTTGGTAAATGTTATCCAATATAATAAAATTATGCAAATTGGGTATGTGATAGAGGTTTACTAAACAACAGACTGTGCCATCAATACAATGCTCTCTCACATTCCAAATTCATTTGATGCCCTCGTGAATAATCACTAAGTTACATATAGCTAATAAGAATCATTACTAATTAAAGTGCCGAAATGAAAAATAATATTTTGAGGGGAAACTTCAGTTAGAAAATTTATCTACCATTTGGCTAATACATCAACAGACATCTCATATCCCCATTTGAAACGAAACTCAGCTGCTTCGTTCCTTGCTTGGTGTACTGAGGATCTTGCATCAGCTGGAAAATCATAATGAAACGTTAGCAAGGTTGAAAAATTATTCGACAAAAGTAGATTATACATCTATAAGATATTCATGTTAGAGATTGTGGAGCTCTGATTCCATTTGTATAGGTGTAACATTCAAGGTTGGAAAACTATTCCACAAAAGTAGATTATACAACTATAAGATATTCATGTTAGAGATTGTGGAGCCGGGATCAGCTTCCCATTTGTATAGGTCTCGTACATGAGTAGGATGAGCTCGGTTCGTACATCAAATAGTAGGTCCACAATTTGTATAGGTCCGCCGCCGTCATTTTCGATCCAGAAAACAAACTTTTTGTCTCCAGTTTATGTCATGGCATAGGAAAAAAAATGCTCATAATCCCCAAATTTTGTTACCAACAAGCAATTTTTCAGACATAGTACAGAGAAATTAGATTTAGATCTATGGATTGGCACCGACTAAATTAAACCCACGACATGCAAAAAAAAAGTTCAGAATTTGCACACAGATCACAAGAAGCAAAAGCGAAGTTTGGATTTTTTTTTTCGATACCGTGTTGCTCTGCGTGCGGAGGTTGACGTGCTCCCGCAGGAACTCGAGCGTGAGCTTCGTCTTCGGGAGCGGGTACCGGGCTGGATCGACTGCCCCGACCTCCAGCACCCTCTCCACCCTCATCTCCACGCTCTGCTTCGTCCCCTTGGGGGGCTTCTTGAGCTCCCCCTCCGCCAGCACGGAGGTCCCGGTGGGGGTCAGCTGTGCGAGCGGGTGGACCGCGGCGTCGACGATCACCTGCAGGTTGGCGAGGCGCGAGCGGGTGTTTTTCTTTCTTGGAAGGAAGAAAAAAATTAAAATCGGAGGAGAGACGGGAGAAGGAGGAGGCGGACGAGGGGTGCCGTCGGGAGCACAGGAGGAGCAGAGGGGGCGGTTGAGGGGGAGGGTCAGGTCGGATTTGTATCTAGGGTTAGGGTTTTGGAGTTGGGGAAAAGGAAGGAGAAGAAGAGGAGGAGAGGAGGGTGTTGCTAAACTAGAGTTAGGGTTTTGGATCTATGGGATTTTGGAGTTGGGGGAGAGGAGGGAGAAAAAAGGATCGGAGAAGGAGAAGACCAGAACCAGAGGAAGAGAAAAAAATTTGTTGAAGCGCAGGATTTTGTCAAAAAATGAACTTAACAAATATTACAAGTTTGCCACCGCCCTAAACTATTAATAACGCTTTGTTTTATAAACGTTATAAAAAGCCCAGAATTAGCCCAAACCGTCATAGAAAAAAGGTATTTTTCAACTTAATAACGCTTATGTATCAGCCGTCATTAAAACTCCTTGTCGAGCGTCATTAATAGGTCTTTTTGTTGTAGTGTCTTGGTCCTCGGGTCCATGTCCTTTTTGACTCCCTGAGCAACCTTGAGGATGGCTGCATACATCGCTCTGCTGGTGGTTACTGCCTGGAGGATCTCTCGAGCTAGTCCCTTCTTGAACCTCTAGGCTCTCTCCTCTAGGGTGTTCACCATGTTCTTTGTAAAACGGCTGAGGCGGCTGAACTCTGAGGTATACTCGTTCACCGTCATGCTGCCCTGCTGCAGCACCTCGAACTGGTTCCTGAGCTCGTCTCGGGCAACCTTCAGAAAAAACTTCTCCTTGAATAGACTCTTGAAGTCTGCCCAGAAAAGTTTGGGAGCGGCTAGCTAGGGCTCCTCTCTGAACCATGCTCTGGCAATGTTGTATAGCTGCATGCTAGCTGTAATGCCCTGTCCCGCTCAGCTCAATCGAAGGAATCAAAATGCCAATAGCATTCGAACTTATCCATGCAACGTTTGCTCGAAGACCCATTCGGTCGAGGCGACTTCTCGCTCATGTGGGTGGCTTCGGTAAACTTGCCTCAGCTTGGCCTTCACATTAATAAAACGAAAGTTTTCAAATGCACAAGTAGGCTTGATAATAAAATAGGAAAATTCACATTGGTAAGGGAATAATCCAAGTCGGGTCAGATTGAGTTAGAATATGAAAAGGTCCCACAGTCGGCTTAGAAGTATCGCACGTCGTGCTTTCAAAATGACACTCAGTCCCTCGTTCCATGGCTCGAAAGAAGAAAAGTTGGTCTTTGCCTTAAAGCTATGAATTAGCCTAAGTCATAGGCATCGTCCACGTAAATGCTTGATAAAGCATGCAAGGTCCCATCGTCCAAGGCTTGGCATAGCCTTTGCTTGCCCCAAGAGTTAAGTTATATCGTACGTCTTGTGGCATAAATCTAGGCACCCAAAGAACTTGGTTGTTCAGGTCGAACACATGCACGACACGTTCTCACGATGTAAGGCTTAGCGTAGCCTTTGCTCGTCAAGTTGTTGCACGATTAAGTTAGGCAAAGTTATGATGGGCGATCGAAGTCATAGCAAGCACTATCCTATGTTATCTGCGGTTGTCAAGTCACTTAGTCCAACGATCTCAAAGCTCGTCATACAAAGTATGAATTGGGTGATAATGTCGCATAGAACACAAGTCAGTCAAGGAAAATTTAGCCACGATCTATGGCACATGAAGAACACATTTTGTTCAAGTTATGCTTGAAGGCTATCAATTAACCATTTATGAGTTGAGTCAATAAGAGTATGGAAACACGAGAAATTTGTCGGGACTGTAGGCCAGTCGCCGAGAAAAGATGTCGGGACCGTAGGTCAGTTGCCGAGGCAACCCTGGTTTGGGCACTACAAAAGAAGTATGAAAAGTAAAAGAAGTAAAGCAAAGGAAGCTAAGTTGTGACGGTTAGGCCATGCATTTTCGTTGAGTCTAGAAGTTCTCATAGGTGCATGGTCATGGACAACTTGTCGACAAGGTTTCGCACCCTCAATTCGAAAGCCTGGGGCCACAGGACCGTATCAGCCTAGGAAGGAAGCAAGGTAGTTAGGCAAGAACACATTGTCGATGATTCGAGGACTTGAGCAGGGCTAGCTACCCTTAGCTGTAAGGGTCTCGTCTGCACTACCTACATGTCCAAGATGGCTTGAATTGCCCGTGACCTTTCATATCGATAATTTGGCATGCTGAGCGACAATCCGCATGCACGGTGTCGGTCGAAATAAAGAAGGTGCAAGCATGGCACGAATGGGGTAAATATGGTATGCATAGTTGCAATACAAGTCTTAAGAAGCCTAAGATTTGGCTATAGAAAAGATGCGTGCTTCGGCATGAAATGTGGCATCGAGTATTAAGTCGTTGGCATAGAGTTGCATAAGTCAGACTTGAGTTGTTTCGAGTTAAGTCAAAAAGGGCAGTAAGGCAAGTTTGATTAAGTAATGCTAAGTTGCGAGGCATGGACTCGATGTTGAAGTATGAACTAAGTCGATAATACGAATCATGTTGTTGCATCCCAAAGTATGGGCGATATGGTAAAACGAGTCGGTACGTCGATGTTGTAGCACGAGAACGGTCTAGAGGAAAGGATAAAGAAGTTATCGGTGTGGTAGCACGATGATGGTCTAGAGACACAAATAGGCCATGCGTCTATGTCTTAAAATCGATCCAAAGGCAAGAATAGAAAGACAATCATAAAGGAATTATGTTGCACAAAGTAAATGAACGTATTAGTTTTATATGGGTGGGCGAGGAGCTCACTCCACAAGTGCAGTTGAGTACTGACACCCATACAGTGTTTATGTGCAGGCATAGGTAGAAGCTCGTTGATGCAGAGCCCGCTTGGATGCGTCGAGGCACAAAATTCTTTGGCATTTCGAGACGTGCGGCCGCACGGAGTCTGGACTTATACGGGACATAATGTATGGACATCACCTATCTAAAGCATCCGCTGGCTCATCAAATTGTATTGAGAGACGAGAGAGAGCTGAGTGACTTGTAATCAAGAGAGAAAAGTGAGCTTGAGTGATTGTAATCATGGCCTCGTGCCACAATTTTAATCTTTGTTTCAATATCAATAAAGAGCATTTTGAATGACTTGTGTTTTGCTTCAAATTTTTGCTGTTGTTTATTTCAATATTTCTGCTTGGGACTTCTGTGCGACCACACGTCACGTAGCCTATAATCGGCCATTATGGAACCCGCTTTGCACGAGCGCAACCTAGGCTCGTGCGGCATCACACCTTAGCGAGGACGATCGATCCTACAGGACCGGGACGTGACACTAGCTGTCTCGACCTGTAGATCCGCGGGAACTTAGGCGATTCGAAGTAGCCTCTCTGTGTTCTCTAGCCTCTCGTTGCCGTAGAGAATCCACTCGTTGCCGCAGAAGTCCATGGGGGTGGAGATTCTTAAAATCTCTAGCAGTCCCCGGCCTCGATAGTGGTACTGGTGGAGCTGCCTCCCTGGTCCTGAGCGCCTCCGCAACTGTAGCTCTAAACCGTACGGCCTGATTGCTCTGAGCCTCCATGAATATCTAGAAAAACCCCATCAACTTGGTGCTTTCGATGGTGATCGTCTGAAGAAGTGGAGGAGGTTGTGCAAGCTCTGGCACCTCGGGTGCAGTGGGTTCAATGGTCCCGGTGTTCCGTGTCATGACTATCCAGTAATAGAAAGATAAACTGTTGATTGCTATGTCCTAGAAAATAATAAGTAAACGTAGTTAATAATAAGCATAACCAAACTTAAATATAATAACCATAAACATTTCCCACTGATCCTATGTTGTGATGAGTTTTTCGTAGTTTTGCAGGTTCTCCAATAGTACTTATAGCCTAAGTACCATTATAACGAGACCTACATAGGCCACCACCCGCTTTCGAATAATCAGATACGAGTTGGACACGCCCAGCCTTCGTTGGTAGAAGGAACAAAGTAAGCTGTACAAGTCTAAGGTAAACTCCACGTAATCATGATCAATAATCTCATCACAGCTGCTATATACGTTCCCAGAACAAATCACCACAATCCACTAAGTCATTTTAATACAATCTTTAAAAAGCAACCAGAGACAAAACCGGTAAACATGACTAGAAGGGACAACAATGAAATCCTTATTATACAAATATCCAAAAATAAAGTTACTAGACAAGATCTAAGAAAGGAAAATAGACAAAATTCCTGCAGCTCCTAAGTCCTGAGTCATAGCTCCATCCTACTCAGCTAAGGTCCCGTACTTTGGTCCATAAAAGATTGGACAAGATCCTCAAGTTCACCTGCAACATATCTAGTTAGGAGCGGAGCAAAGTACATATACGATAATAAAACAAGTACAACATGATGAATAAATAAAGTACAAAAGAACAGGATGAACATGAAAAGTAAAGGCATAATCTGACCCTGAATATGAATATGTAAACAAGAAAATCCTAACACGTGATATGATTTGAAATATATACTATAATATGTGACCGACTGGGATAAGCACATGAATAAGCAGAAGTAAAGATACGGCTTAGAATTCCATGTACACGATGTGAGACCTAAGCTATCCACATGAATCCTAGGTTGGGCTTTGGTCACATATCTGTAGTATTTTCCCTCCCCAGATTCAAGTAAAGAACATGAATCAGCTAAGTACCAGAACCAGAAGCACATCATAAACCGTGTAAATAATATGTCCAATATGAGAAGAACATGACATGAAGTAAATGAGACAAAATCATAGAATATACCTGCCTTGCTCTGGAAGATAGAGAATAGGGAGATAGTGATCTCTAGGTCCACCTAGCAATGATTTGGAAAAGATCAAAAATCGAAATGATGACAACTTAGCTAAACATAGCTAACTAGTTATTTTATATACTAGCCAATAATCTAATTCTACAAATAAGCTAATTACATATATACATAAACTAGTTTAATGAGTTTAAACATATATACTAATATTTAAAGTAGAGCCAATATTTAGAAAAGAATATAATTGTCAAGGAATAGTTTAGTAAAATAATAACTAGGATACCAATACCTGGCAAATATATTTTAACAACATACTGTAGGATTTTACTACTAACAATATTTATCAAAAAAATAAAGGAAAACTCCACACTATTTAACAATGATAATATTAACTATAAAGCCTGCTAAGCCAAACCAGCCCAATATCATTACATTTAGTAAAGTCTTTTTATTGCCTCAAGCCTGTTAACGCATCATCAGTCCATCTACATCCCAAACTATTGCTGGCCAAACCAAGTAGCACCCATACCAAAAGTTTTATCAAAATATACAAACCAAAGTCCTGCAAAGCATACCCAGACCTCTCCCAAAGTGTGGCTCACCAACCTTGCTTTAACATTCAAAATTTATTGACTTGATCCATCGCACAGTTCTTCATTTAATAAAACTCAACCCAACTTACTATCAGCCCAAATTCACACACAATCACAAGCAAATACTATTTACTAGACCAGCCTGACACTACTCAAGGCCTAGCAATACATACAAAAAAAACTAAGAATCCAAGCAAATTATTATACATTAGAACCTAGTAAAACCAACCCAGCAATAATCTGTACAACATTCTACTCTTTCACTAATTCACATATAGTTCAAAGAAAGATTGTTGGCGCCAATTCCTATTCCAGTCCCATTCGACTCTACAATCGACTCTATTAACAAGCTGGACACGATCGCAAAACTTGGACACGATCTTAATACTTGACACGAACAAAACTGGACATAATAACTCGAAATCAAAACTAGGCACAACTATTGATTCTTCATGAACAAGAAGGGTGAAGTGAATACCAGAGAAGAAAGGCCTGATCCGGAATAGAGACACGGTCCCAAGGTGTCGGATATGATGTCTTTGTGTCCGAATACGATACGAGAACCTATTGGGAAAATTCGTCGAACAGATTCCAAGCATCAAGAGTTTAAACCGAACTCTAGAGGAATTTAAAACTCTCCCTTAAGAAATTTTGAGAAAATCAAGAACAATATGGGAACTTGAATAAAAAACTCACAAATGGTTATAAATCACAAATTTCTTGATCAATGCTCTCCCGATCGATAGTCCTATCCAAGTTCCAAACCAGGAAAGAAACTAACACTAATCGATCATCATGATCGCTGCAAAACTAATCCAGATCTGAACGAAATTGGGATCAACACTCACCTCGTCGTCACGATGGTGCACCGTCGTCACTTGTCGTGGGGTCATCGACGAAGCACGTCGTGGAGAAAGACTGATCGGAGGTGAATTACTGCATGTCATAAATCTAATCGTCAGGAAAAAACAGATCTATCACCGTGGACCAGTCGTGCTGTCGAGCGTCGTCTGACATCAGAGAAGCCGATCAACTAACCACTTGCGCTGCTCATTGTGGAGGTTGGAGTCTCGTCGTCGGCCGTCAAAGTGGTGGTCAGCATGGTTGTATCTCAAAGAAATTAGGGTTAGGATTTAAACGCGGGAAAGAAGAAGACAAAAAGGAGGAACAATTGGAGAGCCTGCTCTTCGAACTCAATAGAGGGAAATTTTTGAGGAAAAGAGAGCGAGTCCTTATAAATAGGAACTGAGGGAATTGGTTAGCTTGGGGGGAGAGAAAAGTATTTGGAGGGAGTTTTGAATAATCTATTGTGCTCTTCCAAGTGAGCAGGTTGTTAGAAAAAATTTGAAAATAGACGTTCAAAATAAAAAAAATGTTTAAACATTTGTTTAATTAAGAAAACTAATTTATAAATAGCATTTATTATTTATAGTAAAGTCATAATAATGCTAATTAAATCAAAATAATTAAAAAAAATCCTAAAATAATAGAAAGATACTATTTTATTAATATCCGGGAAAGAAGGGTTACAAACACCGTCGCAAACAATCTCCTAGTGCCTGTAAGGTTTTCCTTGTAGGATCGATGACACCTCTAGAGGGGGGGGGGGGGGGGGGGGGGGGGGGGGTTAATAGAGTGTAGTGGAAGAAATGTTCCCAATAAAAATTATGCAGGTAAAGACAGAAGGCAATATGCAGACACCGAGATTTTATACCCATTTTTCTCTGAGAGGACTAGTCCAGTCTTGAGTACTCCTGCTCGATGTTTAATCCAGTATTTGAAATAGAGGTTACACTGCGTACTTTACTCCGAAGAACACGTGAACTTCAAAACGGTCGTGTTTTAGTCCGAAGCCCACGATCAAACTTCAACACCGTCGGAAAAAGATTTTTATACTCCAAGCTTGTACAACTCGAATACTCCTAATCGGAACCTATAGTTTGGAGCAGACCGACGTTACTCCTCTTCTATCTCCACCTATACCTCCACCTCTACCTCCATCTGTAGATACACAGACCGATATTACTATCGGAACCTATAGTTTGGGGCAGATTACACAGATTTTGGTGGCCCTACCGGGTCAGATGACCCAGGTGGCCGAAATTCTAAGCACAAGTAGTCTAATTCCTGCTACCACTATACCGACTCCTGCTTCGACCTCAGCACCTCCGACATCGGCTCCAGCTTTGACCTCAGCGCCTCCGGCAACGACTCCTCCTTTAACCACAGCCCCTACTGCACCAGCTCCTACATCGACCACGGCGCCTCCTATCATGCCGGTGACTCTTCCAGGCGTTGTTCCTTCCCAGAACGTACAACGGGTCATCAGTTTGGTGCTGGCGCAGTTATATGCATGCGGACAGTCGCTTCTGCCTCCGCTACCTCCTCCATCTCCTCCACCATCAGTTTGATGTTGACAATATTTTTGTATTATTTTTGGTTGTACATGATGAGTTTGTATGGACTTTATAGATTTTATGTATCATTCAATGTGTACGAGATTTGTGTACATGTACTATCTTAGAGCTGGATCTAGATGAGTTTGTATGGACTCCATTGTGTCAATAAATAGTTGTTTGCATCTATTTTATTCAATATTACATATTTGTGTTCTAGTTTATTGAGTAAATAGTGCTTTTGATTCACTGTTATATATTTGTGTTTCATGCTGTTGAATATAGATATATTGTATGAGAATAGCATGAACCAATATTTCTGGAAAAAATTTACATGCTAGCGATGGACCAACGACGGAAATACCGACATATTTCTGCAAAAATTTGCAGCCTAGCGATGGACTGTCGACACCTAGTGACAAAATATTTGTACCCCAGCGACTACTTTTCGACAGAAATTTTTGTTGCTAACATGCTGTGATACCCCGAAAGCGCATCAGATGAGCTAGCGACGTAAATATTCGTCTCTGAGCTTCTGGAAATTTCAAGTTTTTGGCTGAAAAACTCTGTTGCTAATACGTCGCTAAGCTGTCGCAAAATATGTCGACCGAAAAAATTTGTTGCTACCCCGTCGCTGAAAATGGTCGTTGTATCCGTCGGTGAGTCGACGTTTGTAGCGACGTCTTACCGACGAATTTTTTTAGCGACATTTAATCTAACGACATAAGCTTTCCATTGGTAATCTGTCGGCAAATCAAAATAGCGACAAAATAATAATATTTAGCGACCGATATTTTTGTCGCTAAATATCAGTATTTTTGTAGTGATTTGCAAGAAAGTAAACCCAAGTACATCGTGAATAGTCATCAACTATCGCGAAGAAATATAGCTTACCGCCAAGATTGACGACTATACTTGGTCCAAATAGGTCCATATGTAACAGTTGAAGTGGTCTAGAGGTACTTACAATATTTATTGATTTGAAAGATGATCTGGATGCCTTATTCTTTTCACACTTGGCACAGACTATATATTTCTTGAAAGTAATATCAGGTAAGCCTCTTACCAGTTTCTTTATGGATAATCTTGAAATAGTGTCCATGTTTGCATCTGCAAGACGTATATGCCATATCCAGCTTTCGTCTTGAGAGGTGTAAAGACACTTTCCTGTACTGTTAGTACTTTCTGACAGATATAAAACATATATGTTGTCTTCTCTTATCCCCTCAAAAGAGCTTGTTCTAGAAGATATATCATAAATAAAACATTTATCCTTAACAAAATTAATTCTATAACCATGATCAGTCAACTTTCTAATACTCAACAGGTTATGTTTTAATTCTGTTACTAAACATACATTTTCAATAATAGGAGAGGGAGAAGTACCTATGTCGCCATTACCAATTACATATCCTTTTAAATTGTTTCCAAAGGAGACATAGCTTTCTTTCATCATCGATAGAGTTGCAAATAAAGTATTATCGTCCATCATATGTTTGGAGCAACAACCATCGAGAATTCATTTATTTCTAGTGGGAGGAGGAAGGCCCACATACAACACAAGTTGAAGATGTAACCTTTGGTACCCACTTTATTGAGGGTCCGGATGTGTTAATTTTTGGAACCCAAACATATATCGGCATATCTACTAGCTTTCTAATCTTACACTGATGTGATACATGTCCTCTTATACCACAGTAATGACATGTAGTAGACATATTTATGCTAAGTAGAGTTAGAAGATCATGTATGTGCGTTTTTGAATAGGTGTGTGACTTCTTTTGTGGAAATTTATACATAAATTCATGACTCCTAGCAGTTATAGTAGTGTTGGTCTTGTTGTGTTTGTGTTTAGCCTTTTGATTTGTGTTCAATTGAATTACAGGCTTGATGACATGTTTACCCAATTTAATCTCTAACTTTTTAGAGACATCACAGGCCTCATTGTACGTGGCCATGAGTGCATCTATTCTCTGAGCAACAATATAATACTTCGTTTTCTCTAGTTCATAGAGATAATTGAGCTTTATATTTTCTTGATTTGCTTTCTCAAACTTCTAATCTCAACTTTAAAGAAGAAGTCTCATTCGTGTTAGTAGAAGAATTTTTATCTCTAATATCTTCTACTATTTGCGATTGATTAGAAAACTCAGATTGTACAGCTTTCAACTCTTTTTTGGCACTTTTGTACATACCCATCATCTTCTTTTGATCTTCTAGTAGATCAGTGAGTGCATCAGATAATTCATCAAAAGTAAATTCTTCATAAAGAGGATTTGAAATTACTTTAGCATCCGTAGCTATGAAGCATAGATTTGCTAGCTATGGAGCATAGATTTGCTATGTTGCAAGGTCTTTCTTCTTATTCTTCTTCTGAATCACTCATCTCACTTTCACACTAGATGTTGGTATTTGCATAATTCCTTCCTTCTTTTGTCTGACTGATCGTTTCTGCTCCCCTTTCTTATAACAGGTCAGTCTTTCTTGATATGACGTATCTTCTTACAATTGTAGCAGATTGGTTCTTCGTCATCTCTGAAATCTTTCTTTTCTTGTTAGTCTTCTCATACTTCAGATATCTTCTGAAGTTCCTTATCATAAGGGCCATTTGCTCGTTGTCTGAGCTATCGGTCTCACTCTCGTCATCGGAGGCTGCCTTATGATATGCTTTGAATGTATAATTAATAGTCTTCTCCTTTGGTGCTGGATCTTCGAAATTTTTAAGGTCCAGCTCATGTGTCATAAGATTTCCTATAAGCGTCTCGAGAGTCATTGTAGTGAGATCGTTCTCTGTAATAATAGCCATTGCCTTAGGATTCTAGTTCTTTGTCAAACCACGAAGTACCATTCGTATATTTTCATGATTGTTGTATTCTTTTCCAAGGGAAGATAGAGGGTTAACACTATCTAAAAATCGAGTAAACATGTTTGTGATAGTCTCATTAGACTTTATTTTGAAGGCCTCATTCCCTTATATAATTCGTGAGATTTTGGACTCCTTCACTTATGAAATTCCTTCATGAGTTACCTCAAGAAGTTTTCAAACCTCGTGAGACATGACACATGTTGATACTCTGTTAAACTCAGTTCTATCTAGTGCACAAAATAGAGCATTGATAGCTTTTGCATCAAGACTCGCTTGCTTCTTTTATGATCTGTATACTTGTCATGCGATTTTTCAACCAGGTTCCCATCTACGACGATAGGTAATGGTTTCTTGTAACCGCCAATGACAATTGACCATAAATCAAAATCAAGTAACTTGAGGTAAAAGCTCATGCGTTGTTTCACTTAACCAAATGTCCTTAAAAGGCTTTTGAAAGAAAACGAAAAAAAGTACAAAAGTACAAGTAGATTCTGGAAAGTATTGCTATGGAAGTCTGATCTGAGAGCGATCACTTTGTTCCTTGGACCACACGATGATGATGAAGAGAACTGTTTGAAGAAGAACAACCGAAAGAACTAAGTCACCAGAAAGATATCGACACAATTGGCACTGATGGCACAGTCGAATGCTTTTCTGCTTTGCTTCACTCTGTTCTTGAGAAAAAGTTAAAGAGAAACACTCTGGAAAATTACTTTGCTCTAAAAGTCTCTGGGCTCCAAAATCTTGTCACTTTTGTTTAAAAAATAAGTCTATTTATAGACTAGACCCTCTGTGCATAAAAAGCAACATAATTGGGTCTCTACACAAGTAACTGCCACCCACGATTGAAAATCGACCTCTACGCGTGATGACACGTGTCCCATGTAGAGTTGTAGTCTCTACGTATGGTGACACGTGTCCCACAACTTCAATAATATGGGGAGAGCACGTACACACGTTCCTTGATAAGTGTGGCATGAAAGCCACGTATGTAGACCACGTTCTCACATAGCCAAAAAGATTGAGTGTAAAATAACCCAAAACAAACTTCTTGCGTAGAGTGGCTAAAAAGTAGCCTTCAGCGTATAGCTAGCTCAAATAAACTCTACGCACACAAAAGTAGCTGAGATAGCCTTGAGCGTAAGAAACTCAAATAAATTTCATGCATAAAGGAAGCGGTCTCTTGAGTGTAAAGTAACCCATCTGCACACTAAACTACAAGCGTTGCGTTTGGTGCAAAAATCTTCTTGGCTTCTGTGCAATGTTCTGTCAGAAAATCATTCTGTCAGAGCAGTATTACGCGCATTAAATACGGTCTGGATAGCCTGTCTCTCACGTAAAGTCTGAGAATGCTCTCGCATAGAGTTTGAGGATGGCTCTTGCGTAAAGGAGCTTGCGTAGAGTTAGACTCTGTTTGATCTCTGCGTAGAGCTTGAATTTGACTCAGTTTGACTTGCGTAGAGTCTTTAAATGGGCTTCGCGTAGAGTCTGAAACTGACTTTGCGTAAAGCTCTCAACTACATTTGACTTGGTCTATGAAGTTTATTTATGCTTCTACAAGACCCCCTTCAAAGTTTTGTTTCAAAATTTGAAATAATTTGAACAGAAGCGTAAAATCCGTGATATCTAACAATCATCTCAGAAGCGTAAAATTTGGGATACCCAACAGTTATCTCAGAAGCGTAAATTTGGGATACCCAACAGTCATCTCAAAATCGTAAAATTTGGGAATTTGAACCGATTTCAAAATTTTCTATAAATATAGCTTCGCTAGTAGAGAGAGAACTTTACTCATCTCTTGCAATATCAATCTCTTTACTTTTGTCTTCGAAATCCCAGTTCAAACAAATGGCACCATAGAGCAAGGCGATCAACACAGTCAAGGGGAAGAAGCCCGCCACCACCTCATCAATAAGATCGTCGGAGGGACACGACACCGCCGTTGCATCCCCACGCCGCGAGGAGACTCGACCAAGACACCCAAACGTGGCTCCGACCATGATAGGTTGAAATCCTCGCTATTCAACCATGGATTTCATCGAGAAAGATGACCCAAGAGAAACCCTAATTCATACGCCCATGTTTACACGTGTCAGCGTAAAAATATGAAAAATACGCCCACATTCATATGTGTCAGCGTAAAAATATAAAAAATATGCCCACATTCATATGTGCCAGCGTAAAAATATGAAAAAATACGCCCACATTCATATGTGCCAGCGTAAAAATAGAAACAACAAAATACGCCCCCATGTCTATACGTGCCAGCGTAAAATGTTAAGCATTAAATACGCCCACGTCAATACGTGCCAGCGTAAAGTTAAAAATACGCAAGTCACCCACGTTCATACGTGTTAGTGTAAAAATAAGACTATATGTTTTTATGCGTACAACTTTTACTCTTTTTTGAACAGAGAAAAGTATACGTAAAAAACTTTTAGTCATACACTGCATTAATTTAGAAATTTTCCAAAACTTTTTGCAACAAAGAATGAAAAAATATTCAAAATCCTTTACGCACAAATCTTCACTTGCATAAAAAAGCTCTTGCGCAGAGATGAACCAATTAGGATATTTTTCAATCTTTTTAAAACAAAGAATGAAAAATTTCAAAATCTTTACGCACAAACATGTACTTGCGTAGAAGCATTTGCGTAGAGATGTATAGAGATCAATTCTGAATTTTACTAACTTGATTTCTTTTTTTCTTGATCTTCTTTTTGAAGTGGACTTGCAGACTCATCCTTCTCTGAAGTCTTTGGTTCCCCAACTGGTATCTTGGGTTCCAACTATTTGGAGAATCTATCTCATGTTGAGTTCCCACAAACTGACAAACAGTACCCTGAAGAGAGACAACAACTGATAGCTGCTCAGGGAGACAGAATGCTGCTGTCGTTGATAAATGGAGAATTGCTAGTGTCGCTAGATGGCCAACAATTTTGAAGCCTGCTTTCATGTTGGGGATGCTATTGATTTTCAATCACAGACGAACCCCAAGAAGGAGGCTTGGGTGTTTAAGTTTGGAGGAGGGCGATGTATCTCCCAACCATGCCAAGGGATTATCCCCTGTCTTGTTTATTCACGCCACTCACCCAAGACAGATGATCTTGAACCTGACCTAATAGTCATGGTAGACTAGGCAGAATTATTTTCAAGAGGGACGGGTCCAACCCAAATAGGCTACCATACTAGTACTCCCAGCGGTGGTGTCATTCCTTTCTCCGATTTACTGCCTGGATTCACATCGAGCGAGGGCTCAGCTCTGATCCAACCAGTGCAGATACCAATGTTCATAAACAAGTTTATGAAAGCCTCAGTACTATATCCCCAGGTCAACCCTAGGCTGCCAGGGTGGATGACCCCTCATAATAATAATTGGATTCAACTTAGTGCTTGGATCATGAAGAACTTTGAAGCGGACCTGCGAGCCATTGGGTTGTTTGAAGGAGTAGCCTCCCAAGTCAAGGCATACCAATGAACAATAACTTGTTCTTAGCCTCGATGGAATGTATATCAGCTTGACGGGGACTTTTGCAACCCCAATAGGTGAAATGGGTCTTGCACTGCATGAGATGCAATTCATCTCCAAGCTGCCAATGGGGAAGCTCCATATGAAGAATACGTTCCCTCCAACCGGGAACTAGCAGAAATCAGGAAGAAAAATTCTTACTTAGTTGAGGTATACCAAAAGTTGATGTACCATTATCTGATTTGCACCACTATGTATGAAAGTGGCTCGTTTGGCATACGTCAATAAATGGACAACATATCTATTCTACCATAAGAATAGAATATACAAGGATGACAAAGAGAGATTCCAAGACAACAAGGCTCAACCCATCAACCCTTGTTCAATAATTCTGCTGATACAAAAACACTTGGATGATCAGCTATAAGTCTCAGACAAATATTGACCACCAAGACTGGAGAATTTCCTGCAGGAACTGAAGCATTGAGCTTTCTGAGACATGGCAGTCGGAAGCTCTCAAAAGAAGCCTTGCTGGCAGGATTTCTTTCCCTGTGGCTGCGAAGATGGGTGTACCAGGATTCACTGAAATGTACTATGGCCAACAGAACGTTTGGTATTCAAGGCCAGAATCAACCTGTTATCGGCAATGGTATGTCGGATAAATACAGGTTTGTGAGCATTTGGTGATGAACTGATCAACAATGCTCCTTATCGAAAAGATTTCCCTAGGGTGGAGATGTCCTACACTTATTTAATGTGCTGGTTATTGTATCACAACTGCAATTTATTGGCACCAGGCCCTGGAAATGATATGAAGGTATTCCTCCAGAAGTTAATAAAGCCACGTGGACTGCGACTTCTGTGGCAGATACCCAGGCAACATTAAACTTTTCCATGGGTGGAACTTCTTCTGCACAAGACCACCAGTCCCAATGACTGTTTCGGTGTGCAATTTGAAGATGTAGGTCAAGAGAGGAGTGAGATACCTGCACCAGTCTTTGAATGGCTAATATGCATCAGACCCTCACATCTAATGTATAGAACTGAAGACAACTGTATGTTCGAACTGTATCTACCCAGTTGGTTCGCTCGTCAGTTCTGGTATGACCAACTTCACGTTGGTATCCCTCCACTTGCTTCAACTATTATGGAAAATTAGTTGATGGTGCAAGGACATGGAGGTATTTCAGTGCTGGATGTACCGGTGCCAGATTCGTGTGTCCACTGCCACAAGTACAACTGAGCTACGAATGCTCCATTCGTATGCTCATTTTATGCCTCCATTCGTTCCTTCGCAAATGACTACAGCATGAAGGGAAGTCTTCGATGGGACACGGAAGGAAATTTCAAAGAGCCAGTTAGGGTACCTTCGGACATACCTGATGATGCTGCTGTTCCGGATGAATATATGGAAGCACTCCCTATGGGAATGGGGGAACCAGTTGCAGGAACCATTACCATCACTACAACCCGGAAGCGAAAAAAAACAGATGCAACTGTTACTCTCCGGAGAAGAAGAAGAAGGAAGTCACTGTTAAAGGGCCTTCCAGACAGAGAGCCGCTACTCCAGAAAGCGAAACTCCTGTTGAGGAACCCCAAAATATTACATCTTCTTCAGCTCAACCTGGAGAAGGGTCTTCAGCATCCCAGCCAGCCAGCAACAACAGAAGTTGTAGGAGTCCTATCTCTTGGACGCCTCATCACTTCACTACATCTCACTTCGCCACAAAAGGTGAAAGCTATTGAAGACACCGCTATAACTCATGCTGTTGATCCGGAACCCATTCCTTCGGATGAACCGGCCCTTGAATTAGAGGATGATGATTGGGATATGGATTATGACGCACTCTTGGGCGTCCTGCACCTACTCCAGATAAAGATAAATTACACAAAATTTATACAAAAATATGTATTATGATTTTGTATATTTAACTATTTTGCTTAATCTTTGTAGGTAATCGCTGCAGCAAAGCCTGTGGCTCCTCCTCTCTCAAGAAACTATTCATGAAGAAGACATAGAGTCTGAAGAAGAGAGTTCTTCTTCAAAAGAAGATTTGCTTCTAAAGAAGACTCTCCACCTATGGAGATACCACAAGAGCCTACAAAAGAGGCATATCAGAAATTCCTTCTCCTGCCGAAGGGAGAGAAAGAAGCAGCTGCAGTAGAAGAAGAGCCAGTTGCAGACGAGGAGCAAGATGTAAAAGAGCCAACTGTATTCCAAGAATCAATTGCTGCTCAAGAACAGATTGTTGAGACGTGGATGTAGCGACAACATTAATTATCTGCCGTCCAGCTCAAGTTCCTGAGATAACTGTGTTCGAGTCTGAATCGAACATAGGAAGCAGCACCTCCATGATACCATCTTCTACCACCGAAACTCATCATCGGAGTGCTCGGATTTGGGGGGGGGGTGGTAGCAGAAAAGTGTTGAAGAGGTAGCCCAGAACTCCCCGGGACTCAATTAACCATGATGGTAGCAACAACAACTATGGCTTTATCTCATCTTGCTACCAAGGCAACGACAACATCCGTCCCAGTCTTCAGAAGAAGGATTTAGTAGACCTTGCTGCCACACCGAGTTCCCATGCAGAAATGAATCTTTTAGTTGAGATTCATACTGAAGCTTTCTATAAAACCTTGGCGGCCTTGATCAAGATGGTCCTGAAGAAGGGCCTAAATTATGAAAGCTTGAAGGCTGCGATTGCTTCCACCATTGGGAATGTTGCTATGTTTAATGATGCTGAGAGAGCAGCAGCTCTAGAGAAAGTAGTGGAAGGACTTGAACAGCCTATTAAGGAATATCTAAGGCTGTCAAGTGAAACCCTCGAAAGTCTCATCCAGATCGAGTATGATGCTTTATCAGCTGAATACATCACTTGGAAGACTATTTTTAAAGAATCTCTTCAGGATTACAACAGCAAAGTTGCCAGAGAGGAAGCTTTTTTAAACGAAACTAAACCCTTACTAGAGACACATAGAGAAGCCTATGAAACTTCAAACATGAGAATTCATCAACAAGATGATATAATTCGTGAAGTTGAAGCAGAGTTGGCTCGATTGAAGGCAGAGAGAGAGCAGATGATTGCAGCTCGAGATAAACATCTGGCGCAGAGCTCAATATTGGAAGAGAAGTTTTTTGGTGCTGAAGCAAAAGTAAAAACCCTTGAAGATGCCAAAGACAAAATGATATCTGCCTTTACCGAACTCTCTCACCTCTGCACTGCGGAAGCCCGAAGATCTATAGCATACACAACTGTAGTGGGCTCTCATGGAAAACGTCTGGTAGAGTTGCAGAAGATGATTGAAGATCTGTCTGCTCCACCTTAGAAATTTTGTATCAATAAAGAATTTTGTATTCTTCCTTTCATGTTATCAATAAAGAATTTCGTATTTTGTCTTTCTTTGCTTTAATATTTCAAATCATGCAATGAATGAAACATTTTTTATAAAATGGTTGTGAGATAGAAAACAATTATCAGAGGTAATATAGACATGATAAGTTTTCCAAACTCAACAAAGTAGATTATATCTATCCAGAGATAATATGGACATGATAAATAATAAATCTTGTTTTCTTTAGAGTATATAATACTGTCAGAGGTAATATGGACATAATAGATCGTAATGACTCAAAAAATAGATTAATATCTATTCAGAGGTAATATGGACATGATAGATAATAAAGGAAAAGAAGTAGATTTAATATTTATTCAGAGTTAATGAAGACATGATAAATAGTAAATCTTTTTCTTTCTGAAATCAGTTGGTAAGACAGAAGATCAAAATTCTCTTTTAGGAGAATAAATAATCAGCTTAACCAAACCTTGGCAGCTGGGGAATAAAGAAGAAATTCAAACGTAGTATTTCTTCAAGAATTTATCGTTAATTGGCATCATGAGCAAATCTCCATTAGGTTTAGATAACCTATATGCACCATTGGAGAATACGGTTTCGACTACATAAGGACCCTCCCATTTACCTTGGAATTTGTCTTTACTCTTATGAGTCATAACCATAGGTCTTCGGACAACTAGAACTAGCTCTCCTACTTTAAATACCCTCTCTTTAACTTTGCGATTGAAAGCTCGAGATATGCGGGCTTGATACAGCTCAATGTGCTGTTGTGCTTGAAGTCGCTTCTCATCCAAACCTTCAAGTTCTTGGAGTCTCAAGCGATCATTATTCTCTGTAGTTAGCTCATTAGCAATGGCTATTCTAAGAGATGGTATCTGGATCTCTAGTGGAAGAACAACTTCACATCCGTAAACCAATAAAAATAGTGTAAAATCAGTTGGAGTTCGGATTGTTGTTCCATAAGCCCATAAACATTCTCCAAGTTTTTCGTTCCAATCACGTTTATTAGAAGAGAGAAACTTTTTAAGAAGTTTAATAATTGTTTTGTTGAAAGCTTCTGCTAAACCATTAGCAGCTGGATTGTAAGCTGTAGAAGCTAAGTTCTGGATCCGATTCTTGTCATAAAATTGATAAAACGTCTGACTGGCAAATTGTGGTCCGTTATCATCAATTATCCTTCGGGGAATCCCGAAACGATAAATGACATGATGTTTGATGAAGCTAACGACGTTAGACGTTTTTACTTCAACAAGAGGAATTGCTTCTGCCCATTTAGAAAAGTAATCAGTTATAGCCAGGATAAACCGATGTCCTTTGACAGAAGGAGGATTAATTGGACCAATAATATCCATACTCCAAGCTTCGAAAGGCCAAGAAGCTACTGTAGGATGTAAGAATTCAGAGGGTTGGTGAATAAAGTCAGCATGAATCTGGCATGCTTTACACCATCTGGCATAATCCACAGCGTCTGCTATCATAGAAGGCCAATAATAACCCATTCTTCGAATACGATCCTATAATTTTGGACCTGGTTGATGCGCACCACAAACTCCATCATGAGCCTCATGAAGTGTTTGCTTGGCTTCGCTTTCCGAAAGACAACGCAGTAAAAGTCCGTCATAAGAATGACGATACAACATGTGCATAGAAGTATCATAATAGAATCGAAATGATCGTCTTTTGATTGATGCAGCTTCTTTTGGATCTTCAGGTAAAATCCTATAAACTGTATAATCAATAAATAGACTTCTCTAATCCCTTTGCTGAGAATTTGATTCGGTAGCATAACTCTGTTCGATATATAAATTATTCTTGACAGAGAATAAATCTCTATCCAACAAAGTAATGGTATTTTGTCTTCTAATTAGAATTGCTAAGTCTGCAGCTAGACTAGCGAGAGCATCAGCTTCCAAATTTTGAGAACGTGGTACGAATTCAATAAAATACCCTTTGAATGAAAGAGCCAATTTGATTACCACTTGATGATAAGGAATGAGGTCAGAGTTTCTGACTTCATATGTCCCTCTGACCTGATTAATAATCAGTTGAGAATCTCCATAAGCTTCCAAGAACTCAATGTCCAATTGCCTTGCTACTTGAAAACCAATTAGCAGAGCATTATATTCTGCTACATTATTGGAACATGGTTCATTGAGGAAATAAGCACGGTATATAACCATTTTATCAGACGAGACCAAAACGATGCCTACTCTGGAGACAATATTGCTTTTAGGCCCAACTCTTGATGTTCTATCAAAGTATAGTTGCCAAATGTCATTCTTCAAAGTCATGTTGCAATCTACGACTTCATCTGGAATGTCTTCATATAGCTTGGAAGTTTTAGGTATAGGGTGAGCTGCTAAGAAGTCAACTAATGCTTGACCCTTCACTGATTTTTGAGGTATGTAGACCATATCATAGGGAGTAAGCAACATTGCCCAGGTAGCTAACCGGGAGTTAAGAATACTCAGCTTCTTTATTAATACCCGAATAGGATTTATTCTAGATATGACATGAATAGTCTGTCCTGATACATAATGTCGTGTCTTTTGAATGGCAAAACCAAGGCTAGACATTCTTTTCCACAGAAGTATACCTGTGTTCAGCTCCAACCATCATTCGGCTAAGATAATAAATTGCCTGTTCATGACCCTTATCACTTTTCTGTGCAAGAAGAGCACCAAAAGAATGATCTAAGGCTCGAACATAGAGCAAAAATGGTCTTTCCACTACTGAGGGTACTAAAACAGGTGGATTTGTAAGGTATTGCTTGATGTCATTGAATACTTTTTGACATGCTTTATCCCAAACAAATGATACACCCTTCTACAATAACCGAGAGAAAGGTTGACATCTCCCAGAAGATTGGATATAAATCTTCTGATGTAAGCAATGCGACCCTGAAAGCCATGAAGTTCTTTCAGATTACGTGGAGGACGCATTTCAAGAATTATTTTTACTTTATCAGGATCAACATGGATACCTTGAGAAGTAATGACAAATCCAAAAAACTTGCCACTGAAAACCCCTAAGAAATACTTAGTAGGGCTCATCTTTAATTGATGTCGACGCATCAACTCGAATACTGTCTTCAAGTCTTGAATGTGATCATCTTTTAATCGACTTTTGACAGCGATATCATCTACGTAACATTCAACTGTTTTTCGTAGATGTTCTTTAAAGATATTGTTCATGGCCCTTTGATAGGTAGTACCAATATTTTTCAGACCAAAAGGCATAATTGTGTAGCAATAAACTCCGAGGGGTGTACGGAAAGCAGTATGCTTTTCATCTCCCGGATGCATTTTAATTTGGTTATATCCTAAAAATCCGTCCATAAAAGACATGCGTTCAAAATCACATGTATTGTCTATCATGACATCAGTAATCGGAAGTAAAAATTTGTCTTTTGGACAGCCTGCGTTAAGATCTCGAAAATCTATGCAAACTCGAACTTTTCCATTCTTCTTCATGACAGGGACAATATTAGTAA
Organism: Iris pallida; assembly: GCA_029216955.1. Taxonomy (NCBI): domain Eukaryota; kingdom Viridiplantae; phylum Streptophyta; class Magnoliopsida; order Asparagales; family Iridaceae; genus Iris; species Iris pallida. The sequence continues at coordinate 5,794,524 of JANAVB010043219.1, forward strand.
CCCAATCTGGGTGTTGCTCTTCACGGACAAAGCTACATGTAATTAGCTTTTTGACTTCTGTTTTAATTGTATCCATCATATCTGGTCGAAAATGTCATTGCTGTTGTTTTACAGGTTTAACATTAGGAAGAATATTAAGTTTATGAGTAGCTACTTTGGGATCCAGACCCGACATATCCTCATAACTCCATGTAAAGATATCAATATATTCTTTTATCAGCTGTATCAACTCTTCTTTTTCATCTTCAGAAAGGTTTTACTGATGAATATTGGATTAGACGTAGTTTCGTCTCCAACATCAATCTGGACAATTTTATCTTCTGTGGGTGACTGTCATTGTTCAAACCGAAGCTCCTACTGAGTGTCCATTTGTTGTGCCCAAGGATCATTTTCAAATAGTTCAGATTCACCATCGGTTTGAACCATATTGACTGAAAAGATACGCTCAGATTCAACATACTGGACTCCTTCAAAATCTGAGGATTGTAAAGAACTGGAAGAAAATTCTTCTTCCATCTCTTCATTAAACATGTGGGATGGATCGTATCCTAACCCATGACGAGTTTGTTGATAAAACGGATCACCACATAACGGTAATCGTCTACCTTTGCCTTGATTGAGACCTAGCATGGTTTTCAAATCATATCCCATATTTTGGATAATCTTAAAAGATTATTGACTATATTTGTCAATTCTTATTTTTTTCTTTATTTTCTCTACGAGATTATTTGTCTGAATAACAGGAATATTTCTAGCCAAGCCAAACACAATTTGACGCTTATTTTTATTATTAGACGGGATCACAAAATAAGATTCTTCGTGACGTCTATAAGTTACACAAGCTTGTGATGATGAGGCTACAGGTAGAAAATAAGGAGAAGATGTTAGGAACCTCTGAGCATAGGGTCCAACATCGACATGAGGAGGAAAAGAATTCTCTTTATGATTAATATAGAAGATTTTCTCTATATTTATGTCAGTTTTATATTGATGACTATGATTATCATCAGATAAAGTCATTCTTTCAATAAATTTGACAGCCATATACTCCAAAAGAAAATCTTTATTAAAATGAGAGAATACAAAGTGATCAATATTTACATCATTGACAAACTGACTACTACATTTTGGATTAATCATCAACGGACCATCTTCCGTCTTCAGCGTAGACTTGCCAAGGTTGATAACCAGTGGTTCTGGATCAGCTATACGAAAAGTACGTCCTTTAACCTTGATCACAAGAGGCTGATGACTAGTGTTGGTTTGAACCTGGTTCTTGACTGGAACCCTCACAACTTTTTCAGACGTAGCTTGAATTTTTCCTTTGACTTTAATCATCAAAGGTTCATCATTGTCAGGTTGGGGTTGAATTCGACCTTTAACCTTAATCATCAAGGGTTGATCTTCTGAAGACGATTGATCTTCTGAAATTGATTGATCTTCTGCAGGTGCTCGATTTTCAGCCATATCAGATATTTCCTTCACATGCTCCTATTTATAGAGTATTAAATCAGAGAAATAGGCTTCAACACCCTTAAAAGGATTAATATCTGCAAATTCAGTCTTTACAATCCCCTGAAAATCTACATACTTGAAGCATTGGTGGAGAGTCGAAGGTACAATGTTATGCTCATGTATCCATGGTCTTCCAAGGAGGATATTATAAGATACATCTGAGTTGATAACATAGAAGGTTGCCATGGTTCGAAGATCACCTATTTGAATCTTCAGGCGAATTTTCCCCAATGGTTTACTCCTTCCAGAATTAAAACCAACGATTGTTGTACTAGTGTAAGCCAAATCACTAGTAGGAATCCTCAATGGTCTTAGCATACTCTGAAGAATAATGCTGACAGAAGACCCAAGATCGATGTAAATCCTGTCAATTTTAGTAGAGTCAATATACCCCGTATAACACAAAGGCCTGTCATGTCAATTATACTTTAACACCATATCCTCTTGTGTGAAAGTAATGTTAAGAATTGATTCCATCACACTTTGGCATTGGGGACATGACACCGGTATATTATGAAGATTTTTGAGTTGAGCTAAGCATAAATTGGCTTGTAGCAAAGCTTCGCTTAAAGTTTCTCGACTTTCTTTAGAGAGATGAAGTAACTCAAAATAGAAAGTCTAGCCGGAGTATTGGCTAACTGGGCTAGTATGTCAAATTTATAGGGTTTCATCGACCCTTGATTTGAACTAGACTTCAACGGGGTATCAAAATGCACTGCCTTCTGTTTCCCTTTTTTAACCACTGGGGGTTTAGAAGGCCTTGTCTCAGCAGGAACAGAAGATGAGTGAGTCGGTAGTGTTTCAGCGGTGTCTTTCGCTTCTTTGGAAGTTCCCTCATAATCTTTGTGATAGTCTTTTCCAGATCTTGTTCCAGCAAAAGACTCTTTTTCAGACTCAGGAGAATGAAGTACCATATTATCGGATTTAATCTTCTTTCCCTTAGTCTTCTTCTTATGGGGATTTTTATGATGAACCTCAAATCCCAATCCAATATAGGATTTTGACCTTGAATTTATAAAGGAACTCGCATACCTTTACCATGGTTCAAGCCTTCAGCTTTCTGAAAGTCATAGCCCATCTTCTTCATGAGATAGACCGATTGTTGACTGTACATGTGAGTGGGTAGCGAACTTTCAATAGATGGTCCAGCAGATGAAGAAGGGACATAGACCTCTATAGAAACTTTCCGTGCAGGAGATAAAATCCCAACTGGAGCTTTCTTGTAGGCAGCAAAAAACTTGTTGTGTCCTGTACAAAGGAACACTATTCATGGCTAACCATTACTGATGAGTAAGTTTTAGTTTGGTAGGAGGAGCCAAACTCGGAGGGCATATATTTAGACCCCTTCGCCTATCTTCCAAAGGAATGCCATCCCACAAATGATCAGAATCATCATGGTCTGAAATAACAACATGAGAAATCATATTGCAGGTTTTGACTTTTTGACCTTTTTTGGATTTTGAAATTTTACTTTCATGCTCCATTTCAGGTACTAATCAGGATTTACCCACATGATTTCACCATTTTTCAAGGTAGGAGGCACTAATTCTTCACTTTGATCTCGGGCTGATGGAAGATTCACAATCTTCATCGTCGCCTTTGGAATCGGGATAACCCCATCAGGAACTTGCTGTGGAGGAAAAGCTCCAAATTGAAGAAAAATCATATTGGTTGTGATTGTATGCTCATCATTTGTTAAAGCGATAGCTTTAGCATTTATCAACTCTTGAATCTTCTTCTTCAAAACATAGCAACTTTCGTGGGATGATTTATATATCTATGATAGATACAATATTTGGGATTATCAACCAAATCTACCTCATTAGGTCATTTTGGCTCTGGGATCTGGAGTTTACTACTCTTCACGAGACATTAAAATATCCCATGAATATCACTGTCATCGAAAGAGTATTCTTTTTTCGGCTTAGAAGACTCTGGATTACTTGGTGTTGTTTTGGGTTTCGAAAGGTTTACCACTAGGGTTTTCTTTCCTCTCCTATTGCGGTTACTAGAGTTGTTGCCTGAAGAGGCTTTCTTTCCTTTGTCTTCTGAGGCGAAGATCATCCCATGTTCACGAGCCAATCTACCGTTGGTCTCAGCTGAAACTGCTGCTATAATAAACGAGGCCCAATCTATAAATTGAGAGCCTGTAAAAACAGCGATGGTTGGTCGCAGATTCATTTTGCATGTATCAATTAATGCTGAATCTGGCATACCAGGAGCATTTTCAAAGTAGCCTGTCGAAAACATTCAATAAACGTCCGAGTATCATCTTTCTCTTTTTATTTAATTTCTATTAAGGAAGACATATTCATATCCATCCCTCCTTCATAGAAACGAGAGAGAAACATTGCTTTAAATTCGTCAAAAGACGATATGCAATTATCGGGTAAACTGCGATACCAATCGTATGCTGTACCCGTCAAACACCCAATGAAGACTCGGGTGAGAAGAGCATCATTCTTCTGTAGATGCACAGTCATAATATCAAAATAATTAATATATTGAATGGAGAAGCCTTTCCATCAAATAATACCATGGATTGTGGCTTGAATTTGGGAGGAAAGGACACGTCATGCCAATGAGGAGATAAGGTTGCTTGATCCCCAACTTCTGGAGCTGATCTTTGTTCTTCAGAACCTCAAACTGTGCTTTTAACTCCCGAACAGCTTGAATAGCTTCATTAGTTTGAGGGAGTATGTTTGATTGAATAGTGGTTGGATGTATCGTAACCCCCACCGAAGGTGATACATCTTCTGGAATGAGAGGATCCGGAGATACGGAGTTTTGGTTAATAGCAGGCTCTTGACTCATATTATTCAAATGTATGTCAACCCCTTGACTATCTTGAGTTTGTGCTGCTACTTGCACTGGTATTACCACTGCTGGTTGGACTGTTTGTTGATTCGTTATTAACTGATACATATTTTGCATCATTGCAAGCATATCCTTTAGCGATTATTCCACCGCAGAAAGACGATGTTCCGTATAAGAAGTAGACGTCTCCTGTTCTTCTCCGATAGCATAAGATTCAACTTCTCTTGAACACAGAGGGATCGGTGTAGAGATAAGAATCAATACTATCAATTTTTGACTCCAAGTACTGGGTACCCCCAGCCTCTGGATCTGAAGAATGCATATTTAACGGTTTTCGACTTCTTGACCGAGTATGTTGATATACTCCTTCAAAAGAGTCAAGGATTCGGTTGAACCGTTGTTGACCTAGAGTCTGGGACGAATTGCGTCTTGAACGTCATCCTCTATTGATATGAGATGCCATATTAACTGATGCATAGGACAACTCATGTTCTTGGTCGTCAATTTGTTGCTGTGGTACGTTGTAGCTTAATCGGTCGAAAACTGACCGTTTAGTAGCAGTACAGCAACATTTGATTACAATTTGATGACACTCACAATGATGGTTTTCTTGGGGGAGTGTCACAGGAGATTTTCTGTTTTTACGCTTTTGTACAAGTAACTCGCGTAAATCAGAAGAATCGAAAGGTAATATCTTTTTCTTTATATTTGGGACAGAGAAATATCCAGTCCCTTGCGTAAAAAGAAGATTACTAGCTTCATTGGCAGAAGAAAGTTGTGTGTTTTTACGCGCTTGAAGTTGTGTGCGTAAATCTTGAGTTAATTTTTGTGCACTGCGAACTCCATCAACATTGCGCGTAATCCTAAGATTAGGCACTTTGCGTAAAGTAGCACTAGAAAATTGTTGGCGTAAAACAGAAGCTTTGCCACAATTTTTATTCTCCTTAGATAAACCAAAGGAATTGTCTGTCACAGTAACAGAAGACTTGTTTTTACGCTGCACGCATGTAGGCAAGTTCACTTTAGGTGCAAAAGCACCATTGTAAACTTTATCTACAATGTCACCGACAGGAGATTTGTCTTTACGCATATAGCACAAAACAGAAGTATCTGCCACGTCACAGATGGGAGATTTGCCTTTACGCGTAGAGCGCAAGACTTGAGCGTCTACCACGTCACAGACGGGAGACTGAATTTTACGCACTGGGCGTAAAACTGAAGTAGGAACTGCTTCTTCACAGACGGAAGCACTAACAACAGGAGTGGGAAGAATTCCCTTGCCTTCAGAGACAGCAGAGAGATCAGAGGGTCCTTTGGACTTAGGGATCCAAACTTTTCACACATTTTGTGATTTTTGAACATTAGAGCAGCGAGTACTACCCCCAGTTCGGAGCATTTCTTCGTAAGCAGTCTGGTCGAATTGAACAACCAGAGTCTTCTTTGTCGATCCAATCGACACATTATCATATTGAGCAGTTGCCTTCTCGTCAGAGGAGAAAGTCGTCTCCAGCAGAATTGCCATTTTGTTTCACTTAACAAATGCCCTTAAAAGGCTTTTGAAAGAAAACGAGAAAAAGTACAAAAGTACAAGTAGATTCTGGAAAGTATTGCTATGGAAGTCTGATCTGAGAGCGATCACTTTGTTCCTTGGACCACACGATGATGATGAAGAGAACTATTTGAAGAGGATCAACCGGAAGAACTAAGTCACCAGAAAGATATCGACACAATTGGCACTGATGGCACAGTCGAATGCTTTCCTGCTTTGCTTCACTCTGTTCTTGAGAAAAAGTTGAAGAGAAACACTCTGGAAAATCACTTTGCTCTGAAAGTCTCTGGGCTCCAAAATCTTGTCACTTCTGTTTAAAAAAATAAGTCTATTTATAGACTAGACCCTCTGTGCGTAAAAAAAACAACATAATTGGGTCTCTACGCAAGTAACTGCCACCCACGATTGAAAATCGATCTCTGCGCGTGATGACACGTGTCCCATGTAGAGTTGTAATCTCTACGCATGGTGACACGTGTCCTACAACTTCAACAATATGGGGAGAGCACGTACACATGTTTCTCGATAAGTGTGGCATAAAAGCTACGTATGTAGACCACGTTCTCACATAGCCAAAAAAGATTGAGCGTAAAATAACCCAAAATAAACTTCCTGCGTAGAGTGGCTAAAAAGTAGCCTTCAGCGTATAGCTAGCTCAAATAAACTCTATGCACACAAAAGTAGCTGATATAGCCTTGAGCGTAAGAAACTCAAATAACTTTCATGCGTAAAGGAAGCGGTCTCTTGAGCGTAAAGTAACCCATCTGCACACTAAACTACAAGCATTGAGTTTGGTACGAAAATCTTCTTATCTTCTGTGCAATGTTCTGTCAGAAAATCATTCTGTCAGAGCAGTATCACGCACATTAAATACGGTCTAGACAGTCTGTCTCTCGCGTAAAGTCTGAGATTGCTCTCGCGTAGAGTTTGAGGATGGCTCTTGCATAAAGGAGCCTGCGTAGAGTTAGACTCTGTTTGATCTCTGCGTAGAGCTTCAATTTGACTCAGTTTGACTTGCGTAGAGTCTTTAAATGGGCTTCGCGTAGAGTCTAAAACTGACTTTGCGTAAAGCTCTCAACTTCTTTTGACTTGATCTATGAAGTTTATTTATGCTTCTACATGCGTGTTTTCTAATTCGTGTAGTTTGTGCTATAAAAATAGGGGTGGGCTATATGTAGACTGTCATTCACCATTGCTAGTGTATAATGATATATACCATTTCTTAAGGAGTTTTAATCCAACTAAGAAAAAATTGTACTCTGATACCAATTGTAGGATCGATGACACCTCTAGAGGGGGAGGTAAATAGAGTGTAGCGAAAGAAATATCCTAAATAAAATCTATGCAATTAAAGGCAGATATAAACAAAAGCTTCAATGCAGTAAAGTAAAACAGTAAGTAAATAGGGACAAGAAGGCAATACGCAGACACTGAGATTTTATACTACTTTTTCTCTAAGAGGACTAGTCCAATCTCGAGTTCTCATGCTCGATGTTTAATCCACTATTTAAAATAGAGGTTACACCACGTGCTTTACTCCGAGAACACGCCAACTTCAACACCGTCGTGTTTTAGTCCAAAGCCCGCGATCAAACTTCAACACCATCTGAAAAAGCTTTTATACTCCAAGTTTGTACAACTCGAATACTCCTAATCAGAAACTACCGGTACTTAGAAGAATAAGAGTTGTCTTGGAAATGTGAAAATTGAAAGCTCTTTGTAATAGGAAGGCTTAGAATAGATACAGAAGATGAAGAATGAATTGATTGATTAGAATGTCAAATTATTCTCTATTTACAGTAATTTTTGAACCAGAGTTCGGGAAGAACTCGGTTAGGGTAAACGTTCAAAAATTTTGAACGTTGGAGATCCAAAAGACTAAGAATTGCTACTGACCAGGAGTGATCCTAGGGGACCGAGCTCAGTCCGAGTTCGAAAAGAACTCGGTCTTAGTTTGGCTTAGAGGTTTTCAGGAAATTTTTGGTTCAAGAAGGCTTTTGGATGTTGGTTTGGTTTGGGACAAAAGAAAGGTTTATTTTTATGAGGATAAACTTCTAAATGCCAGTGATCCCGACTCACAAAATAATCTAGACTCAAAAAATAAAAAATATAGAATAAAGTAGAAAAAGTCTTCTTCACGATCAAGTGCACACTACTGCAGTCGTCTTTGAAGTCTTCTTTCTTTCAATATCAAAGTCGGAGTTTCAAGTCAATTATCAAAATCAAGTTGATCATGGCTACGTGGGCCAATATTCCTCTGCCACTTTCGCATCTCCCTCGTTGTCGATCTATCGACTAGAGACGCCGGACTACACCAGACCTGACTACCCTATACTCTACCACACGCCACCGTCGGACCACCAGACGACGCTGGACTACAACAACAGTACAGCAGTAGTCCGATCGGGAAACTTCACAGCGACTTTTCTCCTCCGTCTTTCGATCGTTTTTCGAATCGACTGCAAAGATGCGTAGACAACATAACCCTTTTCGCTTCCATTCAAATATATTAATCTAATTCGCATTGTACAAGTCATGAATCGAGTTGTCAAATCAAGAAAAACTTAGAATTCTGGAGCATATGAAACTGTCCCAAACCCCTGTGTTGGAAGCTAGTTTGTGGACAAAATATTGACAATTTTCAAAAAAGTTTTCAAAAGTTGTAGACCAAGATGAACGGCTTCACATAATGACTGAATATTTGTAATTTTCTCTTTAGTGTTTATGTTAAAAAATACTTCCAAAAATCGAGAATAAGTATTTAAAAAATATTTTTCGATTTTGGGTCCGTCCTAACAAATCGGATGACTTTATCGTGAACCAATTGCATCGAAGGTGCATATGCACTTCGTTGACGTATGGGCTTTAACGAAATTTGAATTGGTTACGTATGCGTAGTAAACTTAACCTTGTCCATCAAAAATCAACATATCGACGATTTTGCAAATTTCCTAATTAATTTGTACATGCTCAAAATTGCAAAAAAACTTGCGCCATTAGATTTATAGCATTACATTGGTCTTGTGACCATAATTTGGTCAAATTCTTGGACAGTTGATCGTATCACTATTTTACGGGCCCCACGATCTGATTCAATGTATGTTTTCGTGATCGGCTCATCAAAATCCAAATCTAGACATACCATTGAGTTTGTATCGTTATTATGGACTCGTAGATATATAGTTTGCTGAATTTAAAGACATTTAGGTTTGGCAAATGTTTGGTGCAAAGCGGTCCACCGGCGAATATTATTTTGACCCAAAATTATTGTTTTTGCCCCTATTTCAGAGTTAGACTTATGGGTATTCTTTTTTAGCTTTCTTGCTCATTCTGAAAACATTGGCGATGTTTAGTTCAACATCTGGAGACGTTGGCGATGATTTCACCTTTGTTACTTCCATCGACTTGTCGTGCTTGCCTTTTTGACGTTATTAGATCACCCCACCACCACCAGACGAGCATACCTTGCTATATTTACCGCATTAAATATTTATTTGCAGCATATTATTTATTTTATCAAGTTTGTTTTTTATTTCATATGTTATAAACTATGCATCCACGTTATACTTGGGTGTAAGCGACTGTATTAGTCATTTTACGGTTCTTATATTTATTTTATGCATGTTGGCCTAGTTTTAATGATTGTCTTATGATTGTGCGATATCAATATAAATCCTTTGGCCATGTTGCATGCATCCTACAAATTGGGAGTCTCATATAGGATACCATCTTGCGTATTCGATTTACCATCAATACGTATGAGTCTTGTGACGACTAGAATTGTAACTGTATGATTAGTGTGTTAGAGACTCATGCAGTTTACAAAATGGACAAGTCGTGGATACGACTTGCTCAATGTCATTTTGGAAGGGAGAGGACAGTTAGATGTATTGGCTACCCAATCCAAAATCTATACTAACTTACGCACTACGGCAATCATGTGAAGATGGTCGCTAGCTTCAAGCTATGTCGGCTAATGGGTCACGAGGGTTGCTAGCCACGAGATATGTCGACTGATGTTACATCTATGTGTGTGTGTTTGTGAGTTATGAGTAGTCTTGGCGGTGTCAGCCTTCACATGCCCATACATCGGGTTGTCTTATAAATACACATCTACGTGTGTGTATGCATATTTATTTATTTACTATGGCAGTTTGTATAGCATGTATATTATGTTTCTTGCTACGTCCCTCTGAGGATCTAGTGATCCCTCCAGGTGTACATGATTAGAACTTTCTGTGCAGGACTACATAGGGCTGGGCATATGGGTCTAGGACCCGCGGTTCCAACCGGAACCGAACCGTAAAATACCCAAACAAGCCGGTCTGAAATTTCAAAACAAAAATGGGACGGGGCAGGGCGGGTCCTATGATATGAACGGTTCGGGGCGGGTCATACTTTGAAAACACACGGGGCCCCGGCCCGGCCCGTTTGTAAGGGTAGTATAGTAAATTTAAATTTTTGTATAGGGATAGACTCCTAGGTTTTTTTTTGAATAAAGTAAGTTTTAATGTTTGATTACATGTGGTTTTTTTTGTACAGTCTTGTTACTTTTGTATAGGGATAGTTTTGTTACTTTTGTATACAATTTTTTTGTATATGCCAAATTTTAGACCCGTATGGACCCGCGAGTTGTTGCAGATTGGATCTGTTTCCAACGGGTTGGGTCAGGTCCAATTCCCAAAAAAATTGACCCGTCCCGCCCCGTTAAAGCGCGGGTCAGGTTCGGGTCTACAAATTTTGGGCCCGGCCCGACCCGACCCGTGCCCAGCCCTAGGACTACAGGCCAGGACCGGATTCTTCGTTATTCATCGAGGAGGTCTTATCTTCTTATCCTAGTTGATTCTTTTAATTTAGGAACCTTTTAAATTGATACTCCCCTTGCTTTATTTATTCTTAGGATGCAGACTCCATTTTCATTCTAGTTTGATGTAGTTCCTTAGTAATAGATTTGTCTCCATCCATCTATTTATTCATTGGCATTTTGTTCTTGATTCAATGATTGATTTGATATTATTCCTTCTATTTTCTGTGGATGAGATATGGTGTACCCATGATCTACTATGAGATGTAATCCTCTTACATCTTATGTATGTATTTGTGGGTTTCATACATTGGAGTAGCCTCCGTATATATACAGCTGTATGCTTACGTATTCTTAGTCCTACATATATTGTGACTGGGTGTAACATATTTTTGTGGCACCCCATGTAGGTCAAGAAAATATTGTTTCGATTACGTTATTGTACCGAACAAGCCTGCATATAGGATTAGTTTAGGATCTTATCTATATGCTTAATTAGCATCTTTGAATTTGTTTTGAACTCTCATTTGACTGTTTGATTTGCATCAAGTTTGATTATGTTGCCTTATTTCTCCGTGTTATCATATCAGGAAGTAGGGGCACAGACACCGAAAGTTATAGGTACATGTATGACTTATTTAGAATTATTGTGGCATAGATATGATCTACAATATACCTAGTAGTTTATAGCTTAGTGATATAGTTGCAAATAATGGTTAGTTAATGATATAAAAGTTAGGGGATTAGTTATGATTGGACTTCCAGGGCCATAAACATGGCTTAAGTAAATAGGCATAAGTATATCCTAGAGAACCACCCTTAGGTTACCATCCATCACCGTTTAAGCAGGACATACATGAGACGAACAATCAGAAGCAAGGGCAAACGTTCATCACAGCCGTGATAGACACCCATCCTGAGATTAGGGATATAACATGTATTATTCCAGTTATGTAATTATCTGTTGAGACACGATTGATATTTGAGCCACACCTTTACCAGCTTAGTCATCATGTATCACATAATTACCTTGACATTGTCGAAGAACGTTAGGATAGGATTTACTACTTTTCGTTAGCATTGTATAGTACTACTTTCGACATCTCTAGTAGCCTTATAACCATAGCCTAGTTAGACGTGTTACGAATAGGAAATTAAGAACTAGTCATTAGAGGTATTTCTTGATGGACCTTCGAGTTGTTACCACCAACCATAAGCTTACATACCATAAGAAGAGTGAATCGTTCTATTTCCTCGGTTCGTGTGTCATAATATCATTACTCGCGAAACATGGGAGCGTGAGGATTACGTACACAATCGTTTCTTTTGTCGGTTCGAAAATCAAAGTACGATCTTCATACTTGATGCTTGTCTATCGTATCGTATTCATATTCTACCGTGCGTTTTAAATTTTGAGGATTGAGGTACGATATTGCGTCCTTGGTTCTTCTGACTTCCTTTATTCGTAGATTGTGCATTATTTTTAATTTCGAGGACAATTTTTTTATAAGTTGGGTATAATTTAAGCCCCTAAAATTTGTTAATATATTTTTATTTTAATATATATATATATATATATATATATATATATATATATATATATATATATATATATTAAATATATATATATATATATATATATATATATATTTTAATATATATATATATATATATATATTAAAAATATATATATATATACATATATATATATATATATATATATATATATATATATATATATATATATATATATATATATATATATATATATATTAATATATATATATTTTAATATATATATATATATATATATATATATATATATATATATATATATATATATATATATATATATATATATATATATATATATATATATATATATATATATATATATTAATATATATATATTTTAATATATATATATATATATATATATATATATATATATATATATATATATATATATATATATATATAATATATAATTAAATATGGGAGCTAAATATATTTTCTACGCATAAGTATAAATGGAATATATTATTAGTAAATTTTAAAATATATGTACTTACTACCTATATTATAAAAATAGAAAAATATACGTACTAAATATGCATGTATATATGCTATGTATATATATGTATTGTAATATATATTTTATTATAAATTACATTAAGAATTTTTATTAAGAAAATATTTTTAGAGATGATAACATTTAGGATTTATTAGAAATTTCACTAAAGGAGCTATATTCATACTAAATAAATAAAAACGAAACCAGTTATATTCATCTCCACAACTACACATAAGAATAGGTATATCAAGTATAAAAGAATACATGTAGAAAAAAATATAAATAAATATGATGATAATGATAAATATTTTGGTGAAAAGTAAGAAATATTTCTCCTTAGCCATGTCAAAAGCTCTGCGTATTTAATATAGTGAACCAACCTTTGCAAATTAAAATCATTATCACTAATCCTATTCTTATTGCTCATTCCTAAACAAATCTTATATGTATATATGCCGACCTATCAACTTAGCCCATGCATATATAGCAAAAAAAAACTCTCATATATATATATATATATATATATATATATATATAAAAATATATATATATATATATATATATATATATATATATATATATATATATCTTCTTCTTCCCCTGGTGTCTTCACCATAAGTTGTCGAGACAACTCATGCTATGATTTCTAGACCTCCTGTTTAAACTCGCCTTCATCGGAGCTCGTCCACGTGGATGGGAGGGTGTGCGCACGGCTTGTGTAGTCACCAGTCGCACACCACGAGACCTGAACCCCGTCCAACGCCATCGCGGACAAGCTCCTCGCACCTGTAAGGTTTTTTGCTGCCACTTTCACATGTCCCTCATTGTCAACCTACCGACTCGAGACGCCGAACAACTCAAGCCTTGACAATCCTACATGCCGTTGTGCGCCGCCACTGGACCACCGGCCGACGTCAGATTGCAACAGCAGCGTAGCAGCAGCAGCCAAATCAGGCAACTTTGTGATGACTTTCCTCCTCCGTCTTTCGATCGTTTTTCGATCCGATCACACATGTATGTAGACAACCTAATCATCTTTTCTTCCCATTAAATAAATTAATTTAATTTGCATTGTACGAGTCGTAAATCGAGCTCCAAAATTAGAAAAACCATGAATTTTGGAACATATAAACTGTCCCAAACCCCTGTTTTGGAAGCCAGTTTGTGGAAAAAATATTAAAAAAATTCAAAAAAAAAGTTCTAAAATGTTGTAGCCAAGATGAACGACTTCATAACAACCTAATATTTGTAATTTTTCCTTTAGTATATACTGTTAAAAACCAGTTCCAAAAATCAAGAAAAATTATTTTAAAAATAATATAATTTTTTGATAAGAAGTCCGTCCAGGCAAACCGGACGACTTTGTCGCGAACTGATTGCATCAAAAGGTGCGTATGGACTTCATCGACGTATGGACTTTGACGGAATTCGAATTGGTTGCGTGTGCGTGAGGAATTTACACCGTATCTGTAAAAAATTAACATATCAGAGTTTTTACAAATTTTTACTTAATTTGTGTACGCTCATCAAATTGCGAAGAAATTGCGCCGTTTGATTTGCAACATTGTGCCGATCCTGTGACCCAAGTTTGGTACGATTCTGAGAAAGTTGATTGAATCATCGTTTTGTGAGCTCCACGATCCGATTCATTGGGTGTCTTTTTGATCGGCTTATCGGAATTCAAACCTAGAAATACCTTTGTGTTCATATTGTTATTCTGAACTCATAGACATATAGTTTGTTGACTTTCAGAGACCTTTAGGTTTAGCATATTTTTTTGTGCAAAGTGATCCCATCGGCGGACAACGTTTTAGACCAAAATTACCATTTTTGCACGTGTTTCCAAGTTGGACTTATAGGTAGTCTATTTAGCTTTCTCTCTCATTCTGGAAACATTTGTGATGCATCCAAAGATGTTCGCGACGATTCCACCTTTGTTACTTCCATCGACTTATCGTGTTTGCCTTCTTGATGTTGTTAGATCATCCCACCACCACCAGGTACGTATACCTTGCTATATTTAATGCTTCAAATTTTTATTTTCAGTATTTTATCATATTGTTTCCTTTTTTTATTTCATATGTTATACCTTGCTATATTTATTATGTTAGTCGTTTACAGTTCTAATATTTATTCTATGCATATTTATTTATTTATTATGGCAGTTCATATAGCATACATATTATGTATTTTGATACGTCCCTCTTAGGACCTAGTGATCTCTCCAGGTATAGACAATCAGAACTCTTCATAGGAGTACAAGGCAGGACCAGATTCTTCATTTTCCATCGAGGAGGTCTTGCCTTCCGATCGTAGTTGATTCTTTTAGTTGATGAACCTTTTAAGTTGGTACTCTTTCCTTTATTTATTTTTTAGAGGTTAAATTCCATTTTTACTCTAGTTTGATTTAGTCACTTGATAGTGAATTTGTCTCCGCCCCATCTATTTGTCATTGACATTTTGTACTTGATTCAGTGATACATTTGATAAATTATTCCTTTTATTTTCTGTAGATGAGACATAGTGTACCATTGGCTGTGATTTATCTACTAGGAGATGTAATCCTATTATAGCTTACGTATGTATTTGTGGGTTCCATACATTGGAGTATAACCTTCATATACATACTATTTGCCATTAAAATTCTTTTATTGCAAATTTTAATACAAACAGAACAATGTTACAATATAGGACTTAGATGTAGTCCTCGGAGTACACTTTTGTTTATCTGGGTCCCTTGTGCCGATGGAGTGAGTGGTAATGCGTTGACTCCGTTGACGATCTGACGACGGTTATCGGTTCTCTGAAGGTCTGGATTACCCTGGGTGCTGGAGCTTGCTGAGAGGAGAGAGACGTTGAGTGTCTGTATCTGCCTCTCTGGTTGTGCGATGTCTCTGTCTGTCTACGAAATATTCGTCTGTTCGTGTGTGTCCCTCTGGAAGAAGGAAATGATCCCTCTATTTTTAGCTTTGCAGGCTGGCTGCTCATGCGCGCATATGTAGGATGCACCTGGATGCGGGGACTCCACGTGGTGATTGCTGATGGAGACGTATGGATGCTGCGCCCTGATCGAGGGGTTGAACTCTCTATACTGCTGTTGTGGGCCGACACGTAGCAGAGGAGAAGATCTTTCTGTTGCTGAGATCTTGGGTGAGTTGAGTCAAAGGACACGTATCATCGACCCATGGCTCAAAGATCTCAGATTTGATGGGAAATGATCTGGTAGGATGTGCCTAGGATTGGGCGCATGAGGAGGTTTTGGCTCGTAACCTTTGGGAGTCACGAACCATTCGGGATGCATGGCTTTTGAGGCGCATGCGAGGCTTCAGTAGTGACTTAACTCCTGTCTTTCGGGATCAGGGAGAAGTCTGGGGCGCATGGTTTTTGAGGCGCATGTAGAGCTTTAATGGTGACTTTTCTTCTGTCTTTAGGGATCAGTAAAAAGTCTGAGACGCATGGCTTTTGAGGTACATACAGAGCTTCGAGCGCATGGCCGCGGAGGCACATACAAGTGGTTGGACGTCCACGTGGCTTGTAATCGCCGGAGGAAAGTAATGATGATGCTGACATCGGTGATGTTTCGTCTTCTGAAAAAGCTGTCAAGTGTCCAGTCTTCGGGAAGCGTGCTGCCAACTCTGTCAGTTCAGCATTTAATGTTTTTGACATTCGATGGACAGCTAAGTGGGCACATCGGTTGGCGCTCCACTAGGCGTATGGAGACGCATGGGGACGCATTCCTGTGAGGCACTTGGTGATGCACTTGATGTTGAAGGGCACGTCTGTGCGATGCACGTTCTGGCCGACGCATCCGCTTCGTGACACGTCTTTAATGGTGCGACTGTTACGATCTTCGAGTGCTTTAAATAGCTGTTTTGACTTAGCTGAATTCGAAGCATCAGGTTCATCCATTTAATACAAATTCATTGCACGGAATTCGGAGAGCCATCCACTTGGCGCATGGGTTTGATTTGCCCGGCCTATAAATAGTGGCATGGAGAGAGTTTGCTTCTCGTTCTCTCACGTTCTTCCGATATGAACTTGTTTACTCGGATGCATTCTGTTGATGAGATGCTCCCGAGGGTGAAGATGCGATAAAATATCTTCATTGATGCACTTGAAGGTGACTGTTACATCCAAAAGTCGGAGTCGAGGGCTTCTGAGGCAGGCAGAAGGTGCATGTTGCATCCAAAGATAGGGATGCACGAACCTCGTCTCCGTCATGTGGGAAGAGCCGCAGAACGAAATTGCGGTGCTGCGGCTTTGGGGGCTCTTTCTTCATTCAAAATGGGTGTCACCCATTCTGGTTGTGTTGAAAGCTGCTCCTTTAGCCGCGGTTTCGATTACGGCCTTCCTTCGCCTTTGGAGGCTCTTTTGAAGCCTCCCCTGGCCACAGGTCGGCTTGCGGTGCTCTTCTCTTCCTCGGTTTGGGGAGCTCTTCCTCTAGCTAGAGGGTTGATTGCCACCCTCGTTCTGCTCGATAAATGCTTCATTAGTCGAAGCATTTAGACGGCGGTGAGCCTGGCTGGAAGAGCGGCACATAACTGGACTGCTGAAGGGATACACATAACTGAGGATGCACATGACTGAGCTGCTGAAAAAGGATGCGCCCTGCTGAGGGCGCATGGTGGGATGCGCCTGACTGGGGGCGCATGGTGATTGCTGCGCCTATTTGAGGGCACATGGTGGCTGCTGGCTGTAGACTTAGGATCTTTTCTTTTATAGAAATTCCCCTTTGTACAATCTTTTCTAGACATGTAATAGACTTTTATATGTAATAAAAAGTCCTCTTTCAATGTCCATATTTGTTGTTTTTGCTATATAAAGTACTTTGTCCGAGCTCTGGCGCATGTAGTGTCTGGCGCATAGGACTTCTGGTTCTGAAATTCCATGCTTCTACAAGACCTCCTTTAAAGTTTTCAAAACTTTTGGGCAAGTTTTGGAATACTTTGAATAAGAAGCATGGAGGTTGGGGCACATGACTGTCGGGGCGCATAGATACTCCGCACATTAGTGACGGGGCGCATGCACCGCTCAGTAAATACAAATGATAATGCTTCGATAACCAAGAAAGATTAATGATGATCTTTTTGGTTTTATTTGCGGTTATCTTTTCACGGAACCCGAGGCGACGGCTGAGGTCACACTTCATCGGTTCACGCGTACGACCATGCCTATAAATAGGCGTGAGATGGAGAGAGAGAGAGAGAGTGTTCTTCTTCTCTTTGCTTTTGCCTTCTAGAGTTCTTTTCCAAAAAACCTTAACTTTCTTCTCTCAAGCAATGGCTCCCAAGACTCCTCGCGGCGGTGCTAGCAAGGGACGAGGCAAAGGGAAAGAACCCGTAGAGGCTGTTTTGGCTGATGTTCTCCGTCCACCTGTTGAAGTTCGGCCATCGGTGGTTGGTGAGTTTCATCATCCCGTTCTTGTATCATACATACGCTGACGCGCATGGACCTTGAGTCTTGATGATGTGCTGAGGTTCGCCGACGAGCATGGGTTTAAACCCTGAAGATGCGCCGAGGTTCTACTGCTGACGCGCATGGGTTTAAGCCCTGAAGATGCGCCGAAGCTCTACTGCTGACGCGCATGGGTTTAAGCCCTGAAGATGCGTCGAAGCTCTACTGCTGACGCGCATGGGTTTAAACACTGAGGATGTGCCGAAGCTCTACTGCTGACGCGCATGGGTTTAAACCCTGAGGATGCGCCGAAGCTCTACTGCTGACGCACATGGGTTTAAACCCTGAAGATGCGCCGAAGCTCTACCGCTGACGCGCATGGGCCTGATGCGCTCTTTGGTGAGAAACGTGGCTTAGATTCTTTTGTTGTGTAACATTGCTGAATCTTTGCCTTCTTTGTTTGAACACCAGTGTCGATGACTGTCCCACTCCTGAACGAGGTGCTTCTGGATGCTGCCCTCTGCCAGATGGGAGTAGATTATGATGAGGAGGTGATAAATCCTGTTCGAACTGCTATCATGCTGGATCAACCTCCCGAAAGAATGACTCAAATCCGGGAACAACCGTATGGGTTCCTCAAACGGATGATAGAGCGTGGTATTTTGAAGTCTGCCACATCTGATAAAGTGACCTTCTTGAAGCCTGAGTTCCTGTTTGGGGACCGCCTTACCTCTACTGAAGCAAAGGTGTTGAAGGTCAATGAAGACTGGTTCTTTACAGCAAGAGGAGTGCACATGACCGTTAAGCAGCTCGAACGCCAATGGCCTCTGACGGCTTTCTGTCGTCTTGCTTCCAAGAGGAGGATGTCTTGGGATCTAACCCCATCTCAGGGGGGAGCGGTGGCAGGCATCCTAAAGATCGACTCTACCTCAGATCAAAGGGATACTTTGACCGCCGTGCGGGCTGGGCCTTCTTTGATAGAGCGATCGTACCCGAAAGGTAAATTTCGGGTAGAGGGTTGGTGTCATTATGTTGCCAAATGGGACAAGCTGACACTCTGAATGCTGTCACGGTTTTAAACTGAACTCCAAGAGATGGGGCTGACTGCCGCGATCCGTGCTACTCAGGCAGGTGTTGACATCAACCGACATATGTTCCTCACGCTCCTGGAGATGTTTGATACCCATACCGAGACCTTCTTCACTCCGGTGGGGGAGCTAGGCTTTGCACTTCATGAAATGCACGAGGTATCAAAGCTCCCTTGGGGATCAGAACCCTATGAGGAGTACTTTTCGACGAACGAGGAATTCCAAGTCCTGGGGGACAAAGCTGAAGAAATGATGGCCGTCTTCAAGAAAGTGGCGAGTCATCATTACTATATGCAGAAGAGGGATAAGAGCGGATCGCAGCCTCATATGACCGCCTGGAGGGATTACGTCTTCAAGCAAGACAAGGAGGATCCCTCTCAATTTACCACTCCGCCAGCGCTTTTCCGTAGCGAAGTGCTTTCCGAAATGAGCAGGTTAGGTGAGAAGAATCCCCGAAAAACGAGGATCAGGAGTCGGATGAACGCTCCTATAGCTGTTTCTGGCACCTAACTCATCAGATGTCGTCGAAAGCAGTATTAGCTGCATATCTGATGGTTTGGCTTCGAGATTATGTTTTCTCGGGCGGGTCAGGCTCCGTAGAGAGGGTAACCCGGAACTTAATCCTGCCAGCAGTGAAGTTGGTTTTCGGCCGGCGTCTGGCTCTTCTTCCCGCGATGGTGTGTAACCTGCTACGAGGTTTACGGGAGTTTGCGGGAAACGTGGTTCATGATCGCGGTAGGAATGACAACTTCCCACGTGCCGAACTGCCATTTTACTATCTAATGGGGTGGTTAATCTTACACCATCCAAATGTAATGAGTCCGGGTTCGGAAGAAGACCATAGGGCCGGAGATGCATTCCTTCGTCGTTTCCACCAGAGGAGCTGGTTGCATTCTGGCGTCCCTGTTTGCAGGAAGGTTTTATCCTGCCTTCAGGGGTGGAAGATCAACAAAGTAGGACCTGTCTTCTCGGGTTTTGAGGCCGGTGAGGATTTGATGGATTCGGGTGAAGACGCCACCACTCTGCCTCCATGGGGATTCTGCTGGTTGCAAAGTATTCGGCCATCCCATCTGGTGTACCGGAACAGGAATCAGTGCTATCTGGAACCGTATTTATCGAGCCGCTTTGCACGACAATTTGGTTATGCTCAGCTGATGTTGGATAATCCCAGTATCACCCTGGAGTATGTTGGAAGTTTGTTGGATGGTGCACGAGCTTGGCATTACTACAATGCTGGATGTACCGGAGCTCGCTTTACGCTGCCCGTCAAGAATCCGCGGTCGCCCATTCTTTACTCGGCCGCCAAGTTTTACTGTGTTATGACTGTCGCGCCTCCCAGATATGATAGGGAGACAAGTCTTGTTGCAGGCACCCTGTTAGCGGTGACCGGGCACGTATCGGCTAGGGCTCGATCGTACCGTCTGCCAGAGGTGGGTCATCAAGGTGCCCCTGCCGCATCCCCAGGGGGTCAGGCCGAACCTTCGGTTGATCAACCGAAACGACGTGCGGGTACAGAGGTTAGCTCTTCTGCGTCAAAGAGGCAGAAGAAGACATCGTCACCGACTGTGTCGTCGGACTCGGCATCTGTAGAGGTAAAGATGTCCCATATAGTCTGGTTTAGGTTTAACATTTCATGTAACCAATGCTTCCTTTTTGTAGGAGCCGCTAAAAAGGAGGCCCCGTACTCCAAAATCTGGTGGGAGCAGGCCAAAGGAGATGGCGGGCTCGTCTGAAGTGCGCATCCCGCCGATTATGATGTCTCCCATGGAGGAGAACCCGGATGATGTTGTTGTCGTGGAGATCCCAGCATCCCCAGATTATGTCAGAAGGAAAGCTGAGGATGCAGCGGCTTCCGAGATGATGAAGGCCGCTGCGGGGGCCTTGTATACCGAGGGTCCAGCAGATACGGGGCTTCCTGATGATGAAGTGGAGTGGAGTTCGTTATCTTCGGATGACGTCGCTCCAGAGTTGCAAGAGTCTATTGCGGGGGCAACAGATGTGGTTGGAACAGAGGAGAGGGTTGTTTTCCCTCCTTGTTACGATGAGGGGAGGTCGACTGTATCATTGCCGAGCCCAACCCCAGACTCATCAGCAGAAGCTGAGGTGGTTACCGATCAGGAGGTAGCGACAGATCCTGTCCCTGTAGAGGGGTTTGATGAGGAAAGTGAGACTCGGCTGCCGGTCCTGACTTTAGGGGTGAGTCAGGAGGCAAGTGTTGATCTCCCCGTTCTGCCAGGAGAAATACTGGCTGCTGATAGCACGTTGGGGGCTGATGAGGTGGCCACTGACGTCGGGGGTTCTTCCGAGTTTAGGAAGGGTAAGTGTTTGATGGAACCCTCTGTTGCCCCTTCGACTTGGGGTACTATCTCGACGTCTGTCCCGACTTCTTTTGTTCCTTTGGCTCCTCGGGCTAGTAGTCAAGCCCCTGTTGATGAAGAGCCTGTCGATACCGAGGGTCCAGCTTCGCAGATTGAGGCAGACGGGCCTTCTTGCGGTCCGTCTGCTAAAGCAGCTCCTCCGACTCCTGCTATGACGCCGCAGGTGCTGGCGGATGCAGATAAATATGTGAAATTCATCATCAAGGCAGTGTATAAAATACTGCAGAGGGGTGTATCGGCCGTGATGGACGCCAATAGAAGTTTTACGATGGCAAGAACTCTGGCAATGCCTCATATCAACCTGATCCGGCTTCATCAGGGCCATGATCATATGGCCGACATTCTAGAAGCCTCAGTGGTTGAGTTGGACCAGCGGCATTCTGAATTGCAGCACATCCAGCGAAACGACCTCTCCGTCCTAATAGATGTGGAGAAGGAGAAGCTGATCGCCGAGACTGAGTCTTCTTACCAGGCCACCGTGAGTGTCTGGGAACGCGAAGTGGCTGAGACTGAAGCTGCAGTGGAGCGGTTGTCTCAGTCTACGCGGGAGTCGGTGGAGGCACGAGCTGTGTTGGACACTAGTATCGCGGAGATTGATGCCCAGATCCGCCGCCTTGAGGACCAACAGGCCCGACTTCTATTAGACGCCGAACGTGTCCAGGCTGAACACGTAGCATTCAAGAAGGAGGAGGCAGCTTTTACCCACCGGGCTCTTACTTTGGCTCAGTAGTGGCAGCAGCTGGATGAGAAGCATGAAAATGATACTTCTCCTGAGGCTATTGAAGCGATGCGTCAAGAAACTGAACGTCGAGTCTTGGCGACTGTGGAGACTCGGGCGGCAGACTTGAGGCGTCGGATTGAAGAGCTTTCAGCCAATCCTGGGGATGTTTAGGGCTTGTAGTCTCTTCTCTTTGTGTATTTGTAACACTTGCTGGGGATAGTGTAATCCTTTACTCTCCCTTTTTTTAGAAAATAAAGAAGTACACAATTTTCTGTGATGTGTTCATTTTTGCTGTCATGAACTTTGATGATTTGTGTGGACCTATTATCTTTTGCGCACCTTGGTTTTTAGGTACAGATAATAAGTTTGAAAGAACCAACATGTTTGCTCAGAGATAATGTGGACGTGGCAAATATGGGATTCAAAATGGTAGAATCTTCCCACTCAGAGGTGTTATGGACGTGGTAGGAATGATTCTAGAGGATACGCGGAACTACTCAGAGGTAATGTGGACGTGGAAGTTCTGCGATTAATGTACGGCAACGCAGGGGTTGTCTGTACGGGATGTTTACTCAGAGGTAATATAGACGTGGTAAACATGATGGATAGCGTAGTCTTATGGGATGTAAGATTCTGCTTTGTAGGGTGTAGGGGGACAACTCAGAGGTGATGTGGACGTGGTTGTCATTCTACTGGAGGATGCCACGGAACAGCTGGGTTTCGAAAGCGTATGATTTTATGGAAGGGATTTGTATGTGAGCCATGATGATTGGGTCCACAGATCCCCTTAGGGAAGTACATGTCTGAAAGATGTCAAGATTAGTACTTCTTCAAGAACTTGCCGTTGATGGGCATCATGAACAAGTCCCCATTGGGTTTGGCGAGGCGGTAAGCACCGTTTGAGCATACCGTCTCGATGATGAAAGGTCCTTCCCACTTGGGCTCGAACTTTTCTGGTATTTTGTGAGTCAACACCATCGGCCTCCTGACTGCCAGAACCAGGTCGCCTACTTAAAAAGTCCTCTGCTTGACCTTTTTGTTGAAAGCCTGTGATATACGAGCTTGGTAGAGTTCGATGCGTTGTTGAGCTAGGAGACGCTTTTCATCAAGTGCCTCCAGTTCCTGCAGACGACGACGTTGATTGTCTTCTTCTGTGAATTGGTTTGTGATCGCTACGCGGAGAGAGGGTATCTGGATCTCGAGAGGTAGTACCGCTTCGCTCCCGTAGACCAGTAAGAATGGTGTATTACCTGTCGGTGTCCGTACCGTCGTGCGGTAGGCCCAAAGGCATTCGTCGAGCTTTTCGTCCCAGTCGCGTTTGTTGGATGATACGACTTTTTTTAGTAGCCTGACGATAGTCTTGTTGAACGCCTCGGCCAATCCGTTTGCTGCCGGATTGTAAGCGACTGATGCCACGTTTTGAATGCGATTCTTGTCACAGAATCTGTTGAAAACATGGCTGATGAACTGAGGACCATTATCGTGGATGATCCTCCGGGGTACTCCGAAATGGTAGATGACGTGGTGTTTGATGAAGCTGATCACCCTGGAGCTTTTTACTTCTGCCAGTGGAACTGCTTCTGCCCATTTGGAGAAGTAGTCGGTGATTGCTAGGATGAAGCGGTGTCCTCTCGATGAAGGAGGGTGATTGGTCCCACAATGTCCATGCCCCAAGCTTCGAAGGGCCAGGAAGCGACTGTAGGATGTAGTGGTTCTGACGGTGTATGAATGAAGTCTGCGTGGAGCTGGCATGCATGGCACTTCTTAGCATATTCAACAGTATCAGCGGCCATGGTTGGCCAGTAGTAGCCCATGCGTCGTAGTCGGTCCTGCAACTTAGGGCCAGGTTGATGGTCCCCGCAGGTTCTATCGTGAGCTTCTCGAAGGGCTTCTGCTGCTTCTTCGTTGGACAAACATCGAAGGAGGAGTCCATCGTAGGAGCGTCGGTACAACATTTTAGTGGCTGTATCGTAGTAGAATCGAAGAGAGCGTCTCCTGACTGAGACGGCTTCTTTCGGGTCTTCTGGGAGAATTTCGTAGACAGCGAAGTCGATGAACGGGAATCTCCAGTCTCGGACATTAACACCGGCACTGGTTGACATGGCATGGGCCACTCGTGAGCACTGCAGGTTGTTTTTAGGACAGACCAAGTCTCGACCCACCACTGTGACATAGTGTTGAGTCCCGAGGGGTGCTGCCAATGAGGCTGCGAGGCCAGCCAGAGCATCAGCCTCCAGATTTTGTAGACGAGGTACGTATTCGATGAAGAACCCGATGAAGGTTGAAATGATGTTCAATACAACTTCATGGTAGGGGATCAGATCTTCATGGCGAACCTCGTATTGCCCTCTGATCTGGTTTACGACTAGTTTTGAGTCGTAGTAGGCTTCCAGATGATTCACCCCCAGCTGTTATGCCAGCTGGAGTCCCATAATGAGCACATTGTACTCAGCAACATTGTTGGAGCACAACTTTGAAAGGGAGTAAGCACGCTGGATGACCAGCTGATCGAGGGAGACTAATACCACCCCCACTCCAGCGATGATTTGGCCTTTGGGGCCTGTTCTTGAAGCGCCATCGAAAAACATCTGCCAGACGGAGCCTTCTTCGGTAACGTTTGTTTCTTGGACCTCATCCGGGATGTCTTCATAGAGTCTTGAGGACTCTGGGATGGGGTGTGCAGCTAAGAAGTCGGCTATAGCTTGATCCTTAATAGCTTTTTGTGAAACAAACACCATGTTGTATGGCGTTAGCAAGA
The DNA here is from genome assembly GCA_029216955.1 of Iris pallida. Lineage (NCBI taxonomy): Eukaryota > Viridiplantae > Streptophyta > Magnoliopsida > Asparagales > Iridaceae > Iris > Iris pallida. The sequence goes on from JANAVB010043219.1 coordinate 5,819,622, forward strand.
TCGCCCATGTGGCAAGCCGGGAGTTTAATGATCCTGGCTTCGTCATGAGGACTCTGAGTGGATTGACTCGGGAAATGACATGAATTATCTGGCCTGAGACATAATGACGAGTCTTTTGGATGGCAAATACCAGAGCTAAGCACTCCTTTTCAACGGGGTTGTACCGGTGTTCGGCTCCGATCAGAGTTCGACTGAGGTAGTAGATTGCTTGCTCATAGCCTGTATCGCTGTTTTGAGCTAGCAGAGCACCGAAGGAATGATCCATGGCACGGACGTAGAGGATAAATGGTTTGCCGACGACGGGTGCCACCAGGACTGGCGGGCTTGTCAGATAAGCCTTGATGTCGTCGAAAGCCATTTGGCACTCTTCTGTCCAGACATAAGAGACTCCCTTCTTCATGAGCTGAGTGAAGGGTTGATATTTACTAGAAAGGTTTGCTATGAACCTCCGAATATATGCCAGACGCCCCTGTAGGCCTCGAAGTTCTCGAAGGTTTTTCGGAGGGTCCATATCGATGATGGCTTTGGTCTTCTCGGGAACGACATGAATGCCTTTCGCCGTGATGATGAAAAAACTTTCCGCTAGAAACCCCTAGAAAGGATTTAGCTGGGTTCATCTTGAGCTGGTGCGCCCGCATGAGATCGAAGACTGTCTCGAGGTCTTGCAGGTGATCTCCTTTAAGACGGCTCTTGACTGCGATGTCGTCAACATAGCATTCGACTGTCTTACAAAGATGCTGACGGAAAATGGTGCTCATAGCTCGTTGGTATGTCGCACCAGCGTTCCTCAAGCCGAAGGGCATCACTGTGTAGCAGAAAATACCCTTTGGAGTCCTGAATGACGTGTGTTTTGCGTCATCGGGGAACATCTTGATCTGGTTATAGCCCGAATACCCGTCCATAAAAGACATGCGCTCGAAGCCACATGTGTTGTCGATCATCACGTCGGTGATTGGAAGCGGGAATTCATCCTTCGGGCAGGCAGAGTTGAGGTCCCTGAAGTCGATACAAACTCGTATCTTCCCATTCTTCTTGGTGACGGGGACGACGTTGGCTACCCAATCTGGGTGTTGTTCTTCACGGATGAAGCCGCTGGTCAAGAGCTTGTCCACCTCCTGATCGATGGCGTTCATGATGTCCGGACGGAAGCGTCGCTGTTGTTGTTTGATAGGCTTGGCATCAGGTAAGATGTTCAGCCTATGCATCGCAATCTGGGGGTCAAGTCCCGGCATATCTTCGTAACTCCAGGCAAAGACGTCGATGTACTCTTTAGTCAGCTGGATTAAAGATTCTCGGTCTTCTCCTTTTAGGCTTTTGCTGACGAAGATGGGTTTGGAAGAAGATCCATCCCCAAGGTCGATCTGTTCGACCTCGTCCTCGGTGGGAGGTTCATGTAGTTCAAAATGAGACTCCCACTGTTCTCCCAGGCGTTGAGCCCAGGGTTCTTCTTCAAAGAATTCTGGCGTTTGGCCTTCATCTTCTTGAGGTTGTGCTGATGTTATGTTGGTTGATAGCACTTTTTTGAAGACTGATCCGATGCTGGTATCGGAATCCCAAGTCGATGCTTCAGACGAGTAAGAATGTTCTACCTCTTCCGCGTCTGAACTCTCAGGAGTTGACGGTGGCGCGACATAGCCTACCCCCCGTCGAGTTCTATTGTAGTAGTCCTGCAGCTTTCCTTTAGGTGTTGGAAGCCGGAGAGGAAGACGTTGACCCTTGCCGTAGTTCAGGCCTTTGTTGCTTTTTAGGTCGTAACCCATCTTTTGGATGAGGTACTTTGCCTTGTCCGTGTACCGATAGACTTGCATTCTGCCGGTATCTAGTTCTGGCTCGAGTGGCGGGAGGTCTTGATGATGCTCAACTTTGCCGAAGATGATAGATTCTTCGTCTCGATTCCGTAGCAGAACTATGTAACAGACCCCTTGGGACGGGACTACTCGATTTACATGATGGACGGTCATTATTTGTGTTTGCAACGACCGTAGAGCATTATCTAATGTATACATGGCATTCCAATGTGGAAGACTAGAATAATTAAAAGACACTCTATTATTGATGAAATACGAGATTTTATCCCGCGAGATTATATTGTCCAGAGAGGGTGCATCAACATCAGCAGAGATATATTTCCTTAGCTCTTCGTTTGTGAGTACTGGAGTAGGATTGGGAGAGTCCACCACAGCGTTAGTCTTGGAGTCCGAGAGGACTATGCGGGCCTTTTCTGGCAGCTTGGATGGCGGCAGCTTGCCTTTAAGACGTACCTTCAGAGGTGCCTCCACTGTGCCTCCGGTGATTGGCGCCTTCCCCTGTAGTTTTGCCACAAGGGGAGCCGATGTTTGAGGCGGCTTTCCCTTGAGCCGTATCTTCAGGGAAGCTTCAGGAGCAGCTGGTGCTTTCCCGGGCAGCTTAATGCTCATGGAAGGCAACTTCTGAGGCGGTTTGCCTTTAAGTCGGATCTTCAAAGGAGCGTCGGGAGTGACCTCAGGCTCCATGTCAGGCTCTGCTGCCGTTTCTGCCTCGTCGTCAGCATCATTGGCTTCCTCCTCGTCAGGTGACTTGTACAGGTCGGAATCGGTGAAGTAGGCTTCAATCCCTTTGAAAGGGTCGATGTCCGCGAACTCTGTCCAGATGACGTTGTTGGTGGACACGTACTTCATGTATTGGTGGAGCGTGGATGGCACCACCATGTACTCATGCAGCCATGGACGACCCAATAGGAGGTTGTAGTTGACGTCGGCGTCCACGACATAACAAGTCACCTCAGTTCTGAGGTTATCGATATGGCACTTTAGTCGTATCTTGCCCAGTGGCTCGCTTTTGCTAGCATTGAAGCCACTGATAGTTGTATTGGAAGGCGCCAACCGGTACATTAGGATCCCCAGTGTTGAGAGCAGTGTCTTCGGGATGATGCTGAGGGAAGACCCCGGATCGATTTGAATCCGCTTCACCTTGACTGAACCGATATATCCTGTATAATACAGCGGCCTGTTGTGTCGGTTATGTTTGAGCAGCATGTCCTATTGAGTGAAGGTTATATTAGGGATAACCTCATCCGCACAGTGGCAGTGCGTGCATACAGTCGGGAGATCTTCAGGCTGCTTGACCTGACTGAGGAAGGATTCATTATCCTTCAGAGCTTCACAGAGAGCTTCTCGGGAGTCTTTGGAAAGACGAAGGAGCTCAAACAGAGATAGGCGGGCGGGAGTACTGGCCAGTTGTGCCAGTATGTCGAAGTTGTGGGGCTTGGCTAACCCCGAAGCATTCTCCTTTCGCAGAGGCCTATCGAAGCGGGCCTCTATCTGTTTCTATTTATTGGCTACTGGGGGCTTAGACGGGCCCTCCTTCTGGACAGCAGGGATGGTGCAAGGAGGCACCACCTCGACGACAGCTTCGTCGGGTTGGGTGTTCTGTTGCGAATGCGTCTGTACAGGAAGTGCCTCTTCTGCTGAAGAAGAGACCATGCGGCAAGACTTGATCTTTCTGCCTTTAGATTTGGAGGTAGGGCGTACCTCCGGTTGAGTCACCTCGGAGACAAGATCAGGGTGAACCCAGAGGATCTCTCCCCAAGATGTAGTGAGTGGGATGAGTCCACTCACGTTGTCACGAGTAGGTGGTAAGTTAACCACCTCCATTGTCGCCTTAGGGATGGGGACGATGCCATCTTGTGTTGTAGTTGGTGGCAGGGTGCCGAACTGGAGTGAAACCACGTTGGCTGACACGGTGTTCTCCTCGTAGTCGACGGAGATTACATTCGCATTGATCATGCGCTGGATATAATTCTTGAGGACATAGCAGTCCTTGGTTGGGTGTCCGACAAACCGATGGTAGTGACAGTACCTCGGGTTGTCCACTTTCCCAACCTCGTTGGGACGCTTCAGGTCCGGCAACTTGATCTTGTCACCCTGCTTCAATATCTCGAAGAGTTGCAGGGTGTCTTCGTCGTTGAACGAATAAACCTCCTTTGGCCTTGGTGCAAGTGGAGGCTTCTGAGTAGGTGCTGACGCACCTTTTGAGGCATAGACAGTCAACGCCTATTTCCCCTTCGTCTTTCGTTCGGGGTTATTGGCTGCAGGCCGTTTCCCCTTGTCCTCAAAGGCAGGAAAACTGACTCCCAGAAGACGAGCATTGGCCGCCTTCTTTTCTGCAGCTTCTGTTTCAATGATCAAGGAGCTCCAGTCGGGAGGAGGAGTAGAGTTGAGCCAGAGTTTGACTGCAGGCAGCATGTTCATGCTGCAGGAGGAGAGGAGCGCATGTTCTGGCATGCCCGGGGGCAGTCTGAAGTAGGCCTGTCGAAAACGTTCGATGAACACCCGAACCTTTCCTTCTCCTTCTGGCGTATCTCTATAAGGGACGCCATTGTCATGTCCTTTCTGCCGTCGTAGAAATGGTCGAGAAAGAGGCACGTCGGGTCGTCGAAAGAGGATATGGAATTGTCGGGGAGGCTGTAGTACCAGTCGTACGCCACTCCCTTCAGTGCCCCAATAAATATGCTAGTGAGTAGCGCATCCTCCTTCGGAAGATGTTCCATCTGAGACTGGAAGTACGTCAGATAGCGACGAGGAGAGTCCTTCCCGTCGTATGGCGTCAGTATTTATGGTTTATACTTAGGAGGATAAACCACTTTGTTCCACTCGAGGGGATAAGGTTGGGGAATCCCCATCTTCTGGCGCTCCTCTTGTCTCGTCTTGGACTCAAAGCGCTCGCATAAGTCCCTGATCATCTCGACCACGTCTTCCGTGGAGCTGGGAGTCGGAGAAGGAGGTACTACTTGAAGTTGAGCATTTGAGGGCTCCGATGTCCGAGGTGCTTCTCGACGATAAGTATCCAAGGATACCCGTTGAAGGGGTACACTTGATTCTCCATTGGCCCCTGGGTCAGGACCGGTAGAAGGTGTCTTGGCCAAAGCTGACCGTATCTCAAACACTACTTGAGTCAGTGTTTGCATGGAGGCAGAGAGGGTTTTGAGTCCTCCCTCTAATGTGTCCATGCGCTGGACGAGGTCTGGTGGCGGTACATCAGACTCGGAATCACCTCCAGCCATGTACACTGTCATGACACGGCTGGAAGTGGATGGATCGGTTGATGCTTTGCTCTCGGCTTCACACTCTTGTAGGGGAGTTGTCTCTCCTGGAGCTTCGTCCTGGCCACCCCCGGCTATGTTCTGGAGAACATTCTCGACGGGAGCATCTGTAAGGGCCTGATTACCCTCGGTTCCGTCTTGAAGGACTTTTTCGTCGTCGAGACTCAGATCCGTGGGGGCTAGACTACCCCCGGGTGTGTTTTGGGGGACACCCTCGTCTTGAAGGACAGGGGCTAGATGACCCTCAGCCATGTCCGGCAGGCTGACTTCGAGAAGATCAGCCTCAGCTGTACTTTGGAAGACAGCTTCGTCTTCGGAAAGAGACACTCCGGAGGACGAGACGATCTCCTTGGTTTTCCTCGGCTGGCTCTTAGACGAGGAGTTGCCAGTCGTCTTTCGGACTGACGAGGAGTTAGAGATCACGTTGTACGAAGCAACCCTTGGCTCTTCTTTTGTTGACACCTTCTTCCCGAGACGATATCGGAGGGGTGTCGATGATTGCAGTCGCTGGAACACTGACTGCCTTGGTGGGACTGTCGCCTTGCAACAGCAGTTGATGGTGACCACAGCACAAGTGTGCCCTGTGAGGGGCGTATCGTGCTTGTCAGCCGACTCTCCTGATCGGTGCTTGTGAGTGATCACGTTGCGCAGATCGTTGGAGGAGAGTGCCACCTTCACACCCCCTTCAGGTGTATGGCAAGGCCAAGCGCCGGGTGGTCAGGTGAATGCTGCGTCTCCTGATCTAACACCAAACAGGCATCCCGATCAGTAGTGGGGGAACAACATTTGAAGTGACTTGAACGGACCTCAGACGCACAACCAGAGGAGGCGCGGGAGTTCAAGACCACTGGATTTGCCTTACTCGACTTGGTTGTGCACGCAATAGATGCGCCCAAGTGAGACAAGGACTTTGAAGGTCGGCTCATTTCTGGCGCAGAAGCACCTGAGTCGACCTTGTACAGCTTACCATCAGCAGCGTGCATGATTGTGAGCGCAGGCATAGCACGTTTGGGGCGCATGGCCCGTACTGCCTTAGATTTCTTCGTACCAGCCCGCTGGGGTGCATAGTACTCAGAATCCAAATTCTTCTCGCCATTACAGCGAGTGAGTCTGTCAAAGACAGAGACCTTCTGTGGCGCATCAGAGGTGATGCGCGGGGCATTGGCTGTGCCCCTGCTCCATCAACGCATCTTCCTCGCCTGAGAGGGAGATGGCTGGGGAATATGGTCAGCCGCACATTTCCCCGAGAGATGCACTGCACCAGTGGGCGCATCTTGGTTGTTAAGGACGTCAGCAGGAAGGGAAGGCTGGATCGGCGCATCCCCTTCGGTGGTGGTGCCTGAGGCGTCGACCTTGCACACCCAGACTCGGCGGGTTTTTTTCGACTTCGGCAGCCGCTTCAAAGGACTCGCACTTCCTTCATAGATGAACTCCTCATACGCCTGTTGATTGAGGCGTACGACCAGCGTCTTGTGGGAGGAGCCCACCTTTACATTGTCGGATTACGACACAGCTTTCTCGGTGGAGAAGAAAGAGGTCCCTAGCAGAGTTGCCAGCTTGTTTGCCATTAAAATTCTTTTATTGCAAATTTCAATACAAACAGAATAGTGTTACAATATAGGACTTTGATGTAGTCCTAGGAGTACACTTTTGTTTATTTGGGTCCCTTGTGCCGATGGAGTAAGAGGTAATGCGTTGACTCCGTTGACGATCTGACGACGGTTATCGGTTCTCTGAAGGTCTGGATTGCCCTGGGTGCTGGAGCTTGCTGAGAGGAGAGAGACGTTGAGTGTCTGTATCTGCCTCTCTGGTTGTGCGATGTCTCTGTCTGTCTGTGAAATGTTCGTCTGTTCGTGTGTGTCCCTCTGGAAGAAGGAAATGATCCCTCTATTTATAGCTTTACAGGCTGGCTGCTCATACGCACATATGTAGGATGCGCCTGGATGCGGGGACGCCACGTGGTGATTGCTGATGGAGGCGTATGGACGCTGCGCCCTGATCGAGGGGTTGAATTCTCCATACTGCTATTGTGGGCCGGCACGTAGCAGAGGAGAAGATCTTTCTGTTGCTGAGATCTTGGGTGAGTTGAGTCAAAGGACACGTGTCATCGACCTATGGCTCAGAGATCTCGGATTTGATGGGGAATGATCTGGTAGGATGTGCCTAGGATTGGGCGCATGAGGAGGTTTTGGCTCGTAACCTTTGGGAGTCACGAACCATTCGGGGCGCATGGCTTTTGAGGCGCATGCGAGGCTTCAGTAGTGACTTAAATCCTGTCTTTCGGGATCAGGAAGAAGTCTGAGGCGCATGGTTTTTGAGGCGCATGCAGAGCTTTAATGGTGACTTTTCTTCTGTCTTTAGGGATCAGTAAAAAGTCTGAGACGTATGGCTTTTGAGGCGTATGCAGAGCTTCGAGCGCATGGTTACGGAGGCGCATACAAGTGGTTGGGCGGCCACGTGGCTTGTAACCGCCGAAGAAAAGTAATGATGATGCTGACGTCGGCGATGCTTCGTCTTCTGAAAAAGCTGTCAAGTGTCCAGTCTGTCAATTCAGCATTTAATGTTTTTGACATTCGATGGACAGCTGAGTGGGCGCATCGGTTGGCGCTCCACTAGGCGTATGGGGACGCATGGGGGCACATCCCTGTGAGGCGCTTGGTGATGTGCTTGATGTTGAAGGACGCGTCTGTGCGATGCGCGGTCTGGCCGGCGCATCCGCTTCGTAACACGTCTTTAATGGTACGACTGTTACGATCTTCGAGTGCTTTAAATAGCTGTTTTGACTTAGCTGAATTCGAAGCGTCAGGTTCATCCATTTAATGCAAATTCATTGTACGGAATTCGGAGAGCCATCCACTTGGCACATGGATTTGATTTGCCCGGCCTATAAATAGTGGCATGGAGACAATTTGCTTCTCGTTCTCTCACGTTCTTCCGATATGAACTTGCTTACTCGGATGCATTCTGTTGATGAGATGCTCCCGAGGGTGAAGATGCGACGCAATGTCTTCATTGATGCACTTGAAGGTGACTGTTACATCCAAAAGTCAGAGTCGAGGGCTTCTGAGGCAGGCAGAAGGTGCCTGTTGCATCTAAAGATAGGGATGCACGAACGTCGTCTCCGTCATGTGGGAAGAGCCGCAGATCGGAATTGCGGAGCTGCGGCTTTGGGGGCTCTTTCTTCCTTCAAAATGGGTGTCGCCCATTTTGGTTGTGTTGAAAGCTGCTCCTTTAGCCGCGGTTTCGATTACGGTCTACCTTCGTCTTTGGAGGCTCTTTTGAAGCCTCCCCTGGCCACAGGTCGGCTTGCGGTGCCCTTCTCTTCCTCGGTTTGGGGAGCTCTTCCTCCAGCTAGAGGGTTGATTGCCACCCTCGTTCTGCTCAATAAATGTTTCATTAGTCGAAGCATTTAGACGGCGGTGAGCCTGGCTAGAAGAGCGGCACATAACTGGGCTGCTGAAGGGATGCACATAACTGAGGATGCACATGACTGAGCTGCTGAAAAAGGATGCGCCCTGCTGAGGGCGCATGGTGGGATGCGCTTGACTGGGGGCGCATGGTGATTGCTGCGCCTATTTGAGGGCGCATGGTGGCTGCTGGCTGTAGACTTAGGATCTTTTTTTTTGTAGAAATTCTTCTTTGTACAATCTTTTCTAGATATGTAATAGACTTTTATATGTAATAAAAAGTCCTCTTTCAATGTCCATATTTGTTGTTTTTGCTGTGTGAAGTACTTTGTCCGAGCTCTGGCGCATGTAGTGTCTGGCGCATAGGACTTCTGGTTCTGAAATTCCATGCTTCTACACATACAGCTGGTGTGCTTACATATTCCTAGTCCTACATATATTGGGGATGGGGCGTAACATATTTTTGTGGCACCTCATACATGTCAAGAAAATTTTGTTTCAGTTACGTTACTGTACCGAACAAGCATGCATATAGGATTAGAGTTAGCATTGCATAGTAGTACTTTGAACATCCCTAGAAGCCTTATAACCGTAGACTAGTTAGACGTGTTACAATAGGAAATTAAGAACAAGTCGTTAGAGGTATTTCTTGACGGGCCTTCGAGTTGTTACCACCAACTATAAGCTTGCATACCTTAAGAAGAATGAATCATTCTATTTCTTCGGTTCGTGTGTCATTGTAGCATTACTCGCGGAACTTGTGAGCGTGAGGATGACATAGACAATCTTTTTTTTTGTTTGTTCGAAAATTGAGGTACGATCTTCGTACTTGATCTTGTTTACCACATCGCGTTCATATTCTATCGTGTGTTTTTAATTTTGAGGATCGAGGTACGAAATTGCGTCCTTGATTCTTCTAACGTCTTTTATTCATAGATCGTACGTTATTTTCAATTTGAGGATGAAATCTTTGTAAATTAGGTAGAATGTAACCCCCTAAAATTTATTATTTTTTTCTTTTAAGAAAATTAATTTTGGTTAATATATATATATATATATATATATATATATATATATATATATATATATATATATATATATATATATTTTAATGTCAATTTCTTTGGGCCCCCAGCACCGGACTGTGGCCGTCCCGCGACCACCTAGCCGTCCGTGCCCTGGAGGGGGCTCGAACTTGGAACCTCCCCCAAGTGAGCCCCCTCCCCTAACCACATGAGCTAGGAGGTGTATATATATATATATATATATATATATATATATATATATATATATATATATATATATATATATATATATATATATTGGAAAAAAATATATATATTGGAAAAAAAAAATATATATATATATATTGGAAAAAAAATAATATATATATATTGGAAAAAGTGTAAATTTTATTCCGAAAGTAATGCAATAGTCTTACAACATACAATCAAAGTGGGACTCCCACTCATCAATTCCCTATAACATTTACATCAAACTCGATGTTATGGCGAATGCCTACCGGAGGGGTGACCAGCCCCTCAAATATCCGACGGTTTCGTTCCCGCCATACATGCCAAACTGAAGCAGCCAGACGAACTCTGGCGGTCCGGAACCAGTCCTGCCTTCGACCCCTGCTATCCCGGAGCACCGTGATGATATCCCCAATTCCCTTCCCGGAGTCGCACACTCCCAGCGCTCTACTCTGCTCAGACCAGATCTGCTATGACAGGGCACACTCGAAGAAAATGTGCCTTATAGATTCATGCTCCAGACTGTAAAGCACACACTTGGGATCCGGAACCGGCACTCCAAACAAACTCAGACGATCCCTAGTCAAATGACGGTCCAGTAGAAGCTTGTAGACACAAAGCTGCATCTTCCTGGCCAGACCCTTGTACCATACGAACTCGTAGTTAGAACTCTGAGAAAAGGTGCACCGGATGAGGTTGTAGCAGCTCCGGAATTGGAACTCCCCAGTTCCCGGAGAAGCTCATGTCGGCTCCCAAATCCACCGATCAGTAGGCAAAGCCGGATCAATGGCAATAGTACTAATGATCCCACCCAGCTCCTCGGTAAACTGATAAGACTCTGGCCTCCACTCTCCGTCGCGAATGATACGACTACACGTCAGACCACGTCTGTCCTCCTGATGTGTCGAGGCTTCCATGATGTCCAATAGCGAACGCCGATCTATCCAAGGATCCAGCCAGAGGTTCATACCAGACCCATCCTTCATGACCTTCCGAATAGCAAATTTGAGAACCCCCTGTGTCTCAGGACAGTCTTGAACGTGACTGAGTGATTGTTGTCAGTAGCACACGTCCAAAAGTTGCCCTGCTTCACGTACCTGCTGTGTATCCAGTCCGCCCAGAGAGAACCCCCATTGATGAATCTCCATGCCAGTTTAAACGCGGAAGCCTTCCTAATCTCCAGCAACGGCCTGATCTCCACTCTACCCTCCTTCCTGGGTCGACAGAGCTGCTCTCAGGAGATCGCATGCATACCCTCCCTCCAAATGAAATCTGCACAGATTCGCTTCACTTTTCTAACAGTGGCAACATGGAGGAGGATGGATTGTAGCCAGAAATGATCTACAGCCGAAATTACCGATCTGACCAGCTTGATGCGTCCTCCAAATGACAATCCGGCGGCTTGCCAACCTTCCACTCTCCTCTGGACGTACTCCACCAGGCTATGGCAGTCCTGATCCCGCATATAGTTGACTATAAGAGGCACCCCTAAGTATCGCACCGGAAGATCCCTCCTCTCAATACCCAACACATCGGCCTGCTCCTCCTTCTGGAGATATAAGGAGTTGAAGTACACCCTGCTCTTTTCTCTGTTCAGCTGAAGGCCCGAGAGGGAATTCAGCTCTCCCATAATCTCCATAAGCGTCTGCATACCCTCCGTCGATGGATGGATGAACACCAAGAGATCATCTGCATATATAAGATAGGTAAGTGGGGGGTCCATCCTCCGAAACAATGGGACCAGCCTCCCATGATGCACTGCGAGGTCCATCAAACATGTAAAGTATTCCATGACAAGCGTGAACAGGTAAGGGGACAGGGGGTCACCTTGCCTAAGCCCACGATTGCTCTGGAAGTACCCATAAGGAATACCCTGGATGAGGGCAGAGAATGTGGGTGATGTAATGCACTCCCGGATCAATGCAACCCAGTGGTCCTCGAAACCCATGGTGGTCGTCAGATGACACAGGAAGTCCCTATTGACCATGTTGTATGCCTTCCTCAGGTCCAGTTTCACACATGCCTTCTTCCCTCCCAGTTTGCTAAAGCCCCTCACCATCTCATGAGCCAGGAGGCTGTGCTCAGCAATCGACCTCCACTTGATGAACGCAGCCTGGTTCGGAGATACCAAGTCCTGCATGATCTCCTCCATCCGCCGGCACATGAGGTACGTAATTATCTTATAAAGATAATTAATGCACGCAATAGGTCTGAAATCTGCCAGTGTTTTTGCTCCCTCCTTCTTCAGCACCAAGGTTAGGAAAGTGTGGTTCAGCTCTTTCAGCAACTTCCCTTTAGAGAAGAATTCCTGCACCACCTCCAAGACCTGATACTTCAGAGTGTTCCAGTGGTGTTTGTAGAACCCACTACTAAAACCATCCGATTCGGAAGCCTTATAGGGATCCGACAGCTTGACAATAGCTTCCACCTCTGTGAAACCCGTAATTTTAATTATTTATTTTAGTGCTTATTATTATTATTATTAGTTAAATAGAAAATTATTTTTTTTAAAATAAATAAAATTGGACTTTTGTTTGTCTGGCCCAGACCCAAACCCAATCCCAAGCCCGAATTAATTTTCGAAATATTTTTATGTATTAAATATTTAGTGTTATTTTTTTAAAAAAAACTTAAAAGCTATTAACCCACTTCACTGTTAACTACACTCTTTAATTTCTTTATCAAACTCTCTTTCTCTCTTTTATTCTGGAGCCCGAGCTCCTTTCACCTCCCAAAGCGCCGAGCCCCTCGGCTTCGACTTCCCGACCGGCCGACCCCTCGCCTCCCCGTAACCGCCGGCCGACCACCCTTTCCACTTCCCGTAACCGCAGCTCCCTCTCCCCTATATTAACTCCCTCTCACACCATTCCTTTCCCCAAATCAAAATCCCTAGCCACAACCTAGCCCGACCGCGCCCCTTCCGTCGAACCTCGATTCCCCGCCGCCGCTTCCAGGCCGCGCCCAGCTGTGTCCCTCCGGCGCCAGCCCCGACGTCGGCGACCCCCGCCGCCATTCTCGACCGCCCAGATCAGCGCTCTCTCGCCGACCTCCTGTGGTCCCCGATCCGGCCGGCCAGAGCCCCTGTTCCCGCGTCCCTCTCGGCCGCCCTTTTTCGCTCGGTCCCGAGACCGAGTTACGTACCCCGACCTGCTGTCCGTGGTTTCCCGTGTTTCCGATCTCGCTGTCCGCGTGTTCTGGATTGTTCCGAGTTCGCGGGATTCGCCTTCTTTCCCTATTTATTCACCTGAGAGCTCTAACCGAGCAACCCAAGGTATATTTCCGTTGTCCCCGTTTCTGTTCTGTAGTCTATGATGATTTCGGTCCCCAATCCCGCAATGGAAATCGGTTAGAATTATTACGATTTTGGTTTCATATTGTCCGAAATCCTTTCGGAAACGTTCTGTGAGTTTCTGGAATATTTCTATGGTTTGGTTTTCCTAATTCCATTTCGGAAATGGATTCTGTGGCTTTAGTTTTGAGTTGGTTTTGAGTTGGAATGGTTCTGTGGACTTTCCGAGTTAATTTCGGGTTTTCCGAATTTTCTTCGGAAACGTTCTATGAATTGAATTTTTATATATTTTGCGGATGAAATAAATTTTAATGGTTATTCCCTGGTGTGGGACTTATATTTGGTGATTGTGGCACACTTCCCAGTTTTTGGTTATCTCAAAAATAGAGGGAATGCTGCCAAAATTTTTATAAAATTTATAAAGGAATATTTTAAATCGAATTTCGGAAATATTTTATAAAGTGGATTTCGGGCGACGACCGTATCGGTCAATGGGCCCTTAGCGAATGCAAACGAAATCGACATTGTTCCGGACGTTGAGGCATTAGCTATTTTATGACAATTGGACCAAGTCGGAGACTCGTATTATATTTTAATTTAATTTAGTTTATTAATATTATTTTTGTAATTAAATTGTAGGATAATTTTAGAACTAACCAATGTTTCTTCTTATTTTGTGAAAATGGTCTGTAAGGGCATAAGCCCAGTTTTTATTTAATATCTGTGGTTTTGTAATATTGTAAATTTTTATTTTATTTCTGGTTGGTTGATTGACGTAAAACGTAAAATGATAAAATTTAAAAATCATTTTCTCACAATAAAATAATTAGGAAATTACAAGTTTATTGCAAATTTATGTTTTCTCATTTAAAGAAAAATATTAATTTTATATATAATACAAAATATAAAGTTTTACCAAGTAAATCAATAACTACGAGTTTTTCCAAATACAAAGTTAAAATTGACTTTTCTTCGTAAGATAGTAACTCACCTCGATAAGCGCGCTCTAAGTAGAGTTATAAATAACCTAAAATTTGACTAGGATAAATACTAGAGATTGTAACTAGCACACCTAGATATGGATTGAATATTGGTGCTAAGTCAGGAATTTTCAATTGTAGGGTTTCGAGGACTGTACTAGCATCATCCCGGAACCAACATCGAATCCAGTCGTAATCAAGGCAAGTACAATTTGTGTTAGTTTACCAATTATTTAGTAATCGTTTTATTGCAAATTTAAACCACGATGCAACACGGAACTCTCTCTGAGAGCATTGACTGATTGACTGTTGGATACTGGGGGAGTAGTGTAATGAGTATGATCATATCCAAAGTAGTATATTGACTGTATTAGCTTACCCCTCATACACACGGGGATAAGCCATACCGTATCAATAGGATACAACTGTACAACCCAATCCGGTCATATTCATTGCCTATTCACATCACAATGTTTTAACTGCTGGAGAACTATTTATTTCAAATTGTTTAAAAGTGCATAACTCTATTATTATTTCAATTGTTGGATTATCATGAATTGTACTTTGCTCCCTCTTGACTGGAGACAACATTTTTAGGTTCTTTTGATGAAGCAGAGCTACTGATTAGTAGTTATTACGACCCTGAGCTCTACCCTGCTGTGCTTCCAGCATTCTACGTAGACGATGTTGATCTTGGGGCTGATGAGCCTAATCTCTAGAGGATGTTTTATCTTTGTTAAATAAAAGACAGTTTATTCAGTTTTTATTTCAGTTGTATTTTTTGTTGGACAAAGTTTATTTAAAATATTCAAAATTTAGATGTTGTGACAAAATAGATTGTGTTATTGTGATTACCTGCATTTGGATACAGCTTACTGCCGCCGTCTCACAACGGTGCAGGCTGGACATGATCCGATTCGACCCAACAAATTGGGACCGGGTCGTGACATGTTTTTAGTGGTGGCCCATGCAGGTCAGATCAACAACTTAGGAAAACATATCTAGAAACATTCAGAATACTAGAACATTAATTTGTCACAACATAGGACCGAAATATATTATAAATAAATATTTTTGTTTGTTATAGACTGGTAGGGTACCTTGCTTATGTTTTGCAATCCTAAACCTTCCAGAATATGGCCACAAATCCTGCTGGCGATGGGATGTCATCACCCGATCACACCCCACCTCCTCAATCGAGTCCGGATCCTACACTCCGACAGCTGACCGATCGTTCCCATAATGCACCAGCACCCCGTAGATTTTACACTACTACTCAAGTGTTAGATCCTACATCTTCCCAGACTGAACAGCAAGCTCCTGCGGTGGTGCCCGATCCAGTTGCCCTACCAGTGCCCGTGGACCCCACCGACCTCGTTGGCCTACTATGAGGAGTGCTTGAGGCACAGAGAACTCAAGCTGAAGCTCATCGCGAACAGACGACGATTATGAGAGAAGGCATGGAGAATGCCCACAATGTGGCTATGGCTGCACTGGAGAGAGGAGAAGCAGCCCAATCTGAACCAAGGCTGGCAAAAGTCGGTGATATCGAGAAATTCAAAAAGCTGGGCCCTCGACCTTTCAAAGGAACCGAGGGAATTATCTATGTTGACGAATGGCTCGACAGTATGGAACGTCTCCTCAGCGTTGCTCGGCTTCCTGATGATCTTCAAGTTGAAGCTGTGGGACTCCAGCTGTTAGACGTAGCCAGCACCTGGTATCGGAATGAACCCCGACTCCAGGACAAGCAGCTGGACTGGAACACTTTCAAGAGATTGTTCCGAAGGAAGTTCTTTCCAACATCAGAGTTGCGAGAGATGGAAAGACAGTTCCAGAACCTGAAGCAAGGGAACATGACTGTTGGTGAATATGCAGCCGAGTTTGGTCAACTTAATCGCTTTGCCAAGAACTTGGTAGCTGACCCCGTCGATCGTGCTGAAAGATTCAGGTATGGACTGAGGGAAGAGATTCGTACTCCTATGATCGCAGGTGGTGCCAAGACGTATGAGAGGATCCTAATTCGAGCTCAGGATATAGATAAGAGTTAGCCTGCTCGCTCAAAGAGGGAGTATTCTGGAACTAGAAACTTCCAGAATAACCAGAAGAGGCCCAACCACAACAATAACAACAGGCCTTCGCACCACCAGCAGCAGCATCATCAGGCGAGGACCAATAACAGAGTGCCTCAGAAGCAGATTCCTGTCTGCGATTTCTGCAAGAGGGCGGGGCATCAGTCGAACATTTACAGGAAGAGGCTAGGACACTGCCTAGTCTGTGGGTCTGCCACCCACCAAGTGAAGGACTACCCCTCGTCAGTCCACCGGACTGGAGCAACTCAACAGAAAGGTCCTCTACCCACTCAGCAACAACAGTTTGGGCAACATCAACAGAAGACTGGGCGAGCTTTTACCCTAACAATAGAGGAACAAGAGCCGGAGCAGGAACCTACCGCTGATGTCATCGCAGGTTTCATTTATGTGCATTCACATCCTGCTTTAGCATTATTTGATTCGGGTGCATCATATAGTTTCATATCAACAAAATTCATCACTGCACACCACCTAGTTACGGGATTTAGCAAGAAGATATGTAGAGTTATGACTGGTGGTGGACCCATACCCATCACTGAGACCTGTAACTGTCCTATAACAATATCTGGACACAACTTCTTAGCACCCTTACTTGTGATGCCCTTACCTAACTATGATGTAGTCCTAGAAATAGACTGGTTAAGTAAGCAGCATGCGCTGATAGACTGTCACAGAGGATGTGTAGTCTTCAGCCTACCTGAAGAGCCGGAGTTTGAAATCTCTCGAGCTCCGGAAGATATGGAGGGTATTACTTACTCCTCTATCACCGAAGAACCTGGACCTCCTCACCCTATCATAGCAGAATTCATGGATGTCTTTCCTGATAGTCTTCCAGGATTACCCCCAGATAGAGATGTAGAATTCAACATCGACCTAGTTCCCGGCTCTGGCCCTATTTCTCGGGGATGCTACAGAGTCAACCCTAAGAAGGCCAAAGAAATGAAGGACCAGATCAATGAGCTAAAGGCACTTGGATTTATCAGAGATGGAGCTTCACCCTGGGGAGCATCTGTCTTGTTCGTACCCAAGAAGGACGGGACTGTGAGGATGTGCATCGACTACCGGGCGCTGAACAACATCACCATCAAGAACAAGTATCCTTTGCCCCGGATCGATGACCTGTTTGATCAACTCAGTAGAGCTAAGGTGTTTTTGAAAATAGACCTTCAATCTGGCTACCATCAAATCAAGGTCAGGAAGGAGGATATTCCAAAGACGTCATTCAACACCAAGTATGGGCAGTTTGAATTCTTGGTCATGCCGTTTGGACTGACGAATGCTCCTGCGGTATTCTTGAATCTTATGAACAAGGTTTTCCATGAATACCTGGATCAGTTTGTTGTTGTCTTCATCGATGACATTCTGATCTACTCGAAGACTGAAGAAGAGCATGAAGAGCACCTCAGGAAAGTTCTGGGAACTTTGAGGAAGGAGAAGCTATATGGTAAGCTATCCAAATGTGAATTCTTTCTAGACAAGGTGGATTTTCTTGGCCATGTTGTCACAGGAGAAGGAATTTCGATGGATCCTAAGAAGATAGCTGCCATTGAGAAGTGGAGTACACCAATTTCTGTTGCTGAAATCAGAAGTTTCTTTGGCTTAGCTGGCTACTACCGAAAATTTGTGAAGGACTTCGCCAGAATTGATGAGCCGATGACGAAGCTCACCAGGAAGAATGAAGAATTCGTATGGACTGAAGCTTGCCAGGTAGCATTTGAGGAACTGAAGAAGAGACTTACAACAGCACCGATACTTGCACTACCCGCAGGTACCGGAGGTTTCTCAATATACAGTAATGCCTCTGGAAAAGGACTGGGTTGCGTTCTTCAACAACATGGGAAAGTGATTGCTTACGCATCTAGGCAATTACGGACTCATGAGAAGAACTATCCCACACATGATCTGGAGCTTGTTGCAGTCATCTTTGCTTTGAAGCTATGGAAGCATTATCTCTATGGAAAGAGAGTGGAAATATTTACAGACCACAAAAGTCTGAAATATGTTTTCACTCAGAAGGAGTTGAACATGAGACAAAGAAGATGGCTGGAGCTGATGAAGGATTTTGACATCGACTTGCAGTACCATCCGGGTAAGGCTAATGTGGTTGCAGATGCACTTAGTCGATACCCAGTAGCGATGTTCTTAACTAAGGAGCGGCACTTGTTGGAGGACATAGAGAAGCTTGGTCTGGAGATTGTACTGCCTGAGGAAAAAATGAAGAAACTGGGACGAGAAGCTATTATACCAGGAGTTGAATCATCAATGATGCAGTTGCAAGTACGTTCAAGTCTGATGGACAAAGTCAAGGAGACATAATTTCAAGACGAGACGCTTTGCAAACTCAGAGATCAAGTGTTGGCAGGAACACTTGAAGGATTCTCTATCGCCAATGACGGAGCATTGAAGAATGGTACGAGGCTGTGTGTACCATCTGGCGATTTGATGAATGAGCTGATACAAGAAGCACACCAGTCGCAGTATTCCATACATCCTGGAGCTAACAAGATATATCGAAATATGCGTACCATTGTTTGGTGGTATAGAATGAAGAAGGATGTATCCAGATTTGTGGCTAGATGCTTGATTTGTCAACAAGTGAAAGCCAGTAGACAGAGACCAGCAGGATTGTTGCAGCCGCTGGACATCCCGGAGTGGAAATGAGAACACATAACGATGGATTTTGTGTCGGGACTGCCTCGATCCCAAGGAGGGAAGGATACCATTTGGGTTATTGTGGACCGACTGACGAAGTCAGCTCACTTTATCCCCTTCAAGGTTGGTCTATCTACCGAGAAGTTGGCAGCACTGTACATGCAGCATATCTACCGGATTCATGGAGTTCCGGTAAGTATTGTATCTGACAGAGATACTAGATTTACCTCTCACTTTTGGAAGAGTTTGTATGACAGTTTGGGAACACAATTGAAGTTCAGCACCGCCTATCATCCCCAAACTGACGAACAATCGGAGAGGACCATCCAGACGCTAGAAGACATGCTGAGATCTTGCGTCTTAGAATTTGGAGGATCTTGGGAAGACCACTTACACTTGGTAGAGTTCTCTTACAACAACAGCTGCCAAGCCAGCATCGGTATGACACCGTTCGAAGCACTCTATGGACGTCACTGCCGCACTCTACTTGCATGGGACGACATAGAAAAAATAGTACTGCTGGGACCAGAGATGGTGACTGACGCAGCAGAGAAGGTGAAGGTGATTAGAGACAAACTCAGGATTGCTCAGGACAAGCAGAAACATTGGGCTGATAGCAATCGTCGACCTTTGGAGTTCGAAGAAGGAGACAGTGTGTTTGTGAAGATATCCCCTACCCGAGGAACTATTAGATTTGGCAGAGCAGGAAAGCAGAGTCCCAGGTACATCGGTCCATTCGAAGTTTTGAGCCGAATTAGAGAAGTAGCGTACCGATTAGCTCTGCCAGCTAATCTTGAAGGCGTGCACAACGACTTCCACGTTTCACAGCTCAGACGCTACATCCCGGATCCGAGTCACATTCTGGACCATTCGGAGCTGGAGATTGGACCGAGCCTTACAGTGCCAGAGAAGCCAGTGGCGATTTAGACAGAGGCGAGAAGAGAACCAAGAACTCTGTGACGCCCATAGTCAGAGTTATGTGGCGACATAATTTCCCAGGCGAGTCTACCTGGGAGCGAGAAGATGAGATGCGGGAGCAGTATCCATATTTATTTGAGACCTGAGGTAATTCCTAAACCTATCATTTAATTTCGAGGATGAAATTTTCTAAGGATGGAAGGTTGTAAAACCCGTAATTTTAATTAATTATTGTAGTGCTTATTATTATTATTATTATTATTATTATTATTATTAGTTAAATTTTTTAAATGAATAAAATTGGACTTTTGTTTGTCTGGCCCAGACCCGAACCCAATCCCAAGTCCGAATTAATTTTCGGAATATTTTTATGTATTAAATATTTAGTGTTATTTTTTTTAAAAAAAAACTTAAAAGCTATTAACCCACTTCGCTGTTAACTACACTCTTTAATTTCTTTATCAAACTCTCTTTCTCTCTTTTATTCTGGAGCCCGAGCTCCTTTCACCTCCCAAACCGCCGAGCCCCTCGGCTTCGACTTCCCGACCGGCCGACCCCTCGCCTCCCCGTAACCGCCGGCCGACCACCCTTTCCCCTTCCCGTAACCGCAGCTCCCTCTCCCCTATATTAACTCCCTCTCACACCATTCCTTTCCACAAATCAAAATCCCTAGCCACAACCTAGCCCGACCGTGCCCCTTCCGGCGAACCTCGATTCCCTGCCGCCGCTTCCAGGCCACGCCCAGCCGCGTCCCTCCGGCGCCAGCCCCGATGCCGACGACACCCGCTGTCGTTCTCGACCGTCCAGGTCAGCGCTCTCTCGCCGACATCCTGTGGTCCCCGATCCGGCCGGCCAGAGCCCCTGTCCCCGTGCCCCTCTCGGCCGCCTTTTTTTGCTCGGTCCCGAGACCGAGTTACGTGCCCCGACCTGCGGTCCGTGGTTTCCCGTGTTTCCGATCTCGCTGTCCGCGTGTTCTGGATTGTTCTGAGTTCGCGGGATTCGCCTTCTTTCCCTATTTATTCACCTGAGAGCTCTAACCGAGCAACCCAAGGTATATTTTCGTTGTCCCCGTTTCTTTTCTGTAGTCTATGATGATTTCGGTCCCCGATCCCGCAATGGGAATCGGTTAGAATTATTACGATTTGGTTTCAGATTGTCCGAAATCCTTTCGGAAACGTTCTGTGAGTTTCTCGGAATATTTCTATGGTTTGGTTTTCCTAATTCTATTTCGGAAATGGATTCTGTGGCTTTAGTTTTGAGTTGGTTTTGAGTTGGAATGGTTCTGTGGATTTTTCGAGTTAATTTCGGGTTTTCCGAATTTTCTTCGGAAACGTTCTGTGAATTGGATTTTTATATAATTTATGGATGAAATAAATTTTAATGGTTATTCCCTGGTGTGGGGCTTATATTTGGTGATTGTGGCACACTTTCCCAGTTTTGGGTTATCCCAAAAATAGAGGGATTGCTGCCAAAATTTTTATAAAATTTATAAAGGAATATTTTAAATCGAATTTCGGATATATTTTATAAAGTGGATTTCGGGCGACGACCGTATCGGTCAATGGGCCCTTAGCGAATGCAAATGAAACCGACATTATTTCGGACGTTAAGGCATTAGCTATTTTATGACAATTGGACCAAGTCTGAGACACGTATTATATTTTAATTTAATTTAATTTATTAATATTATTTTTGTAATTAAATTGTAGGATAATTTTAGAACTAACCAATGTTTCTTCTTATTTCAATTCGTGAAAATGGTCTGTATGGGCATAAGCCCAGCTTTTATTTAATATCTGTGGTTTTGTAATATTGTAAATTTTTATTTTATTTCTGGTTGGTTGATTGACGTAAAACGTAAAATGATAAAATTTAAATATCATTTTCTCACAATAAAATAATTAGAAAATTACAAGTTTATTACTAATTCACGTTTTCTCATTTAAAGAAAAATATTAATTTTATATATAATACAAAATACAAAGTTTTACCTAGTAAATCAATAACTACGAGTTTTTCCAAATACAAAGTTAAAATTGACTTTTCTTCGTAAGATAGTAACTCACCTCGATAAGCGCGCTCTAAGTAGAGTTGTAAATAACCTAAAATTTGACTAGGACAAATACTAGAGATTGTAACTAGCACACCTAGATATGGATTGAATATTGGTGCTAAGTCAGGAATTCTCAATTGTAGGGTTTCGAGGACTATACTAGCATCATTCCGGAACCAACATCGAATCCAGTCGTAATCAAGGCAAGTACAATTTGTGTTAGTTTACCAATTATTTAGTAATCGTTTTATTGCAAATTTAAACCACGATGCAATACGGAACTCTCTCTGAGAGCATTGACTGATTGATTGTTGGGTACTAGAGGAGTAGTGTAATGAGTATGACCACATCCAAAGTAGTATATTGACTGTGTTAGCTTACCCCTCATACACACGGGGATAAGCCATACCGTATTAATAGGATACAACTGTACAACCCAATCCGGTCATATTCATTGCCTATTCACATCATAATGTTTTAACTGCTGGAGAACTATTTATTTCAAATTGTTTAAAAGTGCATAACTCTATTATTATTTCAATTGTTGGATTATCATGAATTGTACTTTGCTCCCTCCTGACTGGAGACAACATTTTTAGGTTCTTTTGATGATGCAGAGCTACTGATTAGTAGTTATTACGACCCTGAGCTCTACCCTGCTGTGCTTCCAGCATTCCACGTGGACGATGTTGATCTTGGGGCTGATGAGCCTAATCTCTAGAGGATGTTTTATTTTTGTTAAATAAAAGACAGTTTATTCGATTTTTATTTCAGTTGTATTTTTTGTTGGACAAAGTTTATTTTAAATATTCGAAATTCAGATGTTGTGACAAAATAGATTGTGTTGTTGTGATTACCTGCATTTGGATACAGCTTACTGCCGCCGTCTCACAACGGTGCAGGCTGGGCATGATCCGATTCGACCCAACAAATTGGAACCGGGTCGTGACAACCTCCTCCAAAGTGACAGGGGCAAGAAGAGTGCTATTCCCATACGGAGTCACCAATCTCTTCGTAGCAATCTTTGGAAACACATACAGGTAGTCAGTCTGGAAATATAACTCAGAGTAGTACCTGACAGCCTCGCCCTGGATCGCAGCCGGCTTCCCCATAAGATTGCCATCCACATTAAGAAGTTGGGAGATGTGATTCCTATGCTGTCTGGTCCGGACGACATCATAGAAGAACTTGGAGCAACGGTCGCCGTCCTTGAGCCAGAAGAATTTAGCACGCTGAGCCGTGCTAATCTCCTTCTGCAGACGCAAGATGTTTACTTCTTCAATCAGCACCTTCTCTCGTGCCGCCAGGTCACCATTAAGTATGCCAGATTGCATGTCCTACTGGATAGCCCGCAACTCCACCTCCTTATCTTCTAAGGTAGACTTGGGTAACCCCTCCACCCAACTCCGGAGAGCCTTCTTAGTGGTCTTGAGACGACGAACCAAGCGAAACTGGGACGTCCCCTCCTGACAGCTAGTAAGCCCCTCCGAGACAGCCTCCAGGTAGCTCTCCAAGAGATACCAACTGTTGTTGTACCTGAAAGGACGGGACTTCCTAGGAGACCGAGAAGTGAAGCCAACCCTGATGGGGGAGTGATCGCTCGTCCCTGCGGCTAGGCCCTCAGTCGAAGAATTGGGGAAATAACGAAACCATTCCCCATTGCCCAGGGCTCGATCAAGCTAGCATGCAACCCTGTTCCAGATTGCTTTGTTATGCCAAGTCCAGAAGAAGCCTGAACGCGACAATCCCTGGAGCCCCGCCTGAAGGAGGCATCTCTGGAAATCATATAGGATAGAGTCTGGAACTGGACGACCGTCCACCTTCTTCTCTCGATACAGAAGGGCATTGAAGTCCCCGATCAGAAGAAGAGGAAGAGACGACGAATCTGCAGCAGCGGCAATACGGGAGATGTCGTTCCATAGGGACTCCCATTTCCTCCTGTCATTGTGCCCGTAAATCTCCCCCAGCAAGAAGCGAAAACCACCCTTGTTCAAAAAGGAGATAGCAATCAACTGCTCTGTCATCAAGATCAAGTTATCATTCCAGCTCATCGAGTTCCATCGAACCCAAATCTTGGCCATGTCACACAGAGCTCGATTGTGTAGTTGGGCCCAATGAGAAGGGGTCCGCCAAGCAAGAGTCTTCTCCCCTTTGATCTTGGATTCTAAAATAACAGAAATATCGTATTTCTCTCTGTAGAGAACCCCAAAAATCTCTCTCCACCTCCCAAGCGAACACGCCTCCTTACATTCCAGGCTATGATAGCCATTAATTAATGAGAGGATGGATCCCCTAAGAACCACTCGGATCGGCACCTGGGGAATGTACCACATCCGATGCTAAAAGATCCTCCTCCATCCCAGTCGGAATGACCTGCTCGGGAGCGATCTGAGATAGCACCAACGCCCAGGCAGGGTTGTCAACACACACTGCCTTCTCTCTGTCAGTAAGATGCCCCCCTCCCTGGAAGGACCATCACTCAGCGGACCGACCATACGTCGCTTCCTACAGTAAACCTGCCTCTCTGCCGATCTGCCACCCCTTCGTACCTCGATCCCCGACGCCACCATGCCTCTGGTAATCATACTGCTCTGCCACTTGTAAGTGGTCAACGCTTCGCTCGTGGGAGCAAGCTGGGTAGAGACAATGAGGCTCATCCCACCATCACTCACTCGAAGGGTAACCCCTCCCACCAGGACCTTCTTCCCACAATCATCTCTGGAATCCATGTCACAGGGTGAGTCAGGAGTCTCACTAAAGGGAATAATATGCTCCATCTGAGGGCCTACCACCGAACAAGTACTGGCCAGATGCCCAAAACAGGTACAGCAAGAACAGGTAGGTGGGACCCATTCGTATTCCACCCTCTGGGTAAGCACCTCTCCAAAAGGGATCTCATACTCCACCATCTTCGGTATCTCCCCCCCAACCCGAATCTCCATAAAATCCTAGCGTACATCATCCTTGACCAAAAGGCAGTAGCTTCATTCGCCTTGATCGGGGTGCCCACCAAGCTCGCCAGACACATCAACAATGGAATACTCCAGAACCGGACAGGGAACTCAGGGAAGAGAATCCATACAGGGATGGCATTCAGGACTTCCCTCTCGCATCCAAGTTTCGGGGTCTATTCCTTCAGAATGATAAGCCTGCCGTCGAACGTCCAGGGGCCGCCTTGGAGGATCCATGCGACATCCTCCGCAAGTCCAAACTTCACATAGTAGAAGCCGTTCTCGCGAGCAAAAAACTCTATGCTCCCCTTAGGCTACCATACCCGGGCTGCATAACCCCAAATCTGTCCGTAGAATGGCTTGTTGCTTAGGACGTACAAAACCAGAGTATTCTTCCAGTATGCTGTCACCTTCTCTATCTCCTCCGCAGGGAACGAGGCCCGAAAACCCCTCCCTGCCTTGATTAGTGGCACGTACTCCATCGATGTGGGACTTTTTGACCCCACAGGTTTGCAGATATCTGCCCATGACCTTCCAGCCGGTCGTAAAACCATCCTATGTGGCCTGGGGGTAACCCCTAGGGGGGGGAGACCCAGACCCCTGATCGCCGAGATCCACCACCTTACTCTTCTCCTTATCCGTCGCGGTCGTCTTAGGCCGCCAGCCCACCGATCTCCCAGCAGACACTACAGGGCCACGGGCCGATTGCCGTACCCCTGACCCGCCCTGACGTCTATCAGTAGGATGGCGATCCCTAACATGGCCCTGTCCTCCTCCTGCCTTTCCTCCGGACTTTATCACGCGATGACGCGTAACCGTCATCCATCCTCCTCCCTCCATCTGGCCTCCTTGAGAACCAGATCCGGTACCGAATTCGAAATTCGGGGCGTTGGAATCACCCCGAAGGATCCATCCCCTGTCGAAGACACTGGAACCGACCCCGACCCCCCTCCCCCGACAGCGGGGAGCACCGCAGTCACCGCCGGAGGGGGACCGCCCGACCCCCCCGACGTCAAACCCGCCCCCCCACCGCCAGAGGGGGCGCCGCCACCTGCAGCATGTCCGGGGGGTCCGCCCGACCCCCCCCCACCTTCACTCCCGTCCCCCTCCTCCTACCGCCAAGGGGGGTGCTGCCGCCTGCGCCTGAACCGGGGGGTCCGCCCGACCCCCCCACCAGAGATCCCGCCCCCACCTCCCTGCCTTTAGGGAATTCGCCGCCGGTCTGGGGGGGCTGCCCGACCGCCCCTTCTTTCCGTTCTTCCTTCCCCCGTCGGCGAGGGGGTCCGGTGGCCGCGGGGGAGGAACCCTAGCCCGATTCGCCCGATCGCCAGCCGAGTCGCACGAGAGACTCATCATAAATATATATATATAATTTTTATTTAGAAAATATTTTAAGATATTTATGATATCTTTTTAGAATTTATTAGAAATTTAAAGGTGTTATACATATATATTAAATCACAAAAATTAACCAGTTGTATTCATCTCCATAACTAGACACAAGAATAAGTATATCAAAAATAAAATAATTTACCGATATATATATATATATATATATATCCTTCTTCCTCTGGTGTCTTCACCATAGCATGTCGAGACAACCCATACCATGCTTTCTAGACCTCATGTTCAAACTCGCCATCATGGGAGCTTATCCACGTAGACGGTACATTGTGCGCACGGATTGTGCGTCACCACCCCTATGCCACGAGACCTGAACCCGTTCCAACGCCATCGAGGCCAAGCTCCTCGTGCCCGTAAGTTTTTCTGCTGCCACTTACGCATGTCCCTCATTGTCGACCTACTAAGTCGAGACATCGGAGTACTCAAGCCCTGATGACGCTGCACGCCGTCGCGCATTGCCTCCGGACCGATGGTCGACGTCGGACTATAACAGTATCAGCAGTCGAATCGGGCCACATCGCAATTTTCTCCTCCGATCACGCATTATATACAACTTAACCCACTTCGCTTACCTTCAAATAGATTAATTTAATTTGCATTGTATGAGTCATAAATTGAGGGAAAAAACTCGAATTCTGGAACATATGAAACTATTCCCAAACCCCTATTTTAGAAGCTAGTTTGTGGACAGAACATTGACAATTTTTAAAAACAAATTAAACAAAGTTATAGCCAACATGAAAGGCTTCACAATGACCTAATATTTGTAGTTTTCCTCTTTAGTATTTTCTGTTAAAAATAAGTTCCAAAAATTGATAGAAACTAGTTTAAAAATAATACAAAAAATTTATATGGGTCCGATCCGACAAACTGGGCAACTTCACTGTGAACCGATTGTATTGAAATTTGCTTACGGACTTTGTTGACGTGTGGGCTTTGACGGAATTCGAATTGGTTGAGTGTGTGCGATAACTTGGACCCGTATCCGTCAAAAATTACCGTATCATCATTTTCGCAAATTTTCTAAATAATTTATGAATGCTCATCAAATCGTGACTAAACTTGTGCCATTAGATTCACAGTGTCACACTGATCCTGTGACCAAGTTTGGCTCGATTCTGAGGCAGTTGACCGGATCACAGTTTTACGAGCCCCACGATCTGATTCAACGGGCATTTTTGTGATTGACTCACTAGAATCTATCTCTGGACATGCCTTGAGTTCATATCATCATTCTGGACTGGTAGACATATAGTTTGCTGACTTTAGTGATCCTTAAGTTTGATACATATTTCAGTACAAAGCGGTCCCACTGGTGGATATCGTTTTGACCAAAATTACCTTTTTGACCTTGCTTCCAAATTGGACTTATGGGTAGCCTATTTTAGCTTTATCGCTCATTCTGAAAATGTTGGTAAGGTTTGCTTTAGCATCCGAAGATGTTCACAATGATTCCACCTTTGTTGCTTTTGTTGGTTATCGTGTGCCTTTTTGATGCTGTCAGATTACCCCACCATCAAGGTGCAACTTGGGTGGGCTAGTCTATAAACTAGCCCAGACCCGAACAACAACCCATACTGGCTCGGCCCACTCCCTTCGTAGGTCCCGGCTAGGTCCATATATCCGACCCGTAATCCCGGCTCGGCCCGGTTTAGTTGCGGTTTGGTCCGGTTAAACCCGGTGAAAACTGGTCCACCCCGACCCTGTTAGTGACCCGGTCCAGGCCCCGTCTGACCCCAATTTTTTTAATTTTTGGACTGTTGGAAGGAAAAAGACCAATGTTTCCCCAATCTTGAAGGCTTTTTTTGATCTTTTGGCGGGTATTTTGGTTATTTTGCTGAAAATGACCAAAAATACCCTTATAACAACTATATTTTAAGGGTATACTAGGTTATTTTGCACCTAAAATTCTAAAAATAGTCCAAAATTAATGAAAATTAAACACAAATATTTCTTTCCTCTCTTACAAATTATGCAAGCTAAACAATTTCTAAAGATTGAAGTAACAACTTTCTGGGTTTGAGGTACAACTTTCTGGAGGCCAAACTGCACTGTTCTAAGGCTCAACTTGTGCAAAATTTCTTGGAGGCTTCATCTTGACGTTTCAAGTAATTTAAATATTATAGAATAGTTTTTTGCCCTGATTTTGGATTTTTTTTCTTCCCCCCTTTTGTCGGTAGATAAATAAATTCTTCCTCTCTTATTTTTAATTTTTTTTAAATATGGATTCTACTGGTTCAAACCACCCTTATGGAGGTGATTCGAAACAAATTTTTGCTAATTATGCTGATTTGTTTGAAAATAATCATATTCCTGATTTAGTGCCACCGACATAAATGTTAGCTCCTGAAGTTAGAAGTATGGCTACTAATATTATAAATTGGCAAAAATCAGTTTATAGGAATATTTTGAAAATGATATGTCACTGATAATGAGGGCACACCGATTTTAGATCAAAAAAAAGCTGAAGGCGCACAATGCAAGAAATGTAGAAAAAATTTAAGTGAAATAAAATGATGGCATCGACACTTTAAAAAGATATTATGAAAATTGGTCCTCAAGGATCTTTTATAGGTAACTTTTCTTATTCTAATGCTCGTAATAAAATCGAGTTAACAAAATATGTTATTTGTAATGAACAACATTTTACATTCGATGAGAGTGATTGGTATTATGAATATGCAAGTACTAATCTTAATCCTTGTTTTACTAAAGTTTCTAGATCTACTAGTAGATCAGAGGGTATGAAAATCTTTCAAAGGAAAAGGACAGCTTTAAAACAAAGTTCTGTAAATATTAGTAAATTTGTTCTAACTTATGATATATAGACTATTAAACAAAAGTATGTTTATATTTGTATCATTATATAGATCTAAAGTAGATCTTTCAATAACGTATCCTTTGTCACCATATAGAATTTCTACATATATACTGGCTATGTACTCGGTGGCGCAATAATGCAATTTTTACGTGAATATGATATTCACAATAATTTTTTTTAATTTCTTTTGATAGTGCTAGTAATAACACTTCTTTTATTAATATGTTAAAATATTAATTTTTTTCCTATAGTAGAAGGATGACATTTTCATATTAGTTGTGGTTGTCATATTATTAATTTAATTATACAAGATTGTCTTCAATTCTTTCAAGCAAACTTAGATAATCGTAGATTATTTTTACAAAGTTTGAACACTTATGCAAGTAGACAACAAGATGTTAAAAATTTATGAGCATAATATGGTATAACTTTTAGGAGATTTGTTAATGATACACCACATAAATGGAACTCTACTTGTTTAACGTTGAAATCTTCTATTAAATTTAAAGATGTTATTAGTCATTATTGTATTGTTAATCCAAGTTTTGATTATCAAGTAACTGAAAATAAATAATTAATTGCTAATTTCATTTATAAATTTTTAAAATTATTTTACAATGCTACATATATTTTCTCTGGAGTTTATTATCTAACTTCTCCATTAGCTTTAACAGAAATTATTAACATGTCTCTTTTATTTTTTAAATATAGAATGGTTCCTAGTTTTAGTTATGTTGTTTCCAAAATGGAAACAAAATTTCAAAAACGTTGGGCGTGAAATAACTCTTCTATATTGTTTGGCTTCGGTTTTTGATCCGAAGATTAAACTAGATGGCGTATTTATATTGTTAGACTTAATGACAATATGAATGTTGGAGTAGGTAACTTAAAAGTAGAAATTAGATATGTTTTAGATTCTTGAATTACTTTATATGAAGAAAAGGTTGTATCGAATCGATCCGGTACAACCGTTCAAGGTAGTAGTAGTAGCTCCGATTTTATGTCTAAATTATCACATGCTAAAAGTGTTTGCAAAGAAAGAAACAAGGACAATCTTCCCTACCCACTCAAGAATTTATTTTATATTTAAATTCTTATGAAGAAGATGAAGATGACTCTTCATCTTTTTTCCAATTTTAGAATGGTGGAAGAGACACACAAAAAATTATTGGAGTGGGTGGGGTTCCCAACCTATGTGGAGAAGGCCCCGGAGTGCGACGAGCGCCGTTCGTGTGTCGAAGAAGCTCGGGAAGTAGGCGACGCGGAGTCGCTGCTGCTGTTACTGCCCAGAGGGAGGTTCTGGAACAGGGGATCCGAGTTCGGGCCGAACTCGGTCCCATGGCGAGTTCGGGCTGAACTCGGTCTGGCTCCTCCAGAATGTTGGCGTGAGGTTCTGTTTGCTCGACACAGAGTTCTGGCCGAACTCTGTGTCGTCGGGGGCTGAAGCAGATTTCTGGATGAGTTTTCATCATTGGATCTAATCCAACGGTCCAGGTTGGTTGCGGGATTAGGGAGTTATATTGAGATTTCTCAACCCTAATTCAGTAGTGCAACGCATTGGACAACACAAGTTTGAGAGAGCAAGGAGGCAAGAGTGCCATTACAACTTCGGAGAAGAAGACGGAGGTTTGAAGGTCCCTGTTCGAAGGAGATCGTGTTCGGGTAATCTCTACTCGTCGTTCTCGCTCTTCGTAGCCTTGTAATCATTGTTCTTATCTCTGAGTGTTGTGGGGATCCGATTTGGATCGGGAGGAGTTTGTAGAGGGTGTAATTCTTCTATTCCATTAGTGGAGGATTCTCAGGGTTGGACTCCGATCGTTCCGTGGTTTTTTCCCGCAAGGGTTTCCACGTCAAAAATTCTCTGTGTCTGCGTGGATTGTTTTTGGGTTCGTGCGTTGTATTGCTCAGTCCTCTCGCAGGTACTCTCCGGTTTGGGGAAAGATTTCCGCGTTTCTTTCCCAACAGAGTGGTATCAGAGCTTTGGGTTCAAAGGGTGTCAGGAGTTGACAGAGGAACCAGAGAGGAGAGATGGACGCGAAGCCGGTGCGCATGGTGAACCTTAATGGCACAAACTATCATTATTGGCGGAGCAAGATGAAAGATTTGCTATTTGTCAAGAAGCTGCATCTACCCGTGTTTGCATCCGAGAGGCCCAGTGATAAATCCGAGGAGGACTGGACATTCGAGCACATACAGGTGTGTGGGTACATAAGGCAGTTTGTTGATAAGAACGTGTATAATCACGTTGCCAATATTGAGCACGCGAAGACGTTGTGGGATAAGCTAGAATCCTTGTATGCGAAGAAGACCGGGGTAAACAAGTTGTTCCTGATCCGAACGATGATGGGTCTGCGGTACAAGGATGGGGCGTCTATTTCGGATCACTTGAGTGAGTTCCAGGGCGTGGTTGACCAGCTATCTTCTATGGGAGTCAAGTTCGACGACGAAGTTCAGGGACTATGGCTGTTGTGTACTTTGCCAGACTCGTGGGAGACCGTACGAGTATCTATGATCGCTTCTGCTCTAGAGGGCGTGGTCAGTCTGGAGTTTGCCAAGAGCGGGGTGCTGAATGAAGAGATGCGGAGACGTTCTCAGGGCACTTCATCCACATCCCACCACTCAGAGGCATTGGTTTCAGAGAGCCGCAGAAGGGGCAAAAGCAGGGGTCCAGGTGGTGGCAGAGACAAGAGCAGGGGGAAGTCCAAAGGTCAGTACGAGGACTCAGAGTGTTACCATTGCGGTAAGAAGGGCCATATCAAGCGAAATTGTTTCGCTTGGAAGAGAGAGAAGAAGGGCGACAAGGGGAAGCAAGAAGAGAACACTACAGCGGCGGCCTCGGTGCATGGAGGCGATGTGATCGTCGTAGGTGATGAGGTCATTACTAACCTCGCCTGCGATGACAATTCTTGGCTGGTGGACTCAGGAGCTTCAGCACATGTATCTCACAATAGGGCACTGTTTGCCACTTACACTACAGGCGACTGTGGCGTGTTGAAGATGGGCAACGGAGATGTGTCGAAGGCGGTTGCCGTTGGAGATGTGCATTTGAGAACGAAGACGGGTGCGGTTCTTGTTCTCAAGGATGTTCGTCATGTCCCTGATATCTGTTTCAACCTGGTGTCGGTTGGAAGGTTGGATGACGAGGGATTCTTCAGTCTCTTCGGGAACAGTCAGTGGAAGCTTTCCAGAGGTTCGATGGTCATTGCCAGAGGAAGCAAGAAGTCCGGTCTTTACTATATGGAGGGGAGCGCAGAGGGGCCACAGGAGGTGAACGCAGTCAGTGATGCGTCTACCGAGTTGTGGCACAGGCGGCTCGGCCATATCAGCGAGAAGGGGATGAGCTACTTGGTGAACAGGAAGGTGATTCCAGGGCTCAGGTCTACAAAGTTGGAGAAGTGCACGCACTGTTTAGCTGGGAAGCAAAATAGGGTGTCTTTTCAAAGTCACCCAAGTTCGAGGAAGCCGGCGTTGCTCGAGTTGATTCACTCGGATGTCTGCGGTCCTATGAAGGTAAAATCTCTTGGTGGTGCTTCTTACTTTGTAACCTTTATTGATGATTGTTCCAGGAAGGTTTGGGTCTATGCCTTAAAGACCAAGGATCAGGTGCTGCCTACTTTCAAGGAGTTTCAGGCCTCTGTTGAAAGGAAGACGGGCAAGAAGTTGTTGTGTTCGGTCCGACAATGGCGGCGAATACATCGGTACCTTTGATGCGTATTGCAGAGAGCAAGGGATACGACACCAGAAGACTCCGCCAAAGACACCTCAGCTCAATGGTGTAGCGGAGCGCATGAACAGGACACTGATGGAGAGGGTACGGTATTTGCTATCAGAAGCAAACTTGTCGGGTAGTTATTGGGGTGAGGCTCTTCTCACAGCTGCTTATATTATTAATTTGTCTCCTAGTGCTCCTTTGCAGGGTGATGTGCCTGACAAAGTATGGTACGGCAAAGAGCCGTCATACAGTCACCTGCGGGCATTTGGTTGTAAAGCCTTCGTGCATGTACCGAAGGACGAGAGGACCAAACTTAAGCCGAAGACGAGGCGATGCGTCTTTGTCGGCTATGGTCGGGATAAGTTTGGCTATAGACTCTACGACCCAGTGGAAGGAAAGCTCTACAGAAGCAGGGACGTGGTATTCGTCGAGGATCAGACCATGACCAACACTCAGGATTCCGAGACGCCTTCTGAGGCTGAGGAATTGCCTGAGTTAGAGTCATTTTGCTTCGAGCAGTTTCCAGAGGACATCACAGAGGATCCAGTTACGGGAGAGCCGGTACATGGAGTTGCTTCCAACCTTGATCATCAGCCTGCTGATGGTGGTCAGGGTGTCCCTCAGGAGGATGAGCATGCCGGAGAGGTAGTTCCTGAAGGGGCGGAGGCTGTCGGTATACAGCCAGCACCAGTGGCTCCACTGAGAAGGAGTGACCGGGATCGTCGACCATCTACGAGATACTCATCGGATGAGTATGTGCTATTGACTGACGGGGGGGAGCCCGAAAGTTTCGCAGAGGCTATGGAAGACGAACACAGGCAGGAGTGGATGGTGGCTATGCAGGAGGAGATGAGTTTCTTGCACACCAATTCCACTTATGATCTGGTGCGGTTGCCAAAGGGTAGGAAGGCTTTGAAGAATCGATGGGTGTTCAGAGTGAAGCAGACGAAAGATGCTACTCGCCCTCGATACAAAGCGAGGCTGGTAGTCAAAGGCTTCGGTCAGCGAAAAGGCGTGGATTATGATAAGATCTTTTTGCCTGTCGTCAAGCATTCGTCTATTCGGGTGGTGCTAGCATTAGCAGCCAGTTTCGACTTGGAGGTCGAACAGATGGACGTGAAGACGGCATTCCTCCACGGTGATCTTGAGGAGGAGTTGTACATGGAGCAGCCAGAGGGATTCTGCGAGAAGGGCAAGTCACATTTGGTCTGCCGGTTGAGGAAGAGCTTGTATGGTCTGAAGCAGGCTCCGAGGCAGTGGTACAGGAAGTTCGAGTCGTTTATGGGGGAGCATGGTTATGTACGGACGACGTCGGATCATTGTACATTTGTGAGGTATTTTGCCGATGATGATTTCATCATTTTGTTGCTCTATGTAGATGATATGCTATTAGTGGGTCGGAATGCCACTAGGATAGCGGAGTTGAAGCGCCAGCTGGGCGCGGCCTTCTCTATGAAGGATTTGGGCACAGCGAAGACTATTATTGGGATGGAGATCAGCCGAGAGAGAGAGTCCAAGCTGCTACACTTGTCCCAAACGAAGTACATTTACCGGGTACTTCAGCATTTCGGGATGGACGGGTCGAAGAAAGTGAGTTCCCCCCTCGCGGCTCACTTTAAGCTCACTGAGGAACAGTGTCCATCTACCGAGGACGAAAAGGAAGATATGGAGCGGGTTCCATATGCCTCAGCTGTGGGAAGCCTGATGTATGCTATGGTGTGTACGAGGCCAGATATTGCTCATGTAGTTGGTACGGTTAGCAGGTATCTTTCAAATCCTGGAAGGGTACATTGGAGTGCGGTCAAGTGGATTCTATGTTATCTTCAGGGCACTGCTGGTTGGAGACTTTCCTTTGGTGGTGACGAGCCGAAGCTGGTTGGGTATACCGACGCTGATATGGCTGAAGATGTAGACACGAGGCGATCGACTTCGGGCTACGTGATGATGTTTGTGGGAGGAGCAGTATCGTGGCAGTCGCGGTTGCAGAAGTGTATTGCCTTGTCGACGACAGAGGCAGAGTACATTGCGGCGACGGAGGCTTGCAATGAGCTGTTGTGGATGAAGAAGCTGCTGCAGGAAATGGGACTGAAGCAAGAGCAGTATACTTTGCTTTGCGACAGTCAGAGTGCTATCCACCTTGTAAAGAATCAGACGTTTCATAGCCGGTCCAAGCACATCGAGACCCGGTATCATTGGATACGGGATGTGGTTGAGAAGAAGGACGCGGAGCTTGAGAAGGTGCATACAGATGACAACGGAGCTGATATGTTCATGAAGATTCTACCAAGGGGGAAGTTTGAGTACTGCAGGCAGGTCGTCGGGGTGACGACATCCTCCCCATAGTTGTGAAGGGGGAGATTTGTTGGAGTGGGTGGGGTTCCCAACCTATGTGGAGAAGGCCCCGGAGTGCGACGAGCGTCGTTCGTGTGTCGAAGAAGCTCGGGAAGTAGGCGACGCGGAGTCGCTGCTGCTGTTACTGCCCAGAGGGAGGTTCTGGAACAGGGGATCCGAGTTCGGGCCGAACTCGGTCCCATGGCGAGTTCGGGCCGAACTCGGTCTGGCTCCTCCAGAATGTTGGCATGAGGTTCTGTTTGCTCGACACAGAGTTCTGGCCGAACTCTGTGTCGTCGGAGGCTGAAGCGGATTTCTGGATGAGTTTTTATCATTGGATCTAATCCAACGGTCCAGGTTGGTTGCGGGATTAGGGAGTTATATTGAGATTTCTCAACCCTAATTCAGTAGTGCAACGCATTGGACAACACAAGTTTGAGAGAGCAAGGAGGCAAAAGTGCCATTACAACTTCGGAGAAGAAGACGGAGGTTTGAAGGTCGCTGTTCGAAGGAGATCGTGTTCGGGTAATCTCTAC
Source organism: Iris pallida (assembly GCA_029216955.1). Taxonomy (NCBI): domain Eukaryota; kingdom Viridiplantae; phylum Streptophyta; class Magnoliopsida; order Asparagales; family Iridaceae; genus Iris; species Iris pallida. The sequence continues at coordinate 5,855,099 of JANAVB010043219.1, forward strand.
TCGTCGTTCTCGCTCTTCGTAGCCTTGTAATCATTGTTCTTATCTCTGAGTGTTGTGGGGATCCGATTTGGATCGGGAGGAGTTTGTAGAGGGTGTAATTCTTCTATTCCATTAGTGGAGGCTTCTCAGGGTTGGACTCCGATCGTCCCGTGGTTTTTTCCCGCAAGGGTTTCCACGTCAAAAATTCTCTGTGTCTGCATGGATTGTTTTTGTGTACTTGTTTTTGGGTTCGTGCGTTGTATTGCTCGGTCCTCTCGCAGGTACTCTCCGGTTTGGGGAAAGGTTTCCGCGTTTCTTTCCCAACAAAAATGTATCCTATACTTGCTTCTATAGAACGCGATATAATAATGCCCTAGTGTCCACGATAGCATCAGAATCCTATTTTAGTGCAGGTTCAAGGATGCTAAACAAAAAGAGGAGCAGGATACTGCCAAATTTTTTGGAAGCTTGCGTCTGCGTTCAAGATTGAGTTTGTGCGAAAAAACGAACTTAATACTTAAGAGATGAAAGTACCGACATCAATGAGATGGACTTTCAGTCACTTACTTTGGAGGATACTACTGGAGGAGGTGTTGAGCAATAAACTTGAACAAAAGATGGACGACGGACGACGAAAAAGAAAACAAAATACTTGTACATTTTATTACAAATTTTATGAAAATATAATATCAACTTGCAACTTTCAATTTTGTGTTTTAGTTAATGTTATATCATATTTAAATTATATTGGCATTAATGAAAATTTAGCAAATTATTCCTCAACATTTTGGCAAGCTAATGTTTTAGCATATATAAATTATAATAACATTAATATTATTTTTCCAATTTTTGATATTTTTTGTCAAAATTTCTTTTTTTCCAATTTTTTTTAAAAACTGGTCGGGCAGGAGCAAGCCCGTTTCGGCCCTACTCGCCCTCGACCAGGACATGGGTCCGGGCTGGGTTTCACTTTTTTTTGGCTCGGCCCGACCCTCATTCGGTCAAACCCGGTTAGCCTCGGCCATGGGCCGGCCCAGCCCGATACACACCATGACCCCACTACCGCCAGGTATTATACTTTTACTACTTTAAATATTTATTTTCAGCATGTCATTATATTGGTTCATGTTTGTTTTTCATTTCATATGTTATAGACTGCATGTCCAAGTCTTACTTGGGTGCAAGCGACTGTGTTAGTCGTCTTATAGTTCTTATATTTATTTTATGCATGTTGGCTTAGGTTTAATGGACTACCTTATGATTGTGGGATATTAATATTATATCTCCTTTATCTATTTTGCATATGTCTCACAAGTTGGGAGTCTCATATAGGACACCATCTTGCGTATTTGAATTACCATCAATACGTATAAGACGTATAGGGTTAGAAACGTAACTGTATGATTAGTGTGTTAGAGACTCATGCAGTTACAAACTGGACAAGTCATGGATACGACTTGATCAATGTCATTTTGGGATGGAGATGACAGTTAGATATATGCGCTACCCAATCCAAAAGCTGTAGTAACTTACGTAATACGGTAATCTTGTCGCGATGGTCGCTGATGGATCACGAGGGTCTCTAGCCGAGCCATGTCAGCTGATGTTACTTGTACTTATGTTGTTTGTGAATTGTTAGTAGCCATGGGGGAGTCAGCCTTCATCTGCCCATACATGGAGTTGTCTTCTAAAATACACAATAGACGATTAGGGACACAATTTGCATATTTATTTACTATAATTGTCCTATGCATATTTATTATGGCACTTCATAGCATGCATATTATATATCTTGCTACTTTTCTCTGAGGACCTGGTGATCTCTCCAAGTGTAGACGATCAGGACTTTTCGCAGAAGTACAGGCCTGGACCGAATTCTTTATTTTCCATCGAGTAGGTCTTAGCTTCCGATCGCAGTTGATTCTTTTAGTTGATACTCTTTGCTTTGTTTAGAAGGCCAGACTCCATTTTATTCTAGTTTGATTTAGTCACTTGGTAGTCGATTTGTCTTCACCCAGCTATTTGTTCATTAATATTTGTACTTGATTCAATGATACAAATGATATATTATTCCTTTTATTTTTTGTGGATTATATATATTGTACCATTGACTATGTTTTGTCTACTATGAGATCTTATGTATGTATTCATGGGTTTCATACATTGGAGTAGCCTTTGTATACATACAGCTAACATGCTTACGTATTCTTAGTCCTATGTATATTAGGACTGGAACATGATAATAAAGCTATTAACATAGTACAAATAATACATGATCATAGTATCAGCCTAGGTCTAATAGTACAATCAAGCTGACTGAAGTCAGTAGAAATATGCTCCAAAATAAAAGGTCTAACACTAGCCCTTTCTAAGCACCACCGAAATGAAATAGACTACGAGTGGTATAGAAAAGAAAAACCACTCACATGTCGGGAAAGCTAATCTAAGAAGGCAAGACATCCAACAGAAAGTATGAGAAATCATCCGGCTCAACCAGTAAATTTGGCCAAACAAAACCAGTAGGGTCAGAACCCCAAATAACAAGTACCGTAAAGGTGCCCGAGGTGAATGACAAAATTCCACAACAAAATAAAATTCCACAACAAAATAACATCACAACAACAAATAGAGACTGAAATAAATAAACACTGATCAAGATCCGTGTTGTACAAATTTACATATACCGAGAATAGAAAAGGCTAAATGAACATATCAATAGGAACTAACTATAAAGCAAAAGGAGGACGACGAGCGACTAGAGTTCATAGGAAATACTAAAGAGCGGGGCCACAACCCTTAAGTAAACATTGACTGGGATTGCAGACCCTTACCTGAGCAGAACTTACCGACACATATGACAAGATTTAACTATATAAGATAAAACCCAAGCAAAAGAGCATGGCCATACAATCATTATAACTTTCTACAAGTTAACTACTAGGGTGATCAAAACTTAATTAGTAAGAATGCAAGTTGAGAAAAATTTAGCAAAAATATATCAATACTAATAGTGTTATTGCACATATAATAAGGGAAATCAGGATCTTACACCAATCGGGGTTATTCCTGCCATCTTGGGGCCCTAAGCAACCTGAGTTGATGGTAACACAAATATCCTCCCCTCCCAATAATCTATACGACTTTAAATAGTCAATTATCCTACAAGATTCATTTTCTAATTCTTAAGTCGTGGACACTCACAAATCGTCCTAGAATGAAGAGTAATGGGTACGAGTAATTCGTAAGCTAATCACTAACGACTGTTCTTGTAACTCACAACACGTAATATACTAGACAATACTCATACTTAATTGCCCAATGCTAAAACATAATAGGTTAAACACACACGATATAGTTACAATCATGAACTCGTATCATAGCATATGAATTCGAAATAGTTAAACAAATTTTAAAATAAGAAAAAAAGGGCCTCTTGTGGTATACCACACTATACCAGGAAAACATAAGAACTATTCATACCACAAAAATAGCTGATACGGTGCACAGGAGGTATACCACAATATATCAGTGGGTATATTGGCGGTATACCGGTGGTATATCGGCAGTATACCGGTAGTATACTATTGGTACTGAACCAACATAGTAATGGGTCAAAAATTGGGATTTCGAGAGCCAAAACTAGCACTAAATCCTCCAAACCCAAAATCAACAAGTTACAAAGCTAGGGTGGGTCACCTACAATATATATTATTGGGTTTGCTCGAGAAAACTATGTATCACAAATGACACCGGGATTTCACTACGGTATCACATGATGCCATCTAGAAAATTTAGATCTACACAAAGCCATCGAACCAAAAACAACTTGTAATATACAAAAGAAATGAACAATTTATATTAACACATTTTGATCAAAAATTTGCAACATACTAAGTAAAATGCAATACTAAGAATAATTAATGGTTTCAATCATTTTTAGCATGATGTACTTACCTCGAGTAAGATTCGAGCCTCAATCCTAAGCTTCTATCAGGGTTGAACACAAATTCGAGCTTCAATAGCAAGCTCCAAGGTCCATCCTAAAAAAAGAATATATATATATATATATATATATATATATATATATATATATATATATATATATATAGAGAGAGAGAGAGGGAGAGAGAGAGAAAGAGAGAAGAGCAAAATAAAAAAGAGAGAATATCAAAGGATATATATAAATAATGGGAATTAATCATGACCGTCCACGTCACTTCCAAATCAATCACAACCATTTGAAAGAAAAATAAGAAATCACTGGTTAAAAGGATGTTTCAAAACCAACAAATCAATGGACGAAAGGATGCATCGAATACTATTCAATAGGATGAGCCATAGGCGGGCAGTATACCGGTAGTATTTTACGGTATACCGGTGGTATGCTGCGATATACCTGCTCCTTCTATCGACGGACTGCATGGGGGATGTACTTTTCCAGGAAGGCTTCCTTGAACATCTCCCATAAGAACTTGGTGTTGGGATCGGCTTCGTGGATCTTCTATTTCTTTGCCTCCCACCAGTTATAGGCCCTCAATTGTAGCTACAAGGTCGTGCATGCAAGTCTTTTGGACCCATTGATACTGAGAAGACTGAACAGGCCTTCGATCTTTGCTAGTCATTTTATGATCTCGTCGGCCGTTGAACTTAGGCTGGTTCATTTTTCTAAACTCAGTTGCTTTAAACAGGAAGGAAGACTTCATCGTTGCTGGTTGTACTTCTTCCTCTTCTTTAGATGTCACTGTCACTAAGTTGGTGTTGGTAGCCACGGTACTCACAATTCGAGTTAGTGCGTCCATTTGCTTTTGTTATGCCTGAATTGTGCCTGAATCTGTGCCTGTAGTTGCTGCTGGTGTACCTTCGCTTGTCTTTATTGCACCTCCATGAGGCACATCAATCGCTCCATGGTTGACTCGCTAGGGATGACTTTATGGTAATATTTGTGCTAATTGTCGTGGCGTTTATAACCTGGACACTCCCCTTCTAGTCATCCCTACAAAATAAAGCGAACTCGTTAGTGTTCTCAAAATATCTACGGGCTTATCAGTATGAAAAATATTAGCAACATATGTGGAGAAGCATAAAATCAAAAAATCATAACAACATCCAAAAGAAAACATTTTAGAAGTTTGAGGAATGTGAACCGTGATCTAATACCAATTTATCACATCCTGATTTGTCGATTTATTCGCCTTCGTATTGATTCTGGCCGAGTTCATCGTCCTCGCTGGGGCATGATGACATACAATTCTAAATGACAATTGTATAAGGCAAGAACATGTATTTGATAATTCATTTGAAATAACATATTAATTAACAATCGTAGATAGTTGATGTTACGACCCGCACCCATTTTTTGGGATGCGAGTCCGTGCGCAAGCCAGCTTCTGTCGCGGTATCGATGGTAGAACGATGTCTAGACCATAATAAACAAATGCTCAAAAATAATCTTTATTACTCATTCACATTGCTAAATTAATTACAACATTTACAAGAATTATATTTACCCAAATACAATGTCTCACAAATCTGATACAACCAATTTAAACCATCTAACTAATCTCTAGGTTTTGGCCTTCAAGTACACCCGTAACTCTCCATTGCTAATAGTAGTCGCAACTAACTTGAAAAATTGGTTTTCAGTCAGGAATGGAATGAGTACATTCTAACAACAATTCCAATAATTGACAAAATCTATAAAACAGTAAATAATACTAAAATACATTATGGGTGGATAAATAGAGAGCCATGGTATGAAACATGTGAGTAAAAGCAAGAGACAAGGTAGTAATATGAACCATAATAAACAACTGAAGCAGAACCATACTATATAGCAAGAATGCATCTAACTAGTGAGTTGAAATACCGCTTTCGACATGAGAACGGCTAAGGGGTAAATCTGGCACCCCGTACGTGTTGTGCGACTGCTATTCTCCACGAAAGATAATGGGAATGGAAAGTATAGTTCACATGTCTACTAAGATATTTCTTCGCCCGACTAGTACTCATGGATTCGAATAAGTCACAAACATGGCAATACATTAGTCACGAAAAATAATATATAAAGAATCCATAACCACTCATCGTGTAACCATCATGTCGAGAATTAACAGAAAATAAATGTAAGACAATACTAAATACACGAATCATAGAAGTTATCAAATATAAAAACTATCAGAAATATACTCGCCTGGGGTCCTTAGCTGGTAGAACAGATAATATCATTACATTCGGAATAGTCCAGTTGGCTAGGGTTGACGTGAAAGAGTCCGAGTTCAGCAAAAGAAATAGGAATACGATTAGCTATGATCAAGGATAATCTAATAATCTAAAGGGAATTTTCTAACTTAGAGAAGGTAACTTTTAATTAGAAAAATATATTTTTCATTTAGAATTATAGAAAAATTTTAAAAGATTTTTTAGGCCCAAAACTATATTTATTATTTAGAAAATACATTTGGAATATACAAACTCATTTAAGTAAAGACTTTTTAATATAATACTCATATAAACGTATTAAATAGAAATCCTTAATAATTTCAGAAGTATTAACCAAATAAAAGCCCAAAGGATATATAAAACTAAGCCCATGTATATATGAAACCATGCATATATGATTTCTATTTATAAATAATTTTAAGAAATTTTTTATATAAAGTTTATTATGCCCAATAGGTATAAAACTCACTAAGAATATAAGGCCCATTATATAAAAACCAAAACTTTATGTACATAATATACAAAGCCCATTCTAGAAAATAGTTTTATATAAAACTTATTTAAAGAAATAATTAATCACATGTAAGATATTTAATATGAAACTATAAAGCTCAAATGCTCTTTTAGATTTACTAAATTTAGATATACAACCCCAAAGGTTTTTAAGCAAACTTAAAAATATATATATAAGTATTAATCAACCCTTAATATATATAAGGCCCTAAAATTATGCTCGAACACCAAAGTCTTTATTTATATATACCTTAAATACCTATATACACAAATACCAACATCATAGCCCAAAGACACAACAGCCCAAGGATAGTTTTAAGTTTTGATACTAAATATGTATTAGCCCAAAAAAAAATGTATTAGCCCAAATTAAATACTTATATATATAAAAAAGTAAAAACCAAATCAGTTTTAATCTTCATAAGTTCCTACTGTCTAAAAGCCCATACTCTATCTATGGCTCACTGGCCCGACCAACCATAAACTAACTAATAAACAAAATAAAACAACTAAAGTAAACCAAAAACACAAAAGGAAAGAGAGTATGGAGTGAGTCAGAGAGGGAAGGAGTGATCTAGGGCAGAGAGGGAGAGAGCGTAGGAGGAAAGCTTACCGGAGGGGACGGCAGAGCGAGGAGGATCGTCTAGCCGGCGCTGCAGGCTGGACAACGCTCACGGCGCTGAGGCGTCTGTGCGCGGAGGGTGGAGGACCAGGTGCGGAGGGAGAAGCGCGGCGTAGGTCGGCGGCCAGAGTCGAGCACGCCGGACAGTGAGGGGCACGGCGACAACACGATCACTGTGGCGTCCGACGTCGAGTTTTGTGTGGAGTGGGGCTTAGGGCACTATGTATGTTTGGATAGGCGGCTTGGCCAGGACAGGGGCGGCCAGAACCCGAAGGCGCGACCACGGCGGCTCGGTCGGGCTAGGCGACAGACAGGTGAGGGATTTTTTGGATATGGCTTTTGATTTGTTTTGGTGGGGATTTTTGGTGGTGGTGATATCGGTGGTGAAGGAAGACGGTAGGGTCTGGCAAGTTGGCCGCAGTGGTGTTCCACCAGCAGCGGAAGGGGGCGAGGTGCTGGCATGGGAGCGGTAGTTTGTCGATGGAATCTTGGTTTTTGGAGGCGGTGGTGATGGTTATTGGTGAAGAGAGGAGGGGCAGGGGTCGGCGAGTGAAGTTGGTGTCGGTGGTAGCCGTCGGAGTGGCTTGGTGTCGGAAGAGGGCGCAGGTGGTCGTGGCGATGATGCTGATGATGATGAAGATGGTTGTCGGGCTGTGTCGACGATAGGATTGAAGACGGGGATTTGTGTCGATGTGTCCAGAATTGTCGAACACGAGGGAGAATAAATATAATCAAATCATAACTGTGTCGATATGATGTAAATAATGGAATAAGAATTCGGTAGGCATGAACACGATGCACGTCACCATTAGTGTGTTAGATGGTTGATGGATGTTTATGGGAGATGAGAGAATTTTAGGAGAGTGGGCCTCCTTAGATAGGAGTTGAACCCCTAATCTGATAAGGGGTATAATCCTTATAGATAAAGGGTATAATCCTTATAGATAAACGTCTTCCCTTTATTCAAAATCAAATAAACTTTTAAATTAAAAATAATCAAATCATAATCCACTAATAGATAATAGTAATTAATTTAAGTAATATTTGATAATATCAAGTAATTCAAACCATATTCAAATCATAAGAATATAGATCCATAACATTTAAGTGATCAGCATAATATTTCTAAATAATATTTAAATCACATATTTCCAAATTAAATCTATAATTGATTTTCACTATATAAATAATATTCAACGTCATTGAATTTGTTAAAACATGTTTTTATTAATTCAAAAATTCAATAAAATATTTATAATTTTTTAAATCAATTTTTGAAATTAATATTTCATAAAATCTAAAGTAGTAATCAAACATCTTTTATAATTATAACAATATCCACTAATAAAAATATTAGAACAAATTAGCACTCTCAAGAATTTATTCTAAAACTAGTTTTTGATAATAAAAAAAATTAATCCTAACCTATCATTCACAAAGTCTCAACGAAAGATAACCTTAAATAAGAATAGAAAAAAGAAAAAAATATAAGTAAATAAAATTTCTGAAAATTCGGAAGGAGGAGTTACAAATCTACCCACCTTAGAAATAAAGTAAAAAATGAAAAGTATTTATTAAAAAAAGTATTTTTGAAAATACGAACTTGGTTGATCGGTGAAAAAGATAGTAAAAAATTATGATAAGAGAATTTTGATCAAACAAATGAAATGAAAAGAAAAGTATTTATTAAGAACGTTGATCAGTTAGGGTGAAAAATATAAGAAGTAAATAGATATGGCTTGGGGTTGGGACCTTAGGCTATAGTGTTGGATCTTAAGAATGCTCTAAAATGTTCTTAAAATTCAACACAAACGCTAACAATAACCTCAAGGACCATTCATCAGTCGAATATTCTACCCACCTTAGAAATTTCTTCCTCGAAATTTCAAAAGGCACGATTAGTCATGATTAAGAATATAAGAAATAATATGATCAATGATCAAAATGAGTTAGATCGTGAATAGAATCGAACTTTAAGAAAAGATACGATGTGGCACGATTAAAGTGTAGTCCAAAGGGTCTAGTCACAATGGTCAAGGTTATAATCGAAATAGGGTTAGTTAAACAAGAAAAAGTCATTAGACACGATTAACTACTATTAAAATTTTTATAGGCATGGTCAACGATTAAAATCTAAACATGGTTAAAATTACTTAGATACAACTAAGATGCAGTCACGATCGAGTTTAATCATGCAAGTCACCCAAGCATGATTAAAAATTTGGCACGAGTATGAATATGATCGAAATAATCTTGATCAAGGTTGGAATAAATTTCTAAACCTTAGCAATAATATAGTTAAAATATAGGCACGACTATGATTATAGTCAAATAGTTTAGTTACAATCAAAGTCATTTAGGGACGATCAAATTCAAATTTGTTTGGCACGATTAACTCGATTAACTGTTTATGCAAAATTATTTAGAAACGATTACAGAATCAAAATATAGAAAAATATGTGAATTGGTGCAATCAAAACATAGTCAAAATAGTCTATTTGTGATACGATCAAAAGTCATTAAGGATGATTCAATCAGAATCATTTTAGCATGATCAATTATGTAGGCATGATCATAGAATCATAATCTAGGTATGATTATGAATCTAGTGAAAGGAATTCAAAAATAGGTTTAAAAGATTATGAGGAAATCAAATGACATTTTCAAAAATAGAAGGGTAAGAAAGAAGGGTTCAAGAAATAAAGGAAAAGAATAAGGACTAAATTAATAGTCGTATGCCAAAAGGACGTAGTTTCTATAACATTCGAAAACCATATGTATACGTAGAGTCACTTTACCGAGAATTTATGCGCCGCCAGTGTACATCTGGCTACAGTAAACCCTTGGCATCATGACTTAAATATTGGTATTGTATTGAATACTCTATCGACTCTATCCAATATTGACATAATAATTCAAAGATTAAATAGAACAACCAAGACATAGTTTTAATAATATTCGATAACCCACGCATACCTAAAATTACTTCAACTTAGGGGTCATGTCTCGCCAGTATGCTGCTGGCTACAGTGAACCCACAGTCTCCATAAGTCAAGTAAATGGCGACAGTACGCTTCTGTCTTACCATTGTAAGTCACTGATCATTCTTTCAACTATATCCATGAAATTTTAAAGGAGCTTCTAAAATTCTTAGACAAATCGATCATGATAGAGAAAGTTAGAAATTGAAACAAATTGATCGTGATAGAAAAATTGTACGTATCTGTCCTTGAAGTGAATGTATCAGTTTTGAAGATCAAACAATTGGTTAGAAAATGATCGAAGTCAAGAGAAATATAAAGTTTAATTTCTATTTCTCCAATATTCAAGATCGAGAGGAAAACAAATATATATATATATATATATATATATATATATATATATATATATATATATATATATGAATTTTAACAAAACTAACTCGGGGTAGATATATGGATAATGGATCATGTTATGCTCAAACGCAATGGATGGAATTAAAAATATAGACTTTTAGGAAAAACAGTTACTTATGGCCAAAAGAAAAATAACTAAGTGATACGAGTAATGATGATAATGTTTAGAGGGGACAGAAAGATAATTTGAACAAATTATCAAGGTCAGGAATTGAATTCTAGGAGGCCTAAGTTACTGAGTGAATAGTCTACCCACCTTTGATCCTATCATCGTATCCGAGCACAATAGTATATCTATGAAAATTTCTCAAGTTTGTCTAATACGGATATACTTAAATCACATGGTCCAATGTAGCAACCTTAATTACCCAATAGTCAAATCGAATAAGCGACTTCCTAGTCCTAGTCATCCCCCGAAAATCAAATAAATCCTAATGGTGAATGAGCACTTCCTAATCGCAGGCTTGCAGTGGCATGACTAATATAGGTACTACCATAAGTTTGCACAATTTACAAAAACTGACCTGCATGGGCCACCAAAAATATTTGTCACGACCCGTCCCCGCTTTTCAGGATGCGAGTGTGCGAGCAAGCCAGCCTACGCCGCGGTATCGATGGTATAACGCTGTCTAGACCATAATAAACAAATGCTCAAAAATAATCTTTATTGCTCATTCATATTGCTAAATTAATTATAACATTTACAAGAATTATATTTAACCAAATACAATGTCTCACAAATCTGATACAACCAATTTAAACAATCTAACTAATCTCTAGGTTTTGGCCTTCAAGTACACCCGTATCTTCCCAATGCTAAGGGTAGTCGCGACTAACCTAAAAAATTAGTTTTCAGTTAGGAATGAAACGAGTACATTCTAACAGCAGTTCCAATAATTGACAAACTCTATAAAATAGTAAATAATACTGAAATACATGATGGGTGGATAAATAGAGAATCATGGTATGAAACATGTGAGTAAAAGCAGGAGACAAAGTAGTCATATAAACCATAATAAACAACTGAAGCAGAACCATACTATATAGCAAGAATGCATCTAACTAGTGAGTTGAAATACCGCTTTCGACATGTGAACGGCTAAAGGGTAAATTTGGCACCCCGCACGTGTCATGTGTGGCTGCTATTCTCCAAAAAGACAATGGGGATCGAATCCCCATCCGACTAGTACTCATGGATTCGAACAAATCACGAACACGGTAATATATTGGTCACGAAAAATAATATATAAAGAATTCATAACCACTACATCGTGTAACCATCGTATCGAGAATCAACAGAAAATTAATGTAAGCCAATACTAAATACATGAATTATGAGCCCCCTAAATTTTGGGGCTCTTTAAAAAATTCAAATGAATTATTTTCCATAAATAATTTTATTACAATTAGTTTTGTTCATTAAATGTACCGTTCCGTGACTTTAAATTTTGGAGCGCCAGGGGATGTCGATTCTCCAAACTTCTTTCATGAGTTTTGTAGTCGAAAAAATTACCTTCATTTTGATATCTCATGTCTCACTCAAACTTGTTGTCCTGTACTCTATTTACATTGCATAACTTTTTGGTCAATTTAGGCCATTTGACCATCTACAGTAAAATTTGACCTAACTTCCAAGTTAATTTTGGGGCACGACATCGATCCAACTTAATCGACCCAATATATGGTTTTGACCTATTCTGAGCTTACAACACACATGCCACTTGTGTACCATCTAAATGAGCTCCCGCTTACTAGTATTTCATCAATGATCATAAATGACTTAAAATTGTAGTCATGATTCGCTCCAAGTCCAAACCTAACCCAATCTAACCCGACATCCAACCCAAATTCATGTGACTCCCCTCATGACACACCCAAATACTACACACTAATTGTTTTCCTCTACAACACAACAAACATCAATTTTGGAACACTAAATCCCATTTTCCAACCTTTTTAAATTTGAATTCAGCCATGGATATTTTTGGCTAAACACAAACCTTCATTTCCTCTTTTTCTTGGTCTTTTCCACCTAAAGTGGGTGTGTGCAGCTAGAGCACAGCTAGTCCCCCTCCCCTTGTCCAATCACAACCCATAATAGACCCTAACCATACGATTCCACCAACTCTTCATCACTACCACTCAACTCACACACACAATCAAAAAAAGGAAAAGAAGACCTAACTCTATATTCATACTACACACAGTCCTGTTGGCCCACAGTTTCCCTCCCCCGCTCTTTTATACTGCTCTTCTTCTTCCTCTCCTTCTTCACTCCCATGGACCCTAACCCTAACAACTCATTCCATCCTTTTTCTTTCTCTCTACCTTTCCTTCTACACTTCAACTCTTTCCTCCCCTCTCTTCTTCGTGAGGACAACTGCTAAGTTACTGCTGTTCAATCCTACGTGGTCGCCTTCGGCCACAACCACCCCATCGCCATGCTGCCCTATCGCCGTTCGCAGCCTCGAGCGCCACCGATACATGCTATTCCTGCTACAACTACTGCGACAGCAGGCTGCACCACCCTATCGCTGCACGGCAGCCCCTTGTGTGCCACCCGCGCATCCCTCCAAATGCTACCACATCGTTCCCGTTGAACTGGACACAACCCCCTCGCGGCCTGCTGCCGCGGAACCCCGATGCCGACACCGACAGCCATAGTGTGGAGTTACTGCGGAACCCCGATGCCGCCGACCATATGGTGGTACTGGCCGCCACACGCCCGTGCCCCTGGCTCAGGCCCGTCCTCCCTGGCGATCACCGTAGGCAATTTCTGCATTTTGGAACCGATCTCGCCGACATGCACGAGGGGCACCAAGACAGAATTATGCCAAGGGACAGCAACTTTGTGCATATTTACTGGACGATCCAACCATTCGATCCCGAAGTCTTTTCTCTTTTGCAATCTTGGTATATATATCTACCTCCACCTGAATTTTTAGCCGTTAATTCAATCATTTTCTACGTCAAAACTTACCACAAAGTTGCTCGAATAAATTGCATTATTTTTGGACAATATTGAGGAGCCAAATTCGTGGATTTGTTTCTCCGCCATCGCAGCTCTGTTTGACATGACACTAGTTCTTGCGCACAAAAGTTATAACCACCTTCATGGCATAAATTTTTTAGTTTCATAGGATGTCGTTTGGTTGGTTGAAATCCATGCCAAAGTTGGCCTCTCGAAACCATAAATTCTAACTTATAAAATTCTAATTTTGGACCCTGGACTCCGGATTCCAATTTTGATGCCACCAGTGGACTCGTGGCATCGTTTTGGCAAAAATTTATATATAATTTTCTAATTTTGGTGCAACGTGACCCCGACACGCATTTCGGTACAAATTGGGTCCCTTTATCCAAGTCAACGGGTCATTTTGAGATCGGCTCATCGAAATCCAATTCTGGATATACCATTGGATTCATGTCATCATTCTGGACTCGTTGACATATATATTGCTTATTTTAGAAGACTCTTGCTCTGGCACGTATTTTTGTGCAAACCGGATCCCAAAGTCCAAGTCAACAGGTCGTTTTGAGATCGGCTCATCGGAATCCAATTCCGGATATACCTTTGGATTCGTATCGTTATTATGAACTCATGGACATATAAATTGCTAGGTTTAGAGGACTTTTATTCTATCACTTTTTTGGTACAAAGCATGTCCAACGGCAGACATCGTTTTGATCCAAAATTATCGTTTTGCCCTTGTATTCAAATTGGACTTATGGGTAGGCTATCCTAGCTATTTTGGCCATTCTAGATACATTGGTGATATTTGTTTCATCATTTGACGATGTTTGTTAGATTACCTTTATGTATCACAGTTAATTATAATTAATTTCTATTCATGTTAGTACTTCAAAATTTATACGTCGAAACTGAGATCAGTCGATTCTAGTGATCTCACATTGCTAAAATTGAATAGGTGACCATGTGAATCGTTAAGATAAGATTGTTGATCTTGCAGTTGATCATCTTATCTCGATTTACGTGTCGTAGGTTTCATTGTACGAATAATAAAGTACAAACTTGATATTTTAATAACCTACAACTTGTACTTCAAATTATTGGCAATAATGATTATATTGACTAGTGTGACCTACTTCTAGGCGTTATAATAAACAAGTGTCTTAGATAACAAACGGTAATAGGTGACTAGAAACGACCCAAGCTTAATAGGTGGAAGTTATTAGTCATATGTGTACTGTAGTGTGTGATATATATTTATTTATGATTTGAGTTGATAGATATTTGCATGGAGTATGGTTCTCACAGTGTCAGCACAGTTCAGACAACTCCAGGCAAGTATACCTTGCCATTCTTGTACTTCAGATACAATATTTAAAATTCTCAAATATTTATTTATGTGTATATTATTGCAACACCTAGGGCCGCGTTCGGTACTTCACATTTGAATCACATTCGGATGCCGATGGACGTTAGTGCCATCAGATATCGATACTAGATATTCATATTTGCATTACTTGATTACATCTTTAGGACATGTTCATGTGACACTACATTACGACGGATTCTCGTACTTGATTACATCTTTATATATAAAAATCCGAGTCTAATTCTAGGACGATGACATTAATATGCACGTACTGTTTCTTTTCTATTATGACTCATTGTCCTAG
The DNA here is from genome assembly GCA_029216955.1 of Iris pallida. Taxonomy (NCBI): domain Eukaryota; kingdom Viridiplantae; phylum Streptophyta; class Magnoliopsida; order Asparagales; family Iridaceae; genus Iris; species Iris pallida. The sequence goes on from JANAVB010043219.1 coordinate 5,870,471, forward strand.
CTAGAGGTTCTGGCCGAGCGTCTTGTGGATACGATACGTGAAGTTACATGGGCGGAGAGAACATACACCATGTGCTTGGGCTACTTTCCCTCATGTTATCGTTGTCTCTTATCCAGAGCCTCGGAGATTCATTAGTTACCACAGTTCCTTACCGGAACTGTGAAGTTTTTATTAGTTATCGGAGTTTCGTATCAGATCTCCGGAGTAAACCGCAACAGCTTGCGTGTTCGAGTGATGTTCTCAAATTGCATTTTCATATTAGTTGGTTATGTTAGATTCACCCATGTTATCAGTCTTACTATACTTTATTTACTCATTCACTGTCATACACTTGGCCTGTATATTACATACCTTGTTGCGTCCCTTTAATGACCAGGTTTCCTTCCAGTTTGGTTGAGTAGGTTTTGTTGAGTGCCTTGCTAGATTGTTAATGGTATTCATCTCATTACAGGTGTTCAATCTTTTAGAGTTATATGTTTTATTTACTGTTATTTGTATCTACTTAGTAGCCTAATATTTATAGACTCATATTATCTTTTCGAGACTATTCGGACAAGTATGATTATTGGACTGCAGACTAGTATTCATATTTTCTTTCTTATTTTTCTGTTACTTGGATTGAGATATAGAGTTGATGTAGTGACAGTTACACTATTTCGACCAGCTTATATGTATTCTAGTCGAATAGAGTCTGGTTGAATTAGTAACTGGCCAATGCCACATGGCTCGGTCTTGCGTATTTTGGGAGTGGGGTGTGACACGAATCATAGAATTTATTGTCACGACCTGATCCCAAGGTTCTGGGTCCAGTCGGATCATGCCCAGCCTGCACCGTTGTGAGACAGCGGCAGTAAGGTGTATCAATCAGTAGTAACACAATGCACAACATTCTAAAATGCGAGAATTTTTTATTAAAACATTTAGAACTGAAAGTCTAACTGAAATCAGCCACACAAGCAAGAAAATATTTAAGTTATTACAACTAGTCCTTTATTACAACTTCTTAAACAAAGAAAACTAAACTACAATACTATGGGTGCTCGTAGGCCTCCTGGTTGGGTTCAACTAACTCCTCAGAGCTCAAGTCAGGTCCGTAGTAGGTACTAAAGGGCACCTCCTTGTCATCGTAGTCACGTAAAAATGTTGGTCTCCAGTCAAGAGAGGAGCAAGAAATATATATCCAATTCTAGCATTCTAATAAATAATTAAAAGATGCAAAAAGCAGTTTTTAAAATATTATTTATATTTTCTAAATAATAAAAATGAATCAATGAAGCAGTAAAATCTCAATGAAGCAATAGTGAGGCAATCTACAATCAGCAATAGTGTTTTGAGTATGTAGCCACCTGTGACCGGCTGGAAGAGGCAATTTGTATACTAGTATTATGCCTAATGCTAGCATACGGTACGGCTCAACCCCTGTGCAATAGGGGTTAGCGCGAGATAATCAATAATGGTAACATGGACTTTGGTCACATGCGCTAACACTACTCTCCAATTCCGATTTTAAGTCAATAAGTCAATCAAGCAATCAATTGGATCCCAGAGAGGTCCCGTGAGTCAAGTGTCGATACAATGTTTCTAATGATGCAGTACATGTAATCATCAATTAAAATACGAGTTTTGAATATTATGAAACTTGATTTGGTTTTCGATGCTGTAGGTGGAGTCAGAAAATACGACCTCAGACTTAGGTCTTGATACCTACATTAATTAAAAGCCCGGTTTAAAAACCATTCTAAGGGTCCTAGTTCATTTTTATTAATAAACCAATAATTATTAAGCTAACGCTCAATTATTTATTCTAAAATACTAAGTAACCGAAATACTAATTTATAAGTGATAAAATAACCATTTTAATCTTTAATAAAAATTACTATTTATCTATTAGTTACCCAAAATACGTTTATTTAATAATAGTACCTATTTATAATAGTAACTATTTTGAGAATAATATTATTAATAAATAATTATAATCTTTTAATTAAGCAATTTATTCTAAAATTATATTATTTTATTTATAAACCGTATTTTGAGAACATATTCATATATCTAAAAATTATATTTTGTAAACCATATTATTTAACACATTTCTACAATATATATGTATATATATATATATATATATATATATATATATATATATATATATATATATATATATATATATATATATATATATATAAACTCTATTATTTTTTAATATAATTTATAAGAAACTATTTTAACCAATAATTCTTGTAAAACATTGTTTAATAGAATATTAATTTAATTATCCATAATAATTAATTCTTTCAAAAATCTAATTTTTGTGAAAACGATTTTTATTAGTGATTTACGGCCTAATTAACGGTTTATAGATATTAACATTAACACACAATCATTTATTTAATTACTACACCATAATCATTTAATTAAATCAATAATTATTATTAACTAATTAACTAAATATAATTAACCAATTATACTAATTTTCATAATTAACACTAATTAACATTAATCACTAACTAATTATTCTAAAGTTGACATAGCTTTATTCTATCAACTTGGTCGGACTAAACCAACAGGTTTCTGTCTAATTTCTATTCTGTGAAATAGAAATTTTCTGTTAGAAGAACCTACCGGTTGTCTGATGAAGGAGAATCGAATTGTAGCTTCGGCCTCGGACTCGGATCGGTGCACGAAGGGTGCTCGGAACGCCGAAAAGCCGGAGGAGTGCCGACGGGGTCGGACAACGGTGCAGAGGACGCCGGAACGGGGGCACGCGGGGTGTGGACACGGGCGGGAGCGCCGGGGCGCACGCGCGGTTGGGCGCAGGCGCAGGGAGCACCAGGGATGCCGAGTTCTGGTGCGCATGGGATGGCCTCGAGAGGTGTCCGTGAGAGCGGGGTGAAACGAGGAGCGTGGTGGCGCAATCGGTTCGGAGAATGGTGGAATGAGGAGGGAGTTATGGTAGAGTTTGTGAAGGTTTTTTTTAGGGAGAAATGGTTCTGGAGAAAAGTTTTGTGGGTCTCTCTTTGTTCGTACGTGAGAAGAAAGAAAAGAACGGGTAGTGGGTCCGTAATTGGTGGTGAGGAGTCGGGATGTGGGTTGAACGAGTGAGTGGGTTAAATAGGTTTGGACTTGGGTAGTGGGCTTAGGAAGAAAATATGAAGAAAGGCTTATGAATTAAATGACTTAAAAGAATGGAATGGGCTCAATTTAATTAATCAAATAAGGCTCTAAATTAAAGCTATAAATCAATCGATTCCAACAATAAAATTATAAATTATTAACCAACCTTATATATAGTAATAATAATAAATATAATAATAATACTAACTATAATAACTAATATTAATCTAAAATTATACTAATGGAGTTAAAAGCCAAACAACCCTTGCAAATACCCAATTTAATTATTTATCCAGATTTGGGTTTTACAAGCTTCCCTCCTTAAAAAATTTCGTCCTCAAAATTCCAAGGATAAGGCCAGGGTGCAATCAAGTCTAAAACAGGCAAGGGTATTCCTTAACAGCCTTATGTCTAAAATGCTAACTGCCCTTTAGCTAATCTATGAGGTAAACTATTTGATCAATCCAACTGCTATCCTCAATTAGCATTCTTTCGTCCTTACAAAATGAAGTCACTCTTAGCTCGTTAGGGCGGATTTTCGCTTTAGTTCCTGAATTGTTAGTCACCGTAATAATCTTGTAAATTTTTTTCTTTCTACCTTTAAATATATATAATATTCCTGCAACATTCTGTGGTACCTCCTTCATCTTGTTAAACTACTAGATATCTGCAAAATCTAAACCCATGTTATACTACTATGTATGTTCCGTCATGTAATTGTATAACCCCTTTTGTTCCTAAAGAAAATATCATAATTTGATACCCTATCCGGTATCATGCCTTAATAATCCAGTATCCAGTATCAATATTTGCATCAGTCACTTGATTTCACGTATCGATAATCTAATATCATATCTCCATAACTCAAAACGTAAAAACCCCAATATTATGTTAAAAAATCTAGTATCATGTTTTAATACTTCCAATTGTCATAATAATCCATTTTTTTATAGTAAAGCCCTTAATTTATATGGTTACTGCCCGTATTTTTTTTTTGAATCTGCCATAATTCTTACCTCGAAATACAAATCACTTGATCTTTCTGTTAAGCTAACTTGGAGTTGTACATTTGTAATTCTAACCCAAAAACCTATAGCCCACAATCCAAGTCCAAGTTTGGTAGGCTCTCAATAATAAAGTTATAAATAAATCCAAAATAAGATTACTAATTAAATTTTTTAATATAATCCCAAAATTAAATTAATTAATTAGATAATAACAATCAAGATTAAAATAATATAAAGTAATCCAAAAATAATTTTTATAAGTTTTCAAAAAATAATGATATTGATTTCAAAAGAGAATTATAAATTTAGGAAAAAAAATTTACAACTTCAAAATCCTCAAAACCAGAAATTCTAAATCGAGGTAGTTACAAATATGTCATCTTACAAAAATTTTGTCCTCGAAAATTCAAATGACACAATAAGCACCGTTAAGAATAACCAAATACGAAAATTTTGAAAATGATTAAAATTGGTTAAACATAGAATCGAAATTTAAATACGACTAGTAGAATCAGGATGACCTAGAAGTGATCAAGTTTAAAATCTAGGCATGGTAAAATAATACAAAATGATTTGTCATGGTTAAATCCTAAATATGATCAAAATCAAAATTTAAACATAATAAAAATAGTAACAAAATAATATAATCATAATTAAATTCTAACTACGATCATGAATAAAATTGTGACCTAAGTCCAATAAGAAATCGTTTAGGTATAACTAGCATGACCATGACTCAAATTCAAATCATTTAAACACGATTAATAAAATACGGTCAAAATTTATTTAGGCTTTGATATAGTCGCAACTAATAGGTTCATAAATGCTAAAATATGATCAATATAGAAATGGTATGACTAAGAAAAACTAAAACAAAATTTTGGAATTTTGGTTTACTAGATATCAAATTCAAGAATGAACAAAATTAAATTCTAGAATTGATTTGAAATATAATAAAAGAATTAAATCGTTTAGGCACGATTGTGATTAAGATCAAAATCATTCAGAAAATAGACCAATCATATACATATGATTATTATCAAGTTAGACATGCTCATAATATGATCAAAAATTATTTAACTATGATCAAGATCTAATCATAAGCAAGAAAAAACAAAAATTGTCATAGCATGATTAAGTTAATATCCAACCATCAAGGCACGATCAATATTAGAAATAAAATCTAGTTACGATCAAAATCATATAATACAATTTAAGTGTCATCCAGATATGGTAATGAATGTAATCAAAGTGATATAATCATAAACAAAATCTAGTATACATATATATTTTTATTGAAAACTGAATAGTAATTATAAGAATAGAAGGAAAATCAAGTCACTATAACAAGATTTAGAAAAAACAAACGACATATTTAAGAAAATCAAACAATGGTTACAAAATAGGATATGCATGAAGAATATATTTACAAACTAATAAATAACAAGCTCTATAATCTATAATTCTCTTATTACTCACTAACATACCCAAGAATTTTTTCTACCTTGACCTAATTGAAAATGCTAATTCCCAAGAATTCCCAAAAATAATCTAGGTAACCTATCTATGTTCCCCGTATATATATAGATATCAACTATATACACATACATACATGCATCCATAATTTTATATCAATTATCTAATATACATGGCTATCTATAATACATACATACATATATACATACATACGTATATATATATACGCACACATAGTTATCAAAATATGGAACTAAAAAAAATTACGTGCAATACACTATAGTCAAACCATGAAAGAGATTGGGCAAATAAGATGGTCCTAATGAATTTTTAGGACAAATCAAGAAAAATTCTGTAGGAAACCTATGGTAATATAAAAGATTTCTGTAAATGAGATTTACTGCTAAGATTTTAAATAAAACTAAGTTCAAATCAAGATAATTTTCGGTAAAGTTGTCAATAGCGATAAGAGATCAAACATGGTATATAACAGGGATATAGTCTCAATAGTATCCAGAAACATGCATATCCGAAGTCATTTTATCTAGAATTCGTGTCCCATCAGTGTAGCGTACATTTGGCTGCAGTGAACCTTTGGTTCCATGACTTGAATAACGATAGATAACTAAATATTATATCAACTTTATCTAATATGGATATACCACTCAAGAGAAAAAATATTATATTTTTAGGACGTAGTCTTAATAATATCCAAAAATCTATGAATAACTGAAATCACTTCAACTTTGGGTCCATGTCTTGCCAGTGCGCAGGCTGTAGTGGACTCGCAGTCTCCATAATCCAGATAAATGACTGCAGTGCACATCTACCACATCATAGTAGGTCGTCGAATATCTTTTCAACTTTATCCATAGAAATTTCAAAGGAGTTATGAAAATTCAAATAAGTTCTAAAAGTTCTAATCATGATAGAAAGTGACATAAGTACCTATTCTTAGATATTAGATCTTTGAGAATCAAGGGATCACTTACTAGTAGAAAGAAAGAAATGGCTGAAGTTAAAAGGAGTATATGTTCTCCGACCTTTTCCTATTCAATGGATTGAGGACATAAACTTATGGAATTGATCAAACCTGACTCTAACTAATAGAAATAGTATGGTTTCAAGTTGAATGGAAGAATTAACGAAAATATTTTTGCCTCTAGAGAATTTCTTAAAGGATGTTGACCTATACCAGAATTGTTTTAAGAAAATAATTCCTTATGATCAGTAAAAAGTTTTAGAAACTAGATAAACAAATTAGACTGAATAGTTGTCTAGGCCTCTATGATAGAATGTTGGAACAGATCAAAGAAAGTCAGATTGAAGTAGTCTAACAAAATTATCAAAAGAATTTGAAGGCTTGGGTATATTAGTCATGGATGAGAGTTTTGCTAAAATAGGGGTCAAAACTTCTAGTTTGGTAATTGACCTAGTCCCTAGAGAATTTTAGAATCTAATATAGATAGGAAAAATAATCTTAGGAAGACACAAATAGTAAATATGTATAACCATAAAATCGGCCTAAGCTGTGATTGATCATTCCTATATCGCAGGCTCTCAATGGTACTATAATCCTAAGCACTATTAGACTGACCTGCATGTGCCACCACTAAAAATATGTCATGACTCGATACCAAGATTCTGGGTCCAGTCGGATCATGCCCAGCATGCACCATTGTGAGACGGCGGTAGTAAGTTGTATCAATCAGTAGTAACACAATGCACAACATTCTAAAATACAGAAATTTAAATTTTTTTATTAAAACATTTATAGCTGAAAGTCTAACTGAAATCAACCATACAAGGAAGGAAATATTAAAGTTATTGCAACTAGTCCTTTATTACAACTTCTTAAACAAAGGAAACTAAACTGCAATACTACTGGTGCTCTTGGACCTCCTGGTTGGGTTCAACTAACTCCTCAGAGCTCAAGTCAGCTCCGTAGTAGGTACTAAAAGGCACCTCCTCGTCATCGTAGTCACCTAAAAATATTGGTCTCCAGTCAGGAGAGGAACAAGAAACGTATATTCAATTCTAGCATTTTAATAAATAACTAAAAGATGCAAGAAGCAATTTTTAAAATATTATTTATATTTTTAAATAATAAAAATGAATCAATGAAGCAGTAAAATCTCAAGGAAGCAATAGTGATACAATCAACAATTAGCAATAGTATTTTGAGTATGTAGCCACATGTGACCGACTGGAAGAGGCAATATGTATACTAGCATTATGTCTAATGCTAGTATACGGTACGACTCAACCCCCTGTGCAATAGGGGTTAGTGCGAGATAATCAATAATGCTAACATAGGCTTTGGTCACATGCACTAGCACTACTCCCCAATCCTGAGTCAATAAGTCAATCAAGCAATCAATTGGATCCGAGAGGGATCCCATGAGTCAAGTGTTGATACAATATTCCTAATGATGCAGTACATTTAATCATCAATTAAAATATGAGTTTTGAATATTATGAAACTTGTCTTGGTTTCCAACGCTGTTGGTGGAGACAGGAAATACGGCCTCAGACTTAGGTCTTGAAACCTATATTTATTAAGCGTCCGGTTTAGAAACCATTCTAAGGGTCCTAGTTCATTTTTATTAATAAACCAATAATTATTAAGCTAATGCTCAATTATTTATTCTAAAATACTAAGTAACCGAAATACTAATTTATAAGTGATAAAATAACTATTTTAATCTTTAATAAAAATTTATAATAAAACTTTTATCTATTAGTTACCCAAAATATGTTCATTTAATAATAGTAACTATTTTGAGAATAATATTATTAATAAATAATTATAATCTTTTAATTAAGCAATTTATTCTAAAATTATATTATTTTATTTATAAACCGCATTTTGAGAACATATTCATATGTCTAAAAATTATATTTTATAAACCATATTATTTAATACTTTTCTGCATTTTACTTATATATCTAAAAACTCTATTATTTTTAATATAATTGTGAGAAACTATTTTAACTAATAATTAATGTAAAACATTATTTAATAGAATACTAATTTAATTATCCATAACAACTAATTCTTCTGAAAACCAAATTTTTGTGAAAATGATTTTTATTAGTGACTTACGGCCTAATTAACGATTTATACCTATTAACACACCATCATTTATTTAATTATTACACCATAATCATTTAATTAAATCAATAATTATTATTAACTAATTAACTAAACATAATTAACCAATTATACTAATTTTCATAATTAAAACTAATTAGCATTAATTATTAACTAATTATTCCAAAGTTGACAGTGCTTTATTCTGTCAACTTGGTCGAACTAAACCTACAGGTTTCTACATAATTTCTATTATGTGGAATGGAAAGTTTCTGTCAGAAGGATCTATCGGTTGTCTGATAAAGGAGGACCGAAGTGTAGCTTCGGCCTCGGACTCGGATCGGCGCACGAAGGGTGCTTGGAACGTCGGAAAGTCGGAGAAATGCCGACAGGGTCGGACAACGGTGCGGAGGACGTCGGAACGGGGGCACACAGGGGCACGAACGCGGGTGGAAGCGCCGGAATATGTGTGCGGTCGGGCTCGGGTGCGGGGAGCGCCTGGGATGCCGGTTTCGAGTTCGGGTGCGCGGGGGATGGCTCGAGAGGTGTTCGTGGGAGCGGGGTGAAACGAGGAGCGTGGTGGCACGATCGATTCGGTGAATGTGAAGGTTTTTTTTAGGGAGAAACGTTTCTGGAGAAACGTTATATAGGTTTCTCTTTGTTCATACGTGAAAAGAGGGAAACGAACGGGCAGTGGGTCCGTAAGTGGTGGTGAGGAGTCGGGATGTGGGTTGAACGAGTGTAAACCCCCTAATTTTCTACTACAATTTTTTTTATAAATTTGGTACTGATATTTTTTACTTTGTATTGTACGTCGCGTGCAAATCTGCATTTGTCATCGCGTATGAGTTCGTGTTTTCGTATGGCTCGTCGAGTGCGAATATGTGGAAGGTACATATTTTTATAAAATATTTTATTAGAAGCATAGTTTTTCAAATAATATATAATAAATATTTTTAATTGTTTAAGTGGTAAAAAGTGACACATTGGGATTCCCAATATAAATTTAATTTACAGGTTATTTATTTTGTTAAACAAATATAAATAGTAATTTTGGAAAACTATGTTTTACGCAAATATTCTTCTGCATATGAGGTACATAAATTTGACTTCATGTATATAATTCTATTTTTGAAATTAGTTAATATAAAAATTTTATTATTCGAAAAGATATTTTAAAAATATTGTTTGGCTTAAATTTAAATAATTAGGGTGCTAAAATTTGAAAATTTATCTTTGTGGATTGTTGGTTTAAATTTAAGATAAAGACATCTAGTTTCATCGAAATGATTTGATTGAATTAGTTTCAAAATGTATTTAAAATAAAAATGACTTTATCTAATAGGAATTTAAACAATCCTAGTACATATCCAACCTGGGGTCCTCACCTCCTATATATGGAGAGTCATTGTTTCTTTTCCACAGAAATTCCATTACCCACAAAATTCTCCACAAACATATGTGCATCGTGTCTGTGACTACGCGCTCTTATTCCAGTTCTTTTACAATCATCCATCCCGTATCGGGACCACACCCGCGTACCCGGCCAACCAAGGCCAACACCACCATCATCCCGACAACCCACCGCCAGCACCCCCCCAAATCGGTCCCCTTCGACCCTACGGAACCACCCGCCACCATCATCCTCGCCACCATCACCACACACAGTGGAAAAAAAGAGGGGGGAGACACCTCATCTGAGCCGGCACGCCACCGGCACCGTACAGCTCGGGACCCCTCCGTCGGTGATGCCCACGCGAGACTGTGCCTCCACTGTGCCTCGACCACTCATGACCTCTAGATCTTTGCCTCTCCCGTGCTCCGCGCCGTCCGACGCGGCCCGCCGTCGGCAGCCGCGGCCGAAACCCTCTTCGCATCCTCTCCAACCGAGAGCCCTCCGCTCCTCATCGTCCGACGCTTCCGCCGGCGTCGTCCCCGCGCCTTGCCGCAACCCCTGAGCCTTCTTTGGTGAAATTTCTCTGCTGACTCCCCTGAGGTGAGCTTCCCGCTCCTCTCTTCCTCTAGCTCAACCTCCCTCTCGATCTCTCTCTTCCTCTTTTGTCGTTGTTGTTAAATATTTTCTCTCTCCCTTTCCTTTCTTTTTAACCTTCTGTGCAGTTGATATTTTTCTATTCCTTAACTCTTCTCTCTCGAGAAGAGAGAAAGGGAACATTGTAAAATTTTGTTATATTGAAAGCAGCTGTGAACTGTTGTTATAATAGTGTTAGTATTTTATTATATTTTTAGATTTACTAGCAAAAGAAAAGAAAAAGTTATATTAGTACATAATATTGTAGGATAAAAACTGTTGTTAAATGCATTACAATTAATATACTTAATGGTATATCAGTAGTAACAACTTATAATATTTTATTGGCAAAAAAAATAATAAATTATAAAGGGATAATTTTCTTAAAAATGTTTTTGGTAAAAAATTATATTATGCGCTATGAGTTTTTGTTGTGAATTTTTAAGGTAAATTATTTGACAAAAATGACAGTCTACAAAATAGAGACTTTTAACCTTAAATAATCTTTTTTGAATTATTTTGGATATACCTAAAAGTAATTTGATCAAAACTGGTTTCCAAATTATTCCCTATAACTATTTCAAGTAGTTATCTAGACATATATTTGATTAATAAAAATGTATTTCTCTAAATTGTATGTTTTAAGTATTTTTGTATTTACGTAAATTTATTATAAATAGTAAACATATTTTTGCAATTATTTTCGTTGATCACGACTAATCCTACATTCATATTTCTTTGCGAATTTGGACCATTGTTTGCGTCAATCATAGCTATTGGACTACTGGTGACTTTTCAGAACATCACCCGCACCAGGCGTCACATCAGGCAAGATACCTTTCCATAATTTACTGTTTATATTCAGTCTGCATTTTATTTATTGTATATCACTGTGTATTTAATTCCAGTTCTTCTAGCTGTACCCTTTTACAGTGCCTGATTTATTATCTGCTCAGTGATATTAGCTTTACTTTACTTATTATCCTTTGATTGCATATAGACTTAGAGTTAAGAGACTACCGTTGTAGTGTATCGAATATACCTCGACACGGTTGTACCACGAGTATGTGTGAGATGAGTAGCATGTAGAGGTGCTTACGTGTTGCCTGATCACCCGTGCGCATACATTAGGTCTAACTGCTAATAGAGGCATGTTAGGAGACTTAGCAGTTAGTAGAGGTGCATGATCGTAGATGTGACCTAGATTGGCACATCGGGTGGGGAGAACATTTCCTTGTCATATGGACTTCTATTACACATTCTCTTGTAACCCGGAAGCTCCGCTGGAGATACGGGTATGATGACCCCCTCAGGTTGGCCAATGTCATTTTTAACGTCTTGCGCTTAGGTCACTGGTGCCCAAGTGGAGATTATACCAGATCTTATTTACAACCAGGGCTCATGCGACGAAAGGTTTGTTCTTAACTGCATATTCACTTTAGTACGGTTAGGTTATCTTATTGATGTCTTGTCACTTACTTTGTTTGTGGCATATTTTATATTCAGTATTTATATGGCATGCTGTTTATTGTATCTTGTTACGTCTCTCTGAGGACCTAGTGAATTCTCCAGGTGTGTCTTTTGTGGTTTCACAGGTGCTCTCTCCATGGCCATGTTTTCATCTATTCTTCCGAGGTGATTGCACTTGGATCGCCTTCGCATCGCTCGACAAAATTCTTTTATCATGTATTTTTCTCTTTTTAGTTGGTAGTGGATTTATCTCCGCCCAACGATTGTATACATGACAATTCATGAGTTGATTTATAAATTCCTTCTTCATTATTTATGGATGAGATTAGTGTCATAGTTTACTACATTTTACAGCTTATGTACACATACGTTGGTTCCATATATTGGACTATACATCGTATGTATGCATCTAGCATGTCGACGTACTTAGTCCGAAGTATTTTGGGACTGGGGTGTTACATATTTTTGTTGTGGCCCATACAGGTGAAGTTTATCACTTCGGTTACGTTACTGTACCGATGTGAGCCAGCATATAGGAATAGAGTTTAGGATCTCATCCACATACTGGATCTCCTTCCTTGACCATCAAGTTTCAAAAACTCGTTTGTCCTCCTTGATTGCATCTTGCTTGATTCCTTCTTCCGCAAATTCTTATTTCTTGTGCTTAGTGGCGGTTAGGAAGAGGACTACATTAGTATATGCTCATAGGTCAAACACAAGGCTAGAAGGATTACGTTGACAATTAATATGCATTAAGGTCTAATTGAGTGATAAAGACATATTCTTAAAAGTATGATCTTAAGGATTAGTTAATTCTAAGTTGGGTAGTAGAGATGGAGATAAATTTTATTTTGATACAACGAGAGGATTGATAGATTCTATAAGGGATTGAGAAAACAAATTTTTGATTTATGATTTTTGAAATTGTGAAATAATTATGATTTATTGGGATATGAAATCGAGTTGAGAAATATCTTAAAGTTTTAAACTGTGATGCATGATTTACGGTTAAGTTTAAGTTTGGATTGTAATATGCTAAAATTTATCTCGAGATTTATTAAAGAGTTTTAAATTATAAGTCATGATTTTGTAGACAACTAGAAAATGTTGAAGTTTAGTTTGAAAGAAAAAGAAAAAGAGAGAGCTTAAGGTTTTGAATTGAGTTGTACGAGTTGTAAGTTTATTAAATTTGAGTTGAAGAGATGATAGTAAAATTTTAGTTTTGGAAGATATGAAATCAACCTTGAAGGAAAAATTCAAATTTCAAGTTGTGCCTATGATTTATGATTTATAAATTTACTTAGATTTTGAGTTTAAAAGTTTCGATTATGGATATTGAAAATCTTGGTAAAAAAATTGATTTTATATTGAGTCACATGATTTACGATTGATGAAATAGGCAAAGAGTTTATCTCGAGGTATATTTGAGAATTGGAAATTTTAAAGTGATGGTTTGTTATGAAAGTTTAGTTGTGCTACATTCGATATGATGAAGGTTATTTAGAATTAATTAAAGGAATTTAAACTTTAAGTTATGATTAGACATTTTGGTAGAATAATTTGAGAACTGTACTGAGGAAGCTTTTGAGGAACTCAAATTCATAGATTTAGAATCTACCTTGATAGGCAACCAGGATAGACAGAAGTAGTCCACCTTTGTTTCTATATCACTCATGACCATTATAGTTGTATATACTCAAATGTAATTAGTCATCTACCAAACCATGTGACTATATCTCAATCCATCGAATGGGATCTTTTATCGTGACTATCTAATTGTTTGAAACTTAGAAATGATGAGAATCATTCCCTTGACCATACTCTTATCTATGAGACTACCTTCTCTCTAGAAACTGTGCCTCTAACTTATTTTACCTTGATCTATGAGATTTCTTTAATTATCTTTATTTTGTGCTTTAACCTTTTTATTTTTGGTGCATTAATTAGTACCCCATGAAAACCCACTTTCTATTTTAGATCTTTTGGTGTCCCCTATCGTGGCTTTGATATTTGGAGCACAACACTAGACTTTTCCCTCCAATAAATTTCATATGTAAGACCTAAACGACTCCACCTTCATGTGGACGTATCATGTCCCACTAAAATACGTCCCCCTGTACTCTATTTTTATGATGCGACTTTCGAGTCAAAATGTCTAACTATAAATCCTACCATGATAACATTGTCCTTCCTGACTTCAATTAGAGACCAAATCTTGACTCAAATCTTTCGACCCCAATGTATGATGATGATCTACTAAAATTTTCTAAATGCTTAATTTGTGTTTTATCTCGATTGGTTAACCCTTGTCCTTTTATTTTATGCCTTATCTTGATTTATTTAGACCCATACCTCCTCTTACTCTCCGTGCAACATTAGTAACCCTACTTTCTCTCTTCCGATTTAATTTGCTTCACTCATATTTCACTATGATATGCAACCTTGTCCCTTGTATGATTCCGTTATGCGAAGATGAAATTTGATCATGGCATCCTTGGGTTAGTAGAGGTTAGATTAGAAAACCCCCAGCATGGATAAGTAATATAGTTGGTTAAGATAATCGTGCGATTACGACTTATAGATTGGACATAAGTGAAAATGTGCGATAAATCCAAATAGATGAAATGAGGATTGTTATATGTGTTTTTGATCAAGGGTAACTAGACTACTCAAATTTCAAAAATTTGTTTGAGATAACAAAATATTGAGTGAAAGATTTTCTAAGGATTTGGTGGGTTAAGAACCAAATTTATATATTGAATGCAAATTCTTGATAAAGACAAAGTTGACTTGCCTTCGATAAAATATGGTGTCATAATGATATTAGTTCTAGGGATAACCAAATGGTGGAAGAAAGATTTTTCAATTTTTGGTGCATTAAGAATTAAGTTTCTAAGATGATTATGGATACGAAGTTATGAATGGAGTTTTTGAGATAATACAATTGTTGAGGAACTGTTTATATAATAATACAACATGGTATTGGATTTCGAGATTATTCCATTAGGGAAGAAATTTTTATTTTGCTTGATACCTTAAGGGATTAAATTACTAAGGAGATTATAGATATAAAGTTAAGAGGGATTGATTATCACTATCGTAAATCTACTGAGTATTGGATTTCAAATTTCAAGAAGGCTATAAAAAGAAGTTTAGTTGAGAAAATATTTATATAACTTGGAGAAAGTAGATTAGAGAGTTATTGAACTCAAAACTTCTAGATTTATGATATTCTATTACGAGATGGATTATATGTGTATTAGAAAAGGAAGATGTGTTTAAAGAAAAATTAAGTTCATGAAATATCAATTGTGAGAAGGAATCAAAATTTTGAAGAGTAGTGATAAGAGGATAATAAGGATTCAAAATTTTTATGATATTAAACACAACTCAAAAACTTGAGTTAGTGAGTCTAAATTTGAGATCGAAGAAGTTATCAACGATTTTAATGATTACTCATTTTTGGGTAAAATTGACCAAATTCGATACTGATAGGTTGTCATGAGACATCTTCTAATACAATTTTCTAGTTATCAAAGTTCCGATTATTCAAATTAATTCCATTGTATGCCTTGTCTCCTCGTTGAATAATTTGATTGAATTTTTTTACCAATAAACTGTTTCTATCCCTTCAACCCTACCTACCCTATCTATTCCTAAATTTCGAGGGCAAAATTCTTTTAAGTTGGGTAGGATGTAAACCCCCATAATTTTCTACTATAATTTTTTTTTATAAATTTGGTAATGATATTTTTTTACTTTGTATTGTACGTTGCGTGCGAATCTGCATTTGTCGTCGCGTATGAGTTCGCGTTTTCGTATGGCTCGTCGAGTGCGAATATGTGCGAGGTACATATTTTTATAAAACATTTATTAGAAGCATAGTTTTTCAAAAAATATATAATAAATATTTTTAATTGCTTAAGTGGTAAAAAGCGTCACATTGGGATTTCCAATATAAATTTAATTTATAGGTTATTTATTTTGTTAAACAAATATAAATAGTAATTTTGGAAAACTATGTTTTATGCAAATATTCTTCTGCATATGAGATACATAAATTTGACTTCATGTATATTATTCTATTTTTAAAATTAATTAATATAAATATTTTATTATTCGAAAAGATATTTTAAAAATATTGTTTGGTTTAAATTTAAATAATTAAGGTAATAAATTTTGAAATTTTATCTTTGTAGATTATTGGTTTAATTTTGAAATTTTATCTTTGTGGATTATTGGTTTATAAATTTTATCTTTGTGGATTATTGGATTATTGGCGCGGGTTCGAGCCCCCTTGGAGGCATGCCTCCAAGCACCATTAAGAAGTGGACACCCTCAAAAAAAAAAAAAAAACAATCCTAGTACATATCCAACCAGGGGTCCTCACCTCCTATATAAGGAGAGCCATTGTTTCTTTTCCACAGAAATTCCACAACCCACAAAATTCTCCACAAACATATGTGCATCATGTCTGTGACTTCACGCTCTTATTCCAGTCCTTTTACAATCATCCATCCCGTGTCGGGACCACACCCGCGTACCCGGCCAACCAACGCCAACACCACCATCATCCCGACAACCCACCGCCAGCACCCCACCAAATCGGTCCCCTTCGACTCCATGGAACAACCCGCCACCATTATCCTCGCCACCATCACCACACACACAGTTGAAAAAAAGAGGGGGGAGACACCTCACCTGAGCCGGCACGCCACCGACGTCGTACAGCTCGGGACCCCTCCGCCGTTGATGCCTACGCGAGACTGCACCTCCACCGTACCTCGACCGCTCATGACCTCTGGATCTTCGCCTCCCCCGTGCTCCCGCAGCCCGACGCGGCCCACCACCAGCAGCCGCGGCCGAAACCCTATTTGCATCCTCTCCAGCCGAGAGTCCTCCGCTCCCCATCGCCCGACGCTTCCGCCGGCGCCGTCCCCGCGCCTTGCCGCAACCCCTGAGCCTTCTCCGGTGAAATTTCTTCGCTGACTCCCCCGATGTGAGCTTCCCGCTCCTCTCTTCCTCTAGCTCAACCTCCCTCTCGATCTCTCTCTTCTTTTTTGTCGTTGTTGTTAAATGTTTTCTCTCTCCCTATCCTTTCTTTTTAATCTTCTGTGCAGTTGATATTTTTCTGTTCCTTAACTCTTCTCTCTCGAGAAGAGAGAAAGGGAACATTGCAAAATTTTGTTATTTTGAAAGCAGCTTTGAACTACTGTTTTTTTTTTTGAAATCTCACACACACACACAATTGGGGGACTCGAACCTTGCCGGTCCCTCCGGGTGTCCGCTCTAATACCACTAGGCTAGAGAGCTCGGACTCTTTGAACTACTGTTATAATAGTATTAGTATTTTATTATATTTTTAGATTTACTAGCAAAAGAAAAGAAAAAAATTATATTAGTACATAATATTGTAGGATAAAAACTATTGTTAAATGCATTACCATTAATATACTTAATGGTATATCAGTAGTAACAACTTATACAATTTTATTGGCAAAAAAATAATAAATTATAAAGGGATAATTTTCTTAAAACTGTTTTTGGTAAAAAAAAAATTATATTATGCGCTATGAGTTATTGTTGTGAATTTTTAAGGTAAATTATTTGACAAAAATGATAGTCTACAAAATAGAGACTTTTAACCTTAAATAATCTTTTTCGAATTATTTTGGATATACCTAAAAATAATTTGATCAAAAGTGGTTTCCAAATTATTCCTTATAACTATTTCAATTAGTTATCTAGACATATTTGATTAATAAAAATGTATTTCTATAAATTGTATGTTTTAACTATTTTTGTATTTACGTAAATTTATTATAAATAGTAAACATATTTTTGCAATTCTTCCAATTATTTTCATTGATCACAACTAATCCCACGTTCATATTTTTTGCGAATTTGTACCATTGTTTGCGTCAATCATAGCTATTGGACTACTGGGAACTTTTCAGAACATCGTACCACACCAGGCGTCACATCAGACAAGATACCTTGCCATAATTTACTGTTTATATTCAGTCTGCATTTTATTTATTGCATATCACGGTGTATTTAATTCCAGTTCTTCTAGCTGTACCCTTTTACAGTGCCTGATTTATTATCTGCTCAGAGATATTAGCTTTACTGTACTTATTATCCTTTGATTACATATGGACTTAGAGTTAAAAAACTACCGTTTGTAGTGTATCACATATACCTCGACATAGTTGTACCACGTATAACACCCAGTTTTCTAAAATGATGGTAATTTTAAACTTTTATAATTTTGATTATTCAATATTTGGATTTAATTCATGTTATAATTTTTTTAGTGATTTTTAATTAATTTAAAACTATTTAAAATGTTGAATGTGATTTTGATAGTTAACTAGTGTAACCCTAGAATTGCTAAGCCTGGAGACTAACTATGACCATGGGAGCCTAGTCATGTGATTAGAATCTCAAATTACCACTTTTTAGCCTAAGGGTATTTTGGTCATTTTTGACTTTTAATGAAAATGAATTTTATTAATTAAATATGTGCTATTTGTTTAGTTGAGACTTGACCTAGAATCTTAGCTTAATCTAGATTAGCCTTGAGCTTAGAATCTTGATTAGGATAACCTACTAAGTGACAAGATTAGCAATATATAGATATTTCTAAGTAGGATATTTTCTCCTTAGGATATTTGTAAAAAGAAAGTCTTAGGACAAATTGAACCAATAGGAGGACTTAAAATTGGGTGGAGAAGCCTTAGCCACTTATCTACATCTAAATCTAACCCTAATTCATTTTGTGGCAGCCACAAATAGAAATCTCCCCTCCTATAAAGTATCCTTTAGTAGCCCCTTGCCTCTTTTAACACCTACAAAGAACCCTAACTTGTTCTTCCCCAAATTCCTTTTCCTTTATTCAAATTGATCCCAATTTGAGGCTACTCTCTTGCATTGGGATTCATTTCAGAAGTGGAGGCTAGTGGGGGCTTGCTTGCAATAAGTCGTGCTCATTTGGACATCGCTTGAGGAAAGAAACTTCTCATTTAGGAGCCCTTTACATTGAGTTTAAACTCTCAATAGGTAAAACCCTACAAACCTTAATGAATTCCTGATTTCTTTCTATAGATGCATCCATTTAGGATTTCCCTAGGTGTAGCCCAAGTTTGGTAAGAATTCGTGTCCATTAGGTATGCGTATCAGACACGTATCGGTGTTTTTAAATAGGCGTTTGGTGAAATGCCACTTAGAAATAAAAGTTTATGATTTTCAAAACTAATTACATAATTTTGTAGCCTTATTGTGTAGATCATGAAACCATAACTCAGAGCTCATATCGAGCTGTGTCCGAGTCCAAAATAGACACGAACTCACTGCACGAGGACTCGGTCGAGTGCCCTGCTACCCGAGCCCAAATTCTCCCTATGTAGGCTACGTGGACACGTGCCACTTGGCATAGAGGTGGGGGCCATCACTGACAGACCCCCCCTCGAGTTTCATGACACCTCGTGTCGTGTCGGATACGAAATCACGGGTGCACTAAATTTGCACTACACTGTACGTGCGAAAATCCCCCCACTGATACGCTTTCGTATCTCATGACACGGCTCGATTGGACACATTACAGACACATGCGTCCCTAGACATATACCTACCCTAGCTATAGACTCGACCACGAGACCTAGGATAGGACACGTTGTGTCCTATTGAGTCCGACACCTCTGCACGAGACCTAGTCAACACTGTGTAACTGATACACGTTTTAGAACGTTTTGGACACTTCGTGTCCAGCTATGTGGACACAAAATGACACCCCATAACACGTGTAATACATCTACACCTCTGCCCACAAATTATTTTGGGTTTTGAATGGTTTTTGATTCGAAAATTTGGGGTTGTACATGTTCGGATACAGGAAATTTACTGTGTATTCGAATATTGGGTTAATATGTTTTAAATTAACTTTAAATTGTTTAATTACATAGTATACATGTTAAAATAAACTGATAGGATGTGTTGTATAATTGGGTTTCAAATGGATTGGTGTTGTATTCGAATTTCATAAATTTCATGACTGAACAGTATAGTTCATGCCTAATTCAAAAACTGAGATTTCCTCATATATGTAAACCTGAGAATAAAATTGGGTTAATATTAAAACTAAATTTGAGTTTTGGGTTCGAATTTTCATGAACTGAGGGTTTTATGATACTTTGTTACTGTTGCTCACTGATGCTCGATATTGACAGTTTGGGTTTGAAATTGGTTGTTTCATGAGTGATGATTCTCACTGTGATGTAGGTTAGATATTTGGATTTGGTTTTAAGATTGTATATATATAATTGCTCACTGATTTGGAATTTGGATTTCGATTGACATTTTCGAAAAGTTCACTAATACCTTGTTTCCATCTACAGATACATCAAAACTGAGAATTGGTTTTGAAATTCCTGATACTTCATGTCTTTATACTGAAAATGAATTGACCTGGGTTTCATTTTAGGTTTTCGATTTGGTAATAAGTTGAATATGTTCATTGTTCCTTTGTTTCATTTACTGATACTGAATGAAACCTGGATTTGGGTTTTTCAATATAAACCTCGATTAGATGTATAAAATTTAGTTTTCAAATGTAAACTGAGACTGGGTTTTGGGATTGTTAACTAAGATTTGGATTCACTTGAAAACTCGAGTTTAAGTTGAACTTAAAACTGAGCCTTGATAAACATGAAAACTGGATATGAATGTTAAACTGTGTATGTTAGTTACTGCTTGCCTTTAACTTGGATAATGTAAACCTGAGAATTATTCATTTATGAAAACCTGAGATCATGGTTAGATACATATAAACTAAAATTTATATGAGAATATAGGTTAACTGTTGGTCTGGGTTTTTGAATGAAAACTAAAAATGAGTTTGAATCTAAACACCCCTCACTCTTTCACTCTTAACTGCCAAACACCTCACTGTCCAGCCCCCTCACACATCCCTCTTTCTCACTCACACACATTCACACATATATGTAACACTACTTAACCCCTTGCTATTCACTGTGACAGTTTGAACTTGACACAGTATACATCATGACTTATGTTGCTCTAAATAGGACTCAGATACCTCGTTTCGGACAATATATTCTCACAGACATTCAGATCGCAGGCGAATACATTCTCTGATCATTTCATACTTGTTAGGATCTATATTCTTGCTCCAGACTACTTTACTTGATGCTGATACTTGTTATCACGGATTGGTACTATATGGATCTTTTCATGCGATGTTATCCCCTTAGCAGATACATCGAGTATTTCGTGTTCATATACTTTATCATGGATCATGTACTCCTTGTGTTTGTGCTATTTATGTACAAATCGTGTGAAATTGTGTACTCTCATGTGCTCACATGATCATTGTGTACAACTATACTTCGTGTGCAATAACATAACTTGACTGAATCCTTGTGTATTGATTGGGGACGGGGGAGTAGAAGTGGTTATGTGATCAATCTTGTAGTTACTCGTGTAAACCTCTGTAGATTACTCGTGTGTAATATCGTGCCGTTTACATAACCATCTTGTGCTCTGAATCACTAGTCACTTACAGTTCTTACTTATTATATATATATTTCCAGTTTACAAATATCTCTCTTGTTTTCGTGTACATCTTCTTACAGTTCATGTATCTTACTCTTTTGTATGCTTTACATTTCCTGCCATGATATGAACTGCGTGAGATGTATTGTGCTCTTTCCTGTCCTGACTGGACCTATTGAAAATATTACAGATGATACTGAGGACTTCTACCCAACCTACTATGGAGCCCATCTAGACGACACCTGTGAGTTGGACCCATAGGAGGATCCAGCTCTAGCTGAGAATGTCATTCCTAATGCTTAGACTAGATTAGCTAGGCTTTATTGTATTTGCATTATGTTATTTGTATTGCCTTTAGAGTTGTATTATTGCTGGATGTTTGTGATGTTGTGTCGTTTAGACACTTAGACTTTTCTTCTGTTTGTATGTTCTATTTTGAGATTTCATATCTATCATATCGTGTTATTTCTACCTCTAGATTTGTGATTGAGTTGTACCTTCTGTGATTTATCTTCCGTTCAGGGAATATATCATATTGTATTTGGTTCGTGATAGTGACCTAGGACAGCGTTCTACCGCCGACACTGCGGCATAGGCTGGACGTACCCACTTCTCGTGCCCCTACACTGGGTGCGGGTCGTGACACCACGAGTATGTGTGAGATGAGTTGCATGTAGAGGTCCTTGCGTATTGGCTGATCACCCGTGCATATACTTTAGGTCTAACTGTTAATAGAGGCATGTTAGGAGACTTAGCAGTTAGTAGAGGTACATGATCGTGGATGCGACCTAGATAGGTACATCGGGTGGGGAGAACATTTTCTTGTCGTATGGGCTTCTATTACACATTTCCTTGTAAACCGGAAGCTCCGCAGGAGATACGGGTATGATGACCCCCTCAGGTTGGCCATTGTCATTTTTTAACGTCATATACTTAGGTCACTGGTGCCCAAGTGTGGACTATATGTGAGACTCGTCTCACAATATCGGTATTTATGTACGGATACGTATTTTGTAGTGTATTTCATATTTTTTTGGTTTTCGTAATGCTTTAAATTTTTTCCTAACTTATAGATTTTCTTCTTGGCCGGCATACCGCCAGTATACCGGTGTATACCGACGGCATACCGTCCGGATAGATTTTTCATATTTTAGATATTTTCGATTTCAGATATTTTCAAGAATAGTGTTTTCGATATTTTTGTGAATAGTATTTTGGATATTTTGATGAATAATATTTAGATATTTTCGTGAATAGTGTAGATGCAGCCTATTACCCAATGGATAATTGGTTTTGTTTGAATAGCCATGATTGACTTATATTTTTGACATGGATCACCATACGACGGTTAAGATTAATTTCTCCTTCTATATATACCATTCCACTTTCTCTCTCCTCTTTTTTTTCTTTTTCCTCACTCTCTCTTCATTTCTTCTTCCCTTCTCTCCTCCTTGGAGCTTGCCAAGTGCTTGGCCTTGAGGCCTTGGGTGTGGTGTCTAACCTCATAGGAGGAGGAGTAAAAGATTAGGCTTGGAGCTTAACCTAGGCAAGTACATCTTGCCAAATTCTTGAACAATAGTATTTTATTATCATTTTTGTTTTTCTTGATATTAAATGCTTAGAATTTTCCTAAACTCATTTTGTTAAATATGTTTTCCTTATGATTCTTGTATATATGCATGTTTCCAAAATTTGTTTAGGCAAGGTTTTGTTTTTCTGTTAAAACCCAATATTGACTTAGTAGAAAACTTGGTATCAAGAGTGATACTAGTGTTTATTTGCCATTGATCGTCGTAGAACAGAACAATTTTATGGGAGGACTGAACTTGACTCACAATTACAAACTCACTTGTACAAAAGAGAGCCTAGGAACAAAACCTAGGAAAAGCAATCTAAGTACAATTATTTAGTTTTGATTCTGGGGGGGTGACGGTAGAGGCTCGGGAAAGTGCTATCAACTCTACCTTACTCCTTGGACGATCGAACGCAACCTCGGCTCCGGTGAAGAAATGCTCTCTGAAGACACGAAGGGAAGAGTCTGCTTCTGAGCTTTGTGTACTCTCTTGTGCGCCTCTCTCTGTGTGTGCATGTCTGATTGTAAAGGAATAGCACCTTGCTATTTATAGGAATTCATAAGGAATGGAATGTACGGCCACATGGCAAATTTTGGGCCACATAGTTGTAACTGTGCCTCGAGACCCGATTTATAGTGGACAGTTGGGGATTGGTTGAGATTGATCATGATCTGTTTGTTATAGTAAATCTGAACTGTTAAGACTTCGTCAATCTCTGCCACGTATCTCAACTACTATTCTGTGGCGAGCCGCATAAAGGATATATCCAGACTGAGCCGCATGAGGGACTGTCTCATAACCGAGCCGCATGAAGAATTTCTCATGACCGAGCCGCATGAAGGACGTCTCATGACCGAGCCGCATGAAGAATGTCTCATGACCGAGCCGCATGAATGAATGTCACATGACCGAGCCGCATGAAGGAATGTCTCATGACCGAGCCGCATGAAGGAATGTCTCACAACCGAGCCGCATGAAGGACGTTTCATGATCGAGCCGCATGAGGAATGTCTTATGACCGAGCCGCATGAAGGACGTCTCATGACCGAGTCGCATGAGAAATGTCTCATGACCGAGCCGCATGAGGAATGCCTTCTAACCGAGCTGCATGAAGGAATGTCTCATGACCGAGCGCATAAAGGAATGTCTCATGACCGAGCCGCATGAAGGAATGTCTCATGACCGAGCCGCATGAAGGACGTCTCATAACCAAGCCACATGAGAAATGTCTCATGACCGAGCCGCATGAAGGATGTCTCATGACCGAGCCGCATGAGGAATGTCTCATGACCGAGCCGCATGAAGGACGTCTCATGACCGAGCCGCATGAGGAATGTCTTATGACCAAGCCGCATAAGGAATGCCTTCTGATCGAGCTGCATGAGGCCATCTCATGATCGAGCCACATGAGGAATATTTCATGACTAAGCCGCCTGAAGGATATCTTCTGGCTAGATAGGTATGGGGGCCCTAGGAGAAGGTGTTGTGCCGAATGTCACGATTTGAGAGAGTTTCGTTTGTCTCCCTCTTGACTTCTCGAAAAAAATGAATATGATCGACCCTTCTCCTTGGCGAGTGTTGGCACTGCAGATCATGGATCTCCTTGGTCGAAGAAGATTTGACGGTGGACTCCTTCAGAAGATTGTGATGCGCTTGACTGAGACGATGCGCCTCACTGAGACATCTGAGTAATGCATCTAGTTGAGAGTAGGCCATTACAACGTCTTCAATTGGCATCATGTTTCCGTGATGATGTCGGAAAGGCGTTGTAGGTTGTAGTCGCTGGAACATAGACTACCTTGGTAGTGGGGCCACTGTCTTGTGGCAGCGACAGTTGACGATGGCTTAGGTGCAGTGATGTCCTGGAAAGGGCTCATCGCACGCCAAGGTTGCTTCTCTCTTCTTGCGTTTGTAAGTAATCACCTCTCGCAAGTTGCTAGCAGATTGATCTACCTTCGTATCTGTTTTGTGGGCCCGGGTATCCCGAGAGCCCAGGTGTGTAGGTATCATATTTGTTCCCTGATGTGAGGCTAGCAAAAGCACTGCGCTCGATCGTTGTAGAAAGACTTTTGGGGCCATCATATTTGCTCCCTGATCTGAGGCTAGTAAAGCACTGCGCTCGATCGTTGTAGGAAGACTTTTGAGACCTGCCATGTCCATTTGTCGCAGAGGACTGGACACGAGAGGTTCTGTACAACTTTCCATCAGAGGCCCACATAACAGTTAGCAAGACTCTCTGATGGTCAGTAGTTGGGACAGTTGACTGGGCTTGTTGAGCCCGTACTGCCCTAGACTTCTTCGACTTAGCACCCGAAGGTGCGTAGTAGGAAGAGTCCAATTTGGAAGGAGAGAAGGAAAGTTGGTGCCCTTTTCAAAGGAGGCAAGGGGGCTCTATTTATAGAAATGGAGTGAGCCCTTTCTTCTTCTCCTTTCCGATGTGGGACTAAAAGCAATATTTTTCATGCTTCTACAAGACCCCCTTCAAAGTTTTCAAATTACAAATTTGAAATACTTTGAATAAGAAGCATGGAAAGTAGAGTTGTTTTGGTGTGGCAATCCTATCATAGGTAGCATGGACGTGATAGGTTTGGATACTTCCGCTGGAGATTTTGTGTGGACTTATCATCCTTTACGTACCTTAGTTTTAGGTACGGATAATAAGTTGAGAGAGGGAACCATCATATTTACTCAGAGGTGGTGAGAACATAATAAATATGTGGTTGATGGTAATGAGGACGTGGTGGGAGTGGACTCGGATGAGGATACATAAAACAACTCAGAGGTAATATGGACGTGGAAGTTCTACGTAACGGGTAATGAATGCCACGGGACAACTGGGTTCCAGAAGCATATGATTGTGAAGAAGGGGTACATGTACTAGAGGACCTAATACAGCATTTGTGGTCAACAGTGGACATTTGTGGACCTATTATCCTTTTTGTGTACTAGCGGTGCGAGTACGGATAATAAGTGGAGAGAAAACTAACATATTTACTCAGAGGTAATGAGGACATGGTAAATATGGATCTAAAGTAGAGCCTCCCTACTGAGAGGTAATGGGGACGTGGTAGGAGTAGGCCAAATGGAGATACACAGAACAACTCAGAGGTGTTATCAACGTGGAAGTTCTATGTATTGGGTGATTTGTTTATGATGAACGGAAAAATAACTCAGAGGTAATATAGACATGGTTTTTTTTTGTTGGAGAATTTTATGGACCTATTACCCTTTTTTGTGCACCGATGGTACGAGTAATAGATTAGGATAAATTTTGTGGATCTATCGCCCTTCTGCGCACTGGTGGTACGGGTAATAGATTAGGATAAGTTTTGTGTAGCTATTACCCTTCTGCGCACTGGTTGTACGGGTAATAGATTTTGAGGCAAACTCTGAAGGATAAAAGCATTTAATGTGGAGGTTCCTAGTTATGACTAGGAGATAAGATGGAGTAGTCAGAGAGTAAGTTCAGTGGTACCTGAGGGTACATAACTCAACAATCTAGGAGTTTGAGGTCAGAGTGTAAGTTCAGCGATACCAGAGGATATATAACTCAACAATCTGGGTGATAGCTAGGAGATGTCTTTTAGACATAGTGTTTCTTGAGGAACTTGTCGTTGATGGGCATCATGAGCAAGTCTCCATTCTGTTTTGTGAGAGGGTACGCGCCGTTGGAGAATACGGTCTCGATGATGTATGGACCCTCCCACTTGGGCTGGAATTTGTCGGAGGTTTTGTGAGTCATGACCATCGATCTGCGAACGGCCAAGACGAGATTGCCTACTTGGAATGTCCTCTACTTGACTTTGTTATTGAAGGCTCGAGAGATGTGTGCTTGATAGAACTCAATGCTTTGTTGAGCTTGCAAGTGCTACTCCTATTGTGCATCCAGTTGGTGGACGTATGGCTCCAATTCAAGAGGTTCAGGTATGTCTTCGTCTTCTTGGTAGGCGCCAACAAATGCCATATTGACAGACCAAGCTTGCCTGAGTACGTCTCCGATGCTGACATCTGAATTGGAAGTGGTTGATCCGGTCGAATGAGAATGCCATTCACATTCCTCATCCGAGCTCTCGAGAGTTGTTGCGGGTATAACATAGCCTAGACCATGTCTGGTCTTGCTGTAAAAATCCTATGGTTTTCCAGCCGGGACTAGCAATTGCAAAGGTAGTCGCCGGCCGGTGCCGTGGTTCAAGCTTGGTGTAGTCTTCATATCATACCCCTATTTTTGCATGAGGTACTTGGATCGGGAGCTATACAGATAAAGCGGCAGTCTTTCGGTGCCGGGCTCGAGATCGACTTCTTCTGGCCTGAAGGACTGTTGATCATTCTTTCGGCCAAAGATGATTGGATGATCCTCTCCCGCGACTATGAAGCAAGCGCCTTCCACGGGAGTAAGTTGGTTCGTGGTATAGACATTTGTCACTTGTGTGTGTAAGTTGATGCCCATACCGTGTTCCATAGCATACATTATACGGAGCTTGTTAAGCTCGAGGTAGTTCAAAGATAACCCTTTATTGATAAAATAAGGTATCTTCTCTGGCGGTATTACATCATCGGCAGAGGGAACATCAGTATACGCAGCCACATATTTGGCTAGCTCTAGCTCCTCTTCAGCCACCCCCTACATTATTGAAGATTGAGAGGATGACTTGGGCAGCTTGATCGTCAAGGGTTCCACTGGTGGTGCTAGACGTGGGGTCGTTGGCTCACTAGCGGTCCTTGGCTCAGTGTTGAGCTGTCGATTTGTCCTGGGGAGACGAATGACCATCGGCTTAATAGAAGGATTTATCTCCTCTGATTGTTGTTGGCCGGCTCTTGGCAGTCTGATTGTCATTAGCTCCACAGTGGGTCTCGGCCCCTGGCTAGACCTTGGGAGTCGGATAACCATTTGCTCCTTTTGTGCAGTGAGCACCGGTAGACTGGTTACTTCTTTACGCAGAGTGGCTACAAGAGGTGCGATTCTGCCTGGTTTGCGGGCCTGGAGATGGATCTTCAGAGGTTCTTCTGATCCCTTTGTAGCCTCTGTTTGATCTTGAACATCCTCTTCGACCAGGTGCTTTTTCGATTTCTCGTACAAGCAGGCATCCGAATAGTAGGATTCAACCCCTTTGAAGGGATCGACGTCGACGAATTTCGTTCTTACGAAGTCGTGTTTGTCGACATATTTGAAACACTGGTTTAATGTGGAGGACGCGATCATATAATTGTGTATCCAAGGACGCCCCAGGAGAATATTGTAGGACGTATCTGCGTCTATGACGTAGTAAGTCACTTCCGACTGGAGGTCGCCAATTTAGCATTTTAGGCGAATCTTCCCAATAGGATAGCTTCTCCCTGAATTGAAACCGCTGATGGCGATGCTGGTAGGTGTCAGCCGATGCATAGGGATGCCCAGGATGTGAAGCAAGCTCTTCGGAATGATGCTTATTGAAGAACCGGGATCAATGTGCATCCGATCTACTTTGATGTCGTCGATGTATCCAGTGTAATACAGAGGGCGGTCGTGCAGGTTGGTCTTGATGAGCATATCCTGCGGAGTGAACACGATGTTGGGTATTGCTCCTGTACAAGCACTGTCCTGGAAATCCGCTGGCGAGCTCTCTTCTGTAAGCGTGACCTGAGCCAAATAAGTGTCAGCATTCTGGAGTGCTTCGCTTAGTACGACTCAAACATCCTTAGAGAGTCTCAAGAGCTCGTATAATGATAATTTTGCTGGCGTGTTGGCCAATTGTGCCAGGATGTCAAAATTGTAAGGCCTCTCCAGCCCCTGAGGTGCGTCTTTACGGAGTGGCTTGTTGAAGCGGGTCTCCTTTGGCTTAGGCTTGTCGGCCGGTGGAGGATGAGAAGGTCCTGGGGCATCAACAGTGGCCGCCTGACGATCTTTAGCCGAGTTACCCGGTATAGGTTGAGATTGTGCACCGGACCGGGTAACGACAGCTGTCACTTCTTCGATTCCGGCTGAGATTGTGTGGCAAGATTTAGCCTTCCTGTCCTTCTTTTTGTCGGTGGAGGATGATGCTGACTGGGTTACTTCAGGCACCAAGTCCGGATGGACCCACATGATCTCCCGTCGTGACGTGGTGAGAGGCACCAACCTAGTTGTCTGGTTTCATGGAGGTGGAAGATTAGTGACCTCCATTGTTGCCCGGGGGATGGGTACTACACCATCTTGAGTCCTCGTTGGAAGAAAGCAGCCGAATTGGACCGACACCATATTGGCAGCCACGGTTACCTCCTCGAAACCAATGGCCAGAGCCTTGGAATCGATGAGGTTCTGGATGTACCGTTTCAATTGGAAGCATTCCTGAGTAGCGTGGTGGACGTAGCGGTAGAAGTTACAGTACTTCGGGTTCTCCATCTCTGTAGCTCGAGGTTCACATCTCGGTGGAGGGAGCTGAATTCTGTCTCCTTGTAAGAGCATGTCAAAGATGGGTTTGATATGGCTACCTCGAAGGAGTAGGTCACCTGAGGCCACTACTTCTCTACCTGCTTCGGTTCAGGCTTCTGGGCTGTATCGGCCACCATAGCCTGTTTGCCTTTGGTGTCCCGGTTATTAGAGGAACTACCGTTGTTGTTGTTGTTGTTGGTATTAGGGTGTTTGCTCTTATCCTCTCCATCTGAGATGTGCAACCCCAGTTGGCGAGCCTTCTTCAATTTTGCTTCTGCGCTAGTGGCGCTGATGATGAAGGCCTTCCAGTCTTTAAATTGACTTTTGCCCATCCAGAGGCTGATTGTGGGGAGCAGTCTCTTTTGGAAAATCTCAATTAAAAAAGAGTCCAGGTTACCAGAGGGTAATTTCATTACGGTTTGGCGAAACCGTTCGATGTAATTCCTTGTCAGTTCTTTTTCCCCTTGAACAACGTCCATGAGGGTTGACATTGTCACATCTTGTCCCACCTCGTAGAACCTTTCCAAGAATATATGTTTGAAGCCGGCAAAGGAATGGATGCAGTTATCCGGCAAGTTGCGGTACCAATCGAACGCGACCCCCTCTAATGCCCTGATGAACAACCGCGTGAGGATGGCGTCGTCATGCGGTAGATGGTCCATTGTGACTTCGAAGTAGGTCATGTACTGGCTCGCAGAGGTCTTTCCGTCATATGGATTGATATTGAATGGTTTGTATCATGGAGGGAAGGGGACATCTCTCCATGTGACGGTATACGACTGTCGTATCCTGAGGTCCTGAGAGGATTCTCAAGCGTGAAACATTGTACGGAGCTCCTGGACTTCTCTTCTCGCCTCCCTAGCCTCTTCTGCAGCAGTGGGAGCCGATATTCTGGATGGATCATTACCTGGGGTTGGCGCGGTCGTGTTTGAGTCCGCATTGATGGCAGGACCCAAGCTTGTTTGACCAGGTGTCCTTGCTTGTAGAGCCGGTAGGGCCGCCTTGATCACGTCCACTGACTTAACCAAGATTTGAAGTATGGCCTCAA
Source organism: Iris pallida (assembly GCA_029216955.1). Taxonomy (NCBI): domain Eukaryota; kingdom Viridiplantae; phylum Streptophyta; class Magnoliopsida; order Asparagales; family Iridaceae; genus Iris; species Iris pallida. The sequence continues at coordinate 5,901,244 of JANAVB010043219.1, forward strand.
GAGTGTCGAGGCATTGCCGATCACTGGGACCGTCTTGGTCATTCTCCGTCATGAATACTGTCTTCACGTGAGGAGAAGTGGAAGGAACTGTAGAAGACGTGCCCTCCGAATCGTACCCTCGTATGGAGAAGTCATCGGGGTATGTGAGAATATTCTCCTCTAATTCGGACTCGGAGGAGGTGCTACCCCCTGCATAGGAGGTTGCCTCGTCTTGGCACTTGTGGACGTTTTCAGGGACGTCTGTGTCTGTTGTATCTGCTGGGGGAATTGTTTCTCCTGGTTCATCTTTCTAAAATGTCGAATTGTTATGGATGTTCCGAGGAGTGCTACCCCCAGCTCCAACTACCCCTAGCGATGTAGATGACGAATCTCCAAGTATTGAAGATTTTGTCTTTGATCGGGTATCTTGATAAACCCCTCTTGTGATGGCTGTGGACAACCCCTTGGATGAGAGTTTCTTGGCAGTGCTGGTTGAGATTGTCAGGCTGGACATGTTTATTTTCTTCCTTCCCTTGCCGATAGGGACCTTCTGGGTAGAGTTACAAGAGACGAAGGGAAGCGTCTCGTCCCCCAAGCTTTATTGTAGGACCGGTCCTGGCTGCTATAGTCGTTGGAAGACGGACTGCCGATCCTCTTGCACTGCTGTCTTGTTGCAGCAGCAATTGACAATGACTTGTAGTGACGTCCTTGGAAGGACTCTTTGCACACCAAGGTTTCTTCTCTTTCCTTGCACTTGTGAAGGATCACATCTCGCAAGTCAAGGACATCTCGATCCACCTTTGCACTCGTTTTATGGGCCCGGGAATCCCGTACACACGAATGCGTAGGTACCTTGTTTGCTCCCTGATGCAGGGCTAGTAAAAGCACTTGCCCTCGATCAATATTGGGAGACTCTTAAGAACCACCCTGTCCGTTTACCGTCGGGGGCTGGACACGGGCAGTTCTGTACAACTTTCCATCAGAGGCCCGCATAACAGTTAGCAGGACTCTCTGATGGCCAGTAGTTGGGATAGATGACTGAACTCGACGAGCCCGTGCTGTCCTATACTTCTTCGCTTTAGCACCCGAGGGTACGTAGTAGGAAGAGTCCAAGCTGTGCCGCATAGAATCTGGCACGTTCTCATTGGGGCTTCTGAGCTCAGGCCCGTATGAGAGGCGGTCGAAGACTGAACCCGAGCCGTATAGGGTGGATGGCCGACGGCTGGGATTGGATGCCGCATAGGCCATTTCCTCGCGGCTGGGATTGTTGGTCACATAAGCTTTCTCCATGCGGCTGGTACTGGTGGCCGCATATGCGTTCTCTCTGCGGCTGGGATTGGTGGCCGCATATGCATTCTTCCTGCGGCCCATCCCCTTATGCGGCTTCTTCTTGGACCGCATGGAGTTTCCGTTTGCCCCCGCAAGTCCAGCATCGTAGTATTTTCCTTTACCGGACTTGGGGACAGCAGGGTCCTCTGCGGCATAAAGTGGGGCCGCATGCGAGTCTTCTTCGCCGTTTTGAGCAGTAGAGAAAACTTGTTCCAGAGCTTGGGGAGAGGCAACAGTTTTGGGCCTCCACGCCCTGCGGACCTTCTTTGTGCCGGCTCTCTTCTGGATTGGGCTAGCGCTCCCTTCGGAGAGCATCTCTTCAAACGTTTGCTGGTCGAAGCGAACAACCAGCATTTGTTGCGTGGAGCCAAGTTTGGCTGCGTCCTATTGTGTCACCAACTTCTCAGCAGTAGAGAAGTTAGTCCTCAGCAGAGTCGCCATCGTGTTTGCCATTAATCATCGTAGAACAGAACAATTTTATGGGAGGACTGAATTTGACTCATAATTACAAACTCACTTGTACAAAAGAGAGTCTAGAAACAAAACCTAGGAAAAGCAATCTAAGTACAATTGTTTAGTTTTGATTCTGGAGGGTGATGGTAGAGGCTCGGAAAAGTGCTATCAACTCTGCCTTACTCCTTGAACGATCGAACGCAACCTCGGCTCCGGTGAAGAAATGCTCTCTGAAGATACGAAGGGAAGAGTCTGTTTCTGAGCTTTGTGTACTCTCTTGTACGCCTCTCTGTGTGTGTGTGTGTGTGTCTGCTTGCAAGGGAATAGCACTTTGCTATTTATAGGAATTCATGAGGAATAGGATGTACGGCCACGTGGCAAATTTCGGGCCATATAGTTGTAACTGTGCCTCGAGACTCGGTTTATAGTGGACAGCTGAGGATTGGTTGAGATTGATCATGATCTGTTTGTTACAGTAAATCTGAACCGTTAAGACTTTGTCAATCTCTGCCACGTGTGTCAACTACTATTCTGTGGCGAACCACATAAAGGATGTATCCTGGCTGAGCCGCATGAGGGACTGTCTCATAATTGAGCCGCATAAAGAATGTCTCATGACCGAGCCGCATGAAGGACGTCTCATGACGAGCCGTATGAAGAATGTCTCATGACCAAGCCGCATGAAGGAATTTCACATGACCGAGCCGCATGAAGGAATGTCTCATAACCGAGCCGCATGAAGAAATGTCTCATGATCGAGCCGCATGAAGGACGTTTCATGACCGAACCGCATGAGGAATGTCTCATGACCGAGCCGCATGGAGGACGTCTCATGATCGAGCCGCATGAGGAATGTCTCATGACCGAGCCGCATGAGGAATGCCTTCTGACCGAGCCGCATGAAGGAATGTCTCATGACCGAGCCGCATGAAAGAATGTCTTATGACCGAGCTGCATGAAGGACGTCTCATAACCGAGCTGCATGAGGAATGTCTCATGACCAAGCCGCATGAAGGACGTCTTATGACCGAGCCGCATGAGAAATGCCTTCTGACCGAGCCGCATGAAGGAATGTCTCATGAACGAGCTGTATGAAGGATGTCTCATGACCGAGCCGCATGAGGAATGTCTCATGACCGAGCTGCATGAGGAATGCCTTCTGACCGAGCCGCATGAGGCCATCTCATGACCGAGCCGCATGAGGAATGTTTCATGACTAAGCCGCCTGAAGGATATCTTCTAGCTGGATGGGTTTGGGGGCCCTAGGAGAAGGTGTTGTGCTGAATGTCACGATTTGAGAGAGTTTCGTTTGTCTCCCTCTTGACTTCTCAAAAAAATGAATTTGACCACCCCTCCTCCTTGGCGAGTGTTGGCACTGCGGATCATGGATCTCCTTGGTCGAAGAAGATTTGACGGTGGACTCCTTAAGAAGATTGTGATGCGCTTGACCGAGACGATGCGCCTCATTGAGACATCTGAGTAATGCATCTAGTTGAGAGTAGGCCGTTACAACGTCTTCAATTGGCATCATGTTTCCGTGATGATGTCGAAAAGGCACAGTAGGTTGTAGTCGCTGGATCACATACTACCTTGGTAGTGGGGCCACTGTCTTTTGGCAACGGCAGTTGACGATGGCTTGGGTGCAGTGATGTCCTGGAAAGGGCTCATCGTACGCCAAGGTTGCTTCTCTCTTCTTACGTTTGTAAGTAATCACCTCTCACAAGTTGCTAGCAGATTGATCTACCTTCGTATCTGTTTTGTGGGCCCGGGTATCCCGATCGCCCAGGTGCGTAGATATCATATTTGCTTCCTGATTTGAGGCTAGTAAAAGCACTGCGCTCGATCATTGTAGGAAGACTTTTGGGACCATCATATTTGCTACCTGATCTGAGGCTAGTAAAGCACTGCGTTCTATCGTTGTAGGGAGACTTTTGAGACTTGCCCTGTCCGTTTGTCGCAGAGGACCGGACACAGGAGGTTCTGTACAACTTTTTATCAGAGGCCCGCATAACAGTTAGCAGGACTCTCTGATGGTCAGTAGTTGGCACAGTTGACTGGGCTTATTGAGCCCGTACTGCCCTAGAATTCTTCGACTTAGCACCCGAAGGTGCGTAGTAGGAAGTGTCCAAGTTGGAAGGAGGGAAGGAAAGTTGGTGCCCTTTTCAAAGGAGGGAAGGGGGCTCTATTTATAGAAATGGAGTGAGCCCTTTCTTCTTCTCCTTTCCGATGTGGGAATAAAAGCAATATTTTTCATGCTTCTACAGTTTTACCATCATGGATCTTGGTCACATATACATATATGAGGTCCTTACCTAGCTAGTGTACATGGATTTTGAGTTTGGTGGCAATCGGAACCCATTTCGGTGTCCCGAGAACCTCTGTTTGGAATATTTTGAGGTATTGATCTATCAAATCTTTGAATTTATGAAATCTAATAGTTCCATATTGTAGGGAATTCAATTCTATGCAATTTTGACTTTTGAAAATCCGAATTTCGATTTAAAACGAAGTTTTTATGGCCAAAACAAGTTTTGGAAAAAATTTAGATTTTGTTGTTGTTTGGAAGATTGGTATACCGACGGTATGCCGGTGTATACCGACGGTATGCCGACTTTTGCTCCAGAAACTTTCTATCTTTAGGCCGGAATACCGCCGGTATGCCGTCGTATACCGCCGATATGCCATTTTAGGCTATTTTTGTCTGTTTTTGTCCGTTTCTTCCCGTTTTTGTCCATTTTTGATATATTCTTCGACTATAATAATTTCTTAACATGATTAAATGATCTTGCATAGTTAGAGAATGATTGTACATCCTATATATACTTGACACTAGCACATGTTCAATTATTTTTCTATGAAATGTACTTAGCTTTAATTATTCTTTCCCACATGCCATGATATGTCTTTTTGATAGATTCTTTCTTACAAGCTATGATAATTGTTGCCATGCCTTCTTTGCTTACATGATAGTGGCCCATCGTGGCGCACTCTTCTTACATGTCTTCTTTGCTTACTAGATAGTGGCCCGTCGTGGCGCACTCATGATACATGTCCTTCTTTGCTTACATGGTAGTGGCCTGTCATGGCACACTCCCTATAGTGGCTCATCGTAGCGCACTCCTAGCTTCCAGTTTATGATATTTTCTTGTTGTGGCTTGTTATGGTGCATATTCTCGCTTTTTGTCCAGTTTCTCATGTCTCATGTCTAGGATGGATTCTGCGGAATGCCACACCCAGAATCCAACAAGAAATTGTTAAGGACTAAACAACTAGCTTGATTACTTAGATCATTGAGAATTTCCCAGTTACCTGTTGCCCTTTTGGTCTTGATCTTATATATATATTCATGGGATTTGTAGTTATCTGTTATGATGAGCACACTTCCAGCGCACGGTCGAGTGTTACACCGGGTACATTTGTCTCCTGGGCGATGTATCCAATATTATATGTCTTAGGGTACATTGTCTCCTGGGCGATGTACCTACTATTATATGATACATTTGTCTCCCGGGCGATGTATCCACTATATACCATTGCATCCTTGGCTTGGATCATTCAGGTAGCAGCAGGCGAGTAACTGGACTTGGATTTCTCAAACTTGTATTTGTTAGTAATTAGGATTGTGACAACCCTAGTTAGCTAATGTATAAATTCGTACTCATTGCTTGGCCGTGTTGGTTGTATGGAGTCCAGTCTAGTCTAGTTTGTCTAGGCAGTGTCTGGATTTGTTTATTTCAGCACATCATTGTTATGCTTTACTTTTGTCGATAAATAATTAGAGACTAAGTTCTGTTCAGGAGAAGGGTTATAACCCCAATCCTTGTTTAGTTACGGGTTGTAACTTGGGTTCTTGATTAGTTCCTAAGTCATCTTATCATTTGTCGTTCTATATAGATCTAATATGCTCACATGCTCCAGTTATCTAACATGCTCACATGCTCCAGTTACCTAACATGCTCACATGCTCCATTTACCTAACACGCTCACATGCTCCAATCACCTAACATGCTCACATGTTCCAGTTACCCTACATGCTCACACGTTCCAGTTATCTTACATGTTCCAGTTATCTTACATGCTTACATGTTCAGTTTAATTCACATGTCCACAGTTTACATTATGTCACATGTCCATTACTTTATGCTACATGTTGCTTTACTTATTGTCTATTCTCGGGATAAGTGCATTGGTAGTGCACGAGTCTCGATTAGCACTTACTTATATCTCTCTCTCTATCTGTTGTTTGGGTTAGTTATTGCTGGTTTTAGTTCATAGTTTGGCTTCCTTTGTGGTACTTGCTATTGGGGGTCTGACCCTACTAGTTTTGTTTGGCCAGATCTGATAGAGGAGCCCGAAGGATCTTCCGTACCTTCCACTCGTTGGTGATTACCCAGAGCACCAGAGTACCTTAGTGGGTTTTCTATATCATTCTCCCACTAGTTATGTACATTATTCTTTTGAGGCTTTTCGCCACCGAGCACTTGTTTAGCTCGTGTTTGGACTTGACATTTAGCCTAAGGGCCTAAACATGATTTGCATTATTCTAGACTATAGCTAGAGCTTATCATGTATGATTATTACTCTTGCTAGTCTTCACTTTGTATTACTAGCCTCATGATCATCCATGTATATATAGTTTGGGACGCTTTACTATTTTATGTCTGATGATCATACTTCTTGTACTTTATATATTTGTCTGTGATTGAGATACCAAGGATTCTTGACCTAGGATCGCCTGTTGGATTATAGTAGTAACCCCCATGTCTATACATCTTATACGTTATTTCGGGGTACTGGAGTACTTTGGTATACGTAGCTGGCCTAGTTCGTCCCTACTTGTCAATATTCTGGTTCTGGGGCGTGATACTATACCAGATCCTATTTACAGCCAGGGCTCATGCGACGAAAGGTTTGTTCTTAACTGCATATTCACTTTAGTACGGTTAGGTTACCTTATTGATGTCTTGTCACTTACTTTGTTTGTGGCATATTTTATATTCAGTATTTATATGGCATGCTGTTTATTGTATCTTGTTATGTCCCTCTGAGGACCTAGTTGTAATGCCCCGCTCCGCTCGGTGCATTACGATGAGTCGTTGACTCGAAGAGTTACGTTGGCCAAAAGGTAAGCTTTGAGTCGGTTGGAATCTATGAATCGAATCGATACAAAAGATAAGTCCCGTTGAGCAAGTGCTGATGTTAGTTGATCTGGTGTGCAGGCTATGCCATTATGCTGGATGACGGAACATGGTATGGGCGCGAAAGGCCAAATCAACCGAGTAGTTCAAAGGAATGGCTAAGTCCGGGAGTTAGCTATGCGATCGAGTTATGGAAGCGAGACGCTTCAATCGGCAAAACGGCAAGGCGTATCGACTTAAGGTGGGCGGGTTCTTGACTCTCTCTCCCTATTCCTTCACGTATAATAAAATGTATTATGGTATGCGTAAGATGTTATCGAGTTAGCGAGCGTGGCTCGGCGACGGTTATGGGTCTAAGTATGCGTTGAACACTAAGATAGAACATTGAACAATCGAACAATTGAAGCGACGTGCATCAAGTGTACGAGTTCGCGGTAGGGAAATGATGGAAGAACATTGAAAGATGATATTGAGATATGCATCACGTGTACGCCTCCGAGAACATTGAACACTAGGCGTAGAACATTGAATACGGCGCTGAGCGTGCCCTCGGGCACTTATGTTACGAAAAGACTAAGTAATACGGAATTAAGCTATAAAAATAACTTAAGAATGGTATGCGTTGAATACGAGTATAAGATGACTAAGCCGTTGGGCGTCGTGCATCAATATGGATGTGTTGGGGCATAACGCCGACGGAGCTCCCCATATGAATGGTGGATTATGTTTATGAGACGCGAATACGTTTATGGCACGGGAAACCGTTTATGGCACGGGAAACCGTTTATGTGCGAGACTATGTTTATGGAATACGAGATTGGTTGGTATGCTATGGATTGTATGATATGGTACGTATTGCATGGTCAATGGACTCGGATGGCCCATGCACGGGTATGGCTTCCCTCGAACGGTTACGCCGGGGCGCCAGGACCGTTCAGCCTAGGAGGGAATTATGTGTGGTATTTATGGTGCACAACATTCGGACGGATTGCGACCGTCCAGTGCTGTGATAAGCTATGATATCCGTAAGTTTGGGATCCTTCGGATACTGGGCTAGCAACCCGTATCGAAGCGATTGTAGGCTTACACATATGAGATGCCAAGTCCATTACGGTGCGAAACACCGTGACCTTCATATAGATAGGGCCGGTGGGCTGAGATGAGAGCTGGGTACAGGCGCAGGGCCTGTCACCCATTATGCAAATATTTACGTTTATGATTGGTTGGTTGTGCGAATCGTATGATTGCTTATGTGTTCTAACCAGTGCAGGCTAAGGAAAATAGGACGAAGATGAGCACGAACACTATGTTTATGTTTCAGATTATGTCTAACTGTATCTGCTGCAGGAACACGATGTGGGACATATTTATGATATGTTGCTATACGATCGAATGTTGCCATGAAACTGATACTAAGGCTAAATAGAAAGATCACCAATAATAATGTATGTTCCACTAAATGATTTAGTGTTTGGTATGGGTGCGAGCGGGTCTTGATCAGTGCGAAGCGAGGACGAAAGCACTAATCCCCCACTAGTTTATGTGCAGGCTAAGGTTATGATCGGCGCGGGACAGAGCTTGGCTTGGACATGCCGAGGCATGGAGTCCTTGGCGTTCAAGAGGAGCTTCCGCATATGCGTTCGGACTTGCGACATGGAGATGTTCGGCCGAAGACTACTTGGTGGCTATAAAGAGACATAATGTATGGAACTATGAAATCCTTTGTGAGCTAGAGAGATCATGAGCGTTGTACCAATTGGCATATCTGTTGGGCTATTCAGAGCCTTTGTAACCTTCAGTTCAAAATCAATAAAAGAGATTCTTATGTTATTCTTGTTTTTTTCCGCTGCTTATGTTACGAATTTGAGATAATCACTATGTGAACCGTTATCTTGCCTTGCACGAGCGCAACTCCAGGCTCGTGCGGCATCACGCCCCAGCGAGGACGATGATTCGGGTAAAATCTAGCTTGCACGAGCGATTTCTCGGATCGGGGCGTGACAAGTTGGTATTAGAGCGGTTCCATCCTTTGGACCGTGCGTGAATCTCTTTGACCCTCATTTGCTTCGATATCGAAATTCAGTTGACTCTAAGTTGTTTCCGCAACCGCATGGCTCATGGATCTGCTCGACGCTACATTGGATGTTCCATACAATAAGTCTATATTAAGTGCGTACGTCTGCCACAAGTATGTCGTGACTATCACGTTATCTCCGGGTGCCGTCGGAGAGTGTTGGTTGCACGATGTGCAACGAGTTATGGGATGTTGGTTGCACGAAGTACAACGAGTTATGGAATGCTGGTCGTACGAAGTGCAACGAATATGGTGATGTTGGTTGCATGAAGTGCAACGATAGGTGTTGTTGGTCGCACGAAGTGGGAGGAGTTATGTGTTGTTGTCGCACGAAGTGCGAAGAGATACGTGTTATTGGTTGCACGAAGTGCAACGAATCGAGATATGAGGCAATACCTATTATGTGGCTATGCGAGTGATTATGTGTTATCGATTGCACGGAGTGCAGCAAGTCGTGGATCGTTCGTTGCATCGGTGCAACGAGTCGATATGGTAAGATGCGTGTTGTATGGCTATGCGGATGGATAGCGATATGTTGCGCGGGATTGAGTAAAGACCTTAAGTATCGAGAATGAGTTGTTGCACAAGTTGCAACGAGCGGGATTGGAAGATCGCGGATGCGATAGTACGAGTCGAATTGGTCGCTAAGCTGAGTGGAGTAGGCGAACATGTATATTGATTGAATGTCGCGTGAGCATTGAATAAGCGAATGTTGCGGGTGCGATCGAGATGATCACCATGATACGGTTAGATCGAATGTATGTCAGACTTGGGCTAACGTTAGAGCTGGCATCGGAAGATCGCTATACGGGACGGTTAAGTTGAGATAGAAGTCGAACCTATACGAAGTGTGATATCGAGTAATGACTCGATTCCGAGTGGTATATGCAATACCAATTATGCGAGTAAGTATAGCGAAGTATTGTGTCGATAACGATAGGCTCGATCCTGAGTGGTATATGGAATACCACTTAGCGATAGCTATGTTAAGCCAGTTGGTGACTTGCGATAGATTTTATCGAAACGATTATGTTGTTACGATATGTTTGTCCTCAATGGACGAAGTAGTGCCGAGACTCGAGTGGGACTGACTTGAGAGAAATCGATGCAAGTATGCTACGATAAATTGAGTCAAACGATTATGTGCGACGTCGTACCTATGGATGATATGTCGGATGAGAATTCGTTAAGTGTAAGTCGAACGATAAGTTGAGCATAGCGAAGGAATGTTACGTTGAGGAAATAGTCGACCCGGTCGAATGTATGTTGAGTTAGTACGAAGACTCCTTCGAAACGAGTTGGGTAGGTACGAAGAAATCGTACGAACGAAGTTGGGTTAGCACGATAAGTCGATAGCACGATTGGAAGTGCGAGTTAGGGATATGAGAATGGATATGTGAAATTGAAATTGTGACGCGACGATGTTAAGTAGTTACAACTGAATAAACCTTGATAAGTGCGAGACTTGATTCGTATTCGAGTTCGAATAATAGCAATGACTGCAACGAGTTTGAGCTTATGAGAAAGGAAGATGTTCAAGTTATGCATGTCGACGATGGTATTGAGGCGTATCAAAGATGATATGCAATAACTCGGGGATACTCTGATCGAATGAACGAAAATTATGTTGAGCATTGTTGTTGGATGAATAAGATGCAAGTTAAGTTGTTGGCAGTTTGGATGATAACGGAGGGAATACTTCGGAGAATTTGAGAGTCGATGGATGTTACTCGGAAGAAAACGAAAGTGCTTGATTGTTTCGAGGATAACCATAATGTTGACATTCTTGTCTTATGCGAGTGCAACTCCAGCATCGCACATGCGTCACGCCAAATTTGGGCGATCATTCCGCGTGAGCGCTGGTATGGTGATTCATCCAGCGGGGATAATCGAACTTGCGAGGCGTGGCAAATTTGATATGGACTTGTGGTTTGATGCGAAGGTGAATTTGAGGATTGTGCGATAAGTCTAGAGTGCGCCGGATATTAACGTGAGTAGATGGACTTGTATTGAGGCGAACAAATATTGCTCGGTTGCGATATTGTTAACGGTAGTGCCTAAATGATTCGAGTAGTAACGGCGCATCAGCTGCGCGGGGATGGATAAATTGTGGATTTGTAAAGTATGTTGGATTGGGTAAAGTCTCATAGGAAGTGTTACGAATTGATTTGGCTCCGCAATAGGATATAGCATGGTTCGTTGTAACTGTCCCTCGTTGATGATCTTCAATTATCGAGCGTAGTTTCGGGGCAGATGACCCTAGAAGACTTGACCGCCAAATCAAGTGAATGTTGAAGTCCCATAGGATGACCCTAAAGAAGTCGCGTAAGAAGGATAAGGAATGAGGTAGTGCATGTTGAGGATAAGTCTAAGCGAGTGAGTATCGTATTTCAAAAGTTGGCGAGTACTAGAATCGATATGGTCAGAAAAGTTATGTTGGATCGAATGGATGTTGAGGAACGTGCCGAGTATAGTGATGCGGTAAGGCGATTGTAAGGATTTTGTAATGTGCGAGAGCGATGAATAATAAGAACGACCTTAAGAGTTGTGTCGCAGACCGATTGAGTAACGGTTAGGCTATGTGTGTTGAGCGCGCGATTTATGTTACGAAACGAACTAGTCGGGATTGAATCGATGATCGAGTAAAGGATTCGTACTCGGTGGAGAATAGGGATGAACGTATCGTAAGAGACCTTGGGTCGGAAAGATTGTTGCCTTTGAGCATCGTAGACTCAAGTGGACCTCTTGTGTCGGAAGAGACTAAGCATGATATCTGGATAAGTTACCTAGCGGGGGTAGCCCCAGACGCGATGCGTAGGCAGTTCGATAACGTGGGTCGTATTGGGATAGTTGTGTGCGAGACTTAGTATGGATTGTAGGCAAAGGAATTTGAGACATGTGGACGTAGTCCATGTCGTAGAGGCCAAGTGTTATGAATGATTGGATGAAAGACTTAAGTTATGTGAGAGAAGAAACGGTTGACGAATAGGCGTTGCAGAGAATTGTTGCGATCGGATGCACAATGACTCAATGCAATGCGAGTGTTAGGTGGCCAGCGAGAAACTTACGAGATCGAAGTTATGGTTGAATTAAGTTATGTGCAAGATGTTGGAAGATGATCGTATGTTATGGGATGATGCATACGAAGAGTATTTTGGGAATAGGAGCTAAGATATAACTAAGTCGAGTACGGACCGATGGATGCTTGAGGATTTAAATTGAGCTTGTTAGTTGTCCCGATATCCTACAACTGAGCTTGGCTGAAATGTATATATTGGTGGGACGCCTAAAATATGTGTATGATCCAAACTAAGTTGTATGATTCCAACGATAGTAGCACGAGATCGTGAAGCGATCTATGCGAGGCACTTGGATTAGGTGTTGGTTTCGGTTCGAGAACGAACCTGATTTTGAGTGGTATATTATGTAATGCCCCACTCCGCTCGGTACATTATGATGAGTCGTTGACTCGAAGAGTTACGTTGGCCAAAAGGTAAGCTTTGAGTCGGTTGGAATCTATGAATCGAATCGATGCAAAAGATAAGTCCCGTTGAGCAAGTGCTGATGTTAGTTGATCTGGTGTGCAGGCTATGCCTTTATGCTGGATGACGGAACGTGGTATGGGTGCGATAGGCCAAATCAACCGAGTAGTTCAAAGGAATGGCTAAGTTCGGGAGTTAGCTATGCGATCGAGTTATGGAAGCGAGACGCTTCAATCGGCGAAACGGCAAGGCGTATCGACTTAAGGTGGGCGGGTTCTTGACTCTCTCTCCCTATTCCTTCACGTCTAATAAAATGTATTATGGTATGCGTAAGATGTTATCGAGTTAGCGAGCGTGGCTCGGCGACGGTTATGGGTCTAAGTATGCGTTGAACACTAAGATAGAACATTGAACAATCGAACAATTGAAGCGACGTGCATCAAGTGTACGAGTTCGCGGTAGAGCAATGATTGTAGAACATTGAAAGATGATATTGAGATGTGCATCACGTGCACGCCTCCGAGAACATTGAACACTAGGCGTAGAACATTGAATAAGGCGCTGAGCGTGCCCTCGGGCACTTATGTTACGAAAAGACTAAGTAATACGGAATTATGCTATGAAAATAACTTAAGAATGGTACACGTTGAATACGAGTATGAGATGACTAAGCCGTTGGACGTCGTGCATCAATATGGATGTGTTGGGGCATAACGCCGACGGAGCTCCCCATATGAATGGTGGATTATGTTTATGAGACGCGAATACATTTATGGCACGGGAAACCGTTTATGGCACGGGAAATCGTTTATGTGCGAGACTATGTTTATGGAATACGAGATTGGTTGGTATGCTATGGATTGTATGATATGGTACGTATTGCATGGTCAATGGACTCGGATGGCCCATGCACGGGTACGGCTTCCCTCGAACGGTTACGTCGGGGCGCCGGGACCGTTCGGCCTAGGAGGAAATTATGTGTGGTATTTATGGTACACAACATTCGGACGGATTGCGACTGTCCAGTGCTGTGATAAGCTATGATATCCGTAAGTTTGGGATCCTTCGGATACTGGGCTAGCAACCCGTATCGAAGCGATTGTAGGCTTACACATATGAGATGCCAAGTCCATTACGGTGTGAAACACTGTGACCTTCATATAGATAGGGCCGGTGGGCTGAGATGAGAGCTGGGTGCAGGTACAGGGCCTGTCACCCATTATGCAAATGTTTACGTTTATGATTGGTTGGTTGTGCGAATCGTATGATTGCTTATGTGTTCTAACCAGTACAGGCTAAGGAAAATGGGACGGAGATGAGCACGAACTCTATGTTTATGTTTCAGATTATGTCTAACTGTATCTGCTACAGGAACACGGTATGGGACACATTTATGATATGTTGCTATACGATCGAATGTTGCCAAGAAACTGATACTAAGGCTAAATAGAAATATCACCAATAATAATGCATGTTCCACTAAATGATTTAGTGTTTGGTATGGGTGCGAGCGGGTCTTGATCAGTGCGAAGCGAGGACGAAAGCACTAATCCTCCACTAATTTATGTGCAGGCTCAGGTTATGATCGGCGCGGGGCAGAGCTTGGCTTGGACGTGCCGAGGCATGGAGTCCTTGGCGTTCAAGAGGAGCTTCCGCATATGCGTTCGGACTTGCGACATGGAGATGTTCGGCCGAAGACTACTTGGTGGCTATAAAGAGACATAATGTATAGAACTATGAAATCCTTTGTGAGCTAGCGAGATCATGAGCGTTGTAGCCAATTGGCATATCTGTTGGGCTATTCAGAGCCTTTGTAACCTTCAGTTCATAATCAATAAAAGAGATTCTTATGTTATTCTTGTTTTCTTCCGCTGCTTATGTTAAGAATTTGAGATAATCACTATGTGAACCGTTATCTTGCCTTGCACGAGCGCAACTCCAGGCTCGTGTGGCATCATGCCCCAGCGAGGACGATGATTCGGGTAAAATCTAGCTTGCACGAGCGATTTCCCGGATCGGGACGTGACACTAGTGAATTCTCCAGGTGTGTCTTTTGTGGTTTCGCAGGTGCTCTCTCCATGGCCATGTTTTCCTCTCTTCTTCCGAGGTGATTGCACTTGGATCGCCTTCGCATCGCTCGACAAAATTCATTTATCATGTATTTCTCTCTTTTTAGTTGGTAGTGGATTTGTCTCTGCCCAACGATTGTATACGTGACAATTCATGAGTTGATTTATAAATTCCTTCTTCGTTATTTATGGATGAGATTAGTGTCATGGTTTACTGTATTTTTCAGCTTATGTATACATACGATGGTTCCATATATTGGAGTATACATCGTATGTATGCAGCTAGCATGTCGACGTACTTAGTCCTAAGTATTTTGGGACTTGGGCGTTACAACGAGTGAGTGGGTTAAATGGGTTTATGCTTGGGTAGTGGGCTTAGGAAGAAAATAGGGAGAAAGGCTTATGAATTAAATGACTTAAAAGAAGGGAATGGGGTCAATTTAATTAATCAAACAAGGCTTTAAATTAAAGCTATAAATCAATCAATTCCAACAATAAAATTGTAAATTATTAACCAACCTTATATATAGTAATAATAATAATATAATAATAATACTAACTATAATAACTAATATTAATCTAAAATTATACTAATGGAGCTAAAAGCCAAACAACCCTTGCAAATATCCAATTTAATTATTTATCCAGATTTGGATTTTACAGTTATTAAATATGAAAACTATCATAAATGTACTCGCCTAGGGTCCTTAGCTGGTGGAACATATAATACCATTACGTTCAGAATAGTCCAGTTGACTAGGGTTTACATGAGGGAGTCCGAGTTCAGCAAAAGAAATAGGAATACGATTAGCTATGATCAAGGATAATCTAATAATCTAAAGGGAATTTTCTAACTTAGAGAAGGTAACTTTTAATTGGAAAAAGATATTTTTTTTTTACTTAGAATTATAGAAAATTCTTAACAGATTATTTAGGCCCAAAAGTATATTTATTATTTAGAAAATATATTTGGAATATACAAACTCATTTAAGTAATGACTTTTTAATATAATACTCATATAAAAGTATTAAATAGAAATCCTTAATAATTTCAGCAGTATTAACCAAATAAAAGACCAAAGGATATAAAAAGTATATATGAAACCGTGCATATATGATTACTATTTATAAATTCATTTTAGAAAATATTTATATAAAGTTTATTAAGCCCAATAGGTAAAAACTCACTAAGAATATAAGGCCCATTATATAAAAACCAAAACTTTATGTACATAATACACAAAGCCCATTCTAGAAAATAGTTTTATATAAAACTTATTTAAAGAAATAATTAATCCCATGCTAAGATATTTAATATGAAACTACAAAGCTCAAATACTCTTTTAGATTTAATAAATTTAGATATACAAACCCAAAGGTTTTTAAGCAAACTTTATATATATATATATATATATATATATATATATATATATATATATATATATATATATATATATATATATATATATATATATAAAGTTAATAAATATATATATATATATATATTTATTAACTTTATATATATATATATATATATATATATATATATATATATATATATATATATATATATATATATATATGCCTTATATATATTAAGGGTTGATTAATACTTATATATATATATATATATATATATATATATATATATATATATATATATATATATATATATATATAAGTATTAATCAACCCTTAATATATATAAGGCCCCAAAATTATGCTCGAACACCAAAGTCCCTTATTTATATATACGTTAAGTACCTATATACACAAATACCAATATCATAGCCCAAAGACACAATAGCCAAAGATAATTTTATAGATAGTTTTTATACTAAATATGTATTAGCCCAAATTAAATACTTATATATAAAAAAATATTAAAACCAAATCAGTTTTAATCTTCATAAGTTCCCACTGGCTTAGAGCCCATTCTCTATTTATGGCTCACTGGCCCGACCAACCATAAACTAACTAATAAACAAAATAAAACAACTAAAGTAAACAAAAAACATAAAGGAAAGAGAGTGTGGAGCGAGTCAGAGAGGGAAGGAGTGAGCTAAGGCAGAGAGGGAGAGATCGTAGGAGGAAAGCTTATCGGAGGGGACGGCGGAGCACGGAGGGTCGTTTGGCCGGCGCTGGAGGCTGGATGCCGCTTGCGTCGCCGTGGCGTCTGTGCACAAAGGGTGAAGGACCAGGTACGGAGGGAGGACCGCGGCATAGGTCGCCGGCCGGAGTCGAGCACGTCGGACAGCGAGGGGCGCGGCAACATCACGTTCACTGCGACGTCTGACGTCGAGTGCTGCATGGAGTAGGGCTTAGGGCACGGTGTTTGGTTCGATGGGCGGCTTGGCCAGGACAGAGGGCGCTCGGAACCCGGTGGTGCGACCATGGCGGCTCGTTCGGGCGAGGCGGCGGACAGGTGAGGGGTTTTTTTGGTTATGGCTTTTGATTTGTTTTGGTGGGGATTTTTGGTGGTGGTGATATCGGTGGTAAAGGAGGACGGTGGGGTCTGGCCAGTTGGCCGCAGTGGTGTGCCACCAGTAGCGGGAGGGGTCGAGTTGCTGGCGTGGAAGCAGTGGTTTGTCGATGGGATCTAGGTTTTTTGGAGGCAGGGTGATGGTTATTGGTGAAGAGAGGAGGGGCAGGGGTCGGGCAGTGAAGTTGGTATCAGTGGTAGCCATCGGAGTGACGTGGTGTCGAAAGAGGGTTCAGGTGGTGGTGGCGATGATGTTGATGATGATGAAAATGGTTGCCGGGCTGTGTCGATGACAGGGTGGAAGACGGGGATTTGTGTCGATGTGTTTGGAATTGTCGGACACGTGGGAATTGTCGGACACGCGGAAGAAAATTGTATATGTAAATAATGGAATAAGAATTCGGTAGGCATGGACACGATGCACGTGACCATTGTTGTGTTAGATGTTTGATGGATGTTTGTGGGAGATGAGAGAATTTTATGAGAGAGGGTATCCTTATATGGGAGTTGAACCCCTAATCCGATAAAGAGTATAATTCTCATAGATAAAAGTCTTCCCTTTATTCAAAATCAAATAAAGTTTTAAATTAAAAACAATCAAATCATAGTCCACTAATATATAATAGTAAGTAATTTAAGTAATATTTGATAATATCAGGTAATTCAAACCATATTCAAATTATAAGAATATAGATCCATAGCATTTAAGTGATCAGCATAATATTTTTAAAATAATATTTAAATCGCATATTTCCAAATCAAATCTATAATTGATTTTCACTATATAAATAATATTCGATGTCATTGAATATTTTAAAACATATTTTTTTAAATCCAAAAATTCTATAAAATATTTATTGAAATATTTATAATTTTTTTAAATCAAAATTTGAAATTAATATTTAATAAAATCTAAAAAGTAACCAAACATCTTTTATAATTCTAACAATATCATCCAATAAAAATATTAGAACAAATTAGCACTCTCAAGAATTTAATTTAAAACTATTTTTTGATAATAACAAAAATTAATCTTAACCTATCATTCACAAAGTCTCGACGAAAAATATCCTTTAACAATAAAATAAGAATAGAAAAAAAAAAAAAAAAAATCTAAGTAAATAAAATTTCTGAAAATCCGAAAAGAGGAATTACAATTGAAGACATAGTATAGAAAGAAATAGCTTTTCATTGATAAACTTGCAATGAAGTGCAAGGTCATTTTTACTTTACATATACCGTTATGGCTACACTCATTGAAATAACAATAGAAAAACATTCGACAAGCCGCCGTGAAATAATACTTATCATTTCATACAGTCATGCCATTTTATACAGTGAAACAAAAGTCTACGATGATGAATCAACTTCAGAATACTTCAAAATAGGAGAGCTTCGAGCCACTTCATATTCCTCAGCTTCAGCTTAGAGTTGTGCTCCTGTCGCGTGCTCGTCACCTGGAGAGTGAGGGATTAGTACACTTAGAAATGCAATAGTGAGCGGACGAACCCAAAGTCACATAAACCGACACTGCTTATTAAGAATTTGCATGCCATTGACTTTGTCTTACTATTTAGAACTAGATGAGTTATAGTTCATATCGAAGACGTAATTTTAAAACATAAGCATTTTATATAAATTTTTATCACGATCGTGCTCGTTCCTACATAAACAGATATAATACTTACCACCTGCATAGGATAATAGGTGAGCATGCTATCTATCTTATATACAATCATTGGTAATATCGACACCATGAAGGATGATTACGTAGTATTGTGATGCGTCCACTCAGCCTGGCTTGCAAGCGTGACTGGAGGTCCCACAATGCCTCGTGTCGAAACACGATTCACAGTTTCCTCCAAAGTTGATTCGATTTTGGTGCCCTAGATATCATTTCGAGGAAAGCTAAGCATGTGCACAAGTTATCCATGACCATGCGAATGAATGAACAATTTAAGCTATGAAATAGATACATGACACAAAATAGAATTTAAGCAGTATAATCCAGGTTTAGTGACCCGTCGGCACCATGCCACAACTAATGTTACATTATTTTCATTCCTTTCAACAGTTTGACAGTTTCCGAACCAAAACTGCTCGCCTTACGTTGAGGCTTATCACTTTAAGTTTTATGCCTAATAATACTAGAAAGTTACAGTTATCCCATATTCTATATCTTAGTGGTACATCATACATTTAATCGGGCATCATAGATCTGTTCGATTGGAATGATAAGAATTTTTTGACGTGGTGGAGTAGAAAAGAAGGGGCCGAACCACCCACCAAGCAGAGAATGCGCCGAGAATAGGAGATCTCTTCGCAAAGATCAAATATCAGTTACACGGGCTTCTACAATGGCACCAACATTATATTAGAATCCCTTTTTCAATCATTCATCCGAAAATTCTGAAGAATGAATGCAGAAATCGACGCAAAAACAAATTAATCAAAATCAAGCAGCTAAAACATTCAAGAAAATCAACAGCAGACCTAGGGGTGGGCATACGGTTCTAGGACCCGCGGTTCCGACCCGGTCCGAACCTAAAATGTCTAAACAAGTCGGTTCCTAAATTTTGAAATTTAAACGGGGCGGGCTGGGGCGGGTCGTGTGACATTAACGGGTCGGGACGGATCCTATTTTCAAAATAAACGGGTCCCCGGTCCGACCCGTTTCTAGGAGTATATATATTTTTTTATTATCAATTTTTAGCATTTTTTGTTATTATAGTCTATACATAATAGAATATCTTATTGTTTACTAAACAAATTCTAGAAGTTTGGGAAGACATTAGACTTGTTTTGTTCTTATAGACAATATAACATATGTAAATGTTTACTATTACAGAATTTTTTAAACTTTTTTTGGGACTCGTTTGGACCCGCGGGTCAACTCGTTTTGGACCCGTTTCAAACGGGTCGGGTCCGGTCCGGGTCCAATATTTTTTGGACCCGTCCCGTCCCGCTCCGTCATATAACGGGTCCGGTCCGGGTCCAACAAATTTGGGCCCGGTCCGACCCGTGCCCACCCCTAAGCAGACCGGTCACGTTAAATGGACTCTTATATAGCGCTCACTCGCCGAGACACAGTCCGCTGTATCTAGAACTTATTCTAACAGAAGGCAATCTATTAGTTGGAAGGGTTCTCATAGCATTTGTCCAAATCGATTGTATTGATGCCAAAAAGGTTTTTATATACCAAACTTAAGGCTAAGTCATAATAGCCATCTAAGTTCTCGACCGAACCTGACTTTCCACGAGCCTATTATATAGTGAGTCGTCCAACGGGAACGAGGTACTACATATAGAACCATAAGTTTTTCTAGAGGGATTTTCTAACTATTACTAGGGATACACGTCACTCATTCTGGGAATGTCAAGTCACATACATACTACCATGAGTCAGAAGCTCAATCCTGTCATACCCCGCTCCCGCATGATCGGATATGGGTTGTGAGCGCGTCCAGCCTACGTCGTAGAATCAATGGTAGTGAGCTATCTAGACCTCGATAGTCATTATTCTTCTCAAAAAATCATAAATCATGCTCAATCACATAACTAAAGCCGAACGTTACAATACCCACTCACGCACACGATCACCACAATTTACTATATCTCTTTTGTACATAATACATGCCAATCTTATTCTGGAGACAAATCCGGCCAACCCTCAAAATAATATACAATATGAATAAGAATAATACATTACAAATCTAAACTGATTCTAAATCCTTCGAAGCATCTCTCCATGCTAGCCTGCTGACACCTGGTAGACAACCATCCAGTCAGAAAAAAAGCAAAGTACATCCACGTATAATATCACACAATACAAAATAAAGTAGTAAAAGAAGATAGAAACTGAACCAGACAATACAATGGAATATGTAATGAAATGCAACCTGCAATACGAACAATCATGAGAAACAGACTATGAAACAATAATAGAAATGATAATTCCTACATGTTATAAAATGCCATTTCAATATGTAGCCGGTTAAGGCTGGTTCAGACTTGGTCAGGTTCGACATAGGTGCGGTGTATGTCAGACTATGATTCGTACATTACAATGGTTTAGCCACATACCTACTTAATATTTTCCTTCCCCATGGTTCAGAAATCAGAGTCAGAATCAGAATCAGAATCAGAACATATCAATGATGCAGAGTCAAGTACAATAATCACATCCTACCGTAGTCGTGTCTCAATATGCAAAATGACCAACAATAAAGACTTGCATTTATTAAGTATTGAAAAACATAAATACAGAGTACTTGCCTCATGTCACTCCCCATTCCTAAAATGCGTATTTTTATACATGTACAACTCATGTGTATTTATTTAGTATTTATCATGTATTTATTTAATAGTTATCATGTATTATCCTGTATTTAATTTCCTTTAATTCATGTTAATTTATTTCCTGCAATTATATTTCTGCAATTTTATTTTTGTACTTTATTTCATGCTTTTATTCTCTGCTTTAGCTAGGCTTTGGGTTCGGGTTGGCCTTGGTTGGATCCCCTACAGCCCGACCCATTGGACCCGGCCCATTAGCTCCCACCTACCACCCCTTCCATATTTAAAGCCACCCTCTCCATTCTCTCTCCTCATTACTCATTCTCACCATTACTCCTCTTCTTCTTCTTTATTACTCTCTCCACCTACCAAACCCATAGGCAAGTACATCTTGCTTCTTCATGAGGACCCATTTTTATGGCTCTATTCTCTTTTCCTCGTGATTCTAAGAGAGTTTAGAACTTGACATTTTTTATTTCGAAGTCTTAATCTTTGTAGATCTAGATATGAGTTATTTTTGGATTTTGGGGGTTTTGATCTATTAAACTTCTGTGTTTTCAAGTTTTGATGATTCCATGTTGTAGAGGATTTCATTCTACCCAATTTTGACCTTTGCAAAGTCGAATTCGAACTTATTTTGACCAAGTTATAGACTTTTAAAACTTTAGGGTGCAACCATGGAGTTCTTGCTGTTTGGAGAAGACAGTGAGCAGTGTATGCTAGCTTTTTAGCTTGCGTCACTGAGCTGTGCGCGCTCTTTAGCGCAGCGCAGTATGGAGTCCATACGCTGCCTTTTTAGGTAGCATGTGTCTTGCATACGCTACCTTTTGGGAGCGTATGACATGCATACGCTGACTTGGATGGTCAGGAGTCGTATGGAGTTCATACGCTACCTTTTGGGAGCGTATAACATGCATACGCTGACTTGGATGGTCAGGAGTCGTATGGAGTTCATACGCTACCTTTTGGGAGCGTATGACATGCATACGCTGACTTGGATGGTCAGGAGTCGTATGGAGTTCATACGCTATCTTTTGGGAGCGTATGACATGCATACGCTGACTTGGATGGTCAGGAGTCGTATGGAGTTCATACGCTACCTTTTGGGAGCGTATGACATGCATACGCTGACTTGGATGGTCAGGAGTCGTATGGAGTTCATACGCTGCCTTTTGGGAGCGTATGACTTGCGTACGCTGGCTTGGATAGAGAGGAGTCGTATGGAGTCCATACGCTAGCTTGACCTGAGCGTACGCTGGCTTGAGCGTAGCTTGACCTGAGCGTACGCTGACATGAGCGTAGGCTGACATGAGAATAGCATGCTTACCCTGGATCTTCTATAGCCCTGTATACTGATATCTTATTAGATGTTTAACGTCCATTTTATATCCTTACGCCTTTTTGCATAAACTTGATATAATCATGATATATTGATATTTCTGTTAAATATAGATTGTTACGTGGGATGTACCATGTGTCATGAATTGAGCTATAGATACCCCGATTGACTGGAATTAAACCCTGAGAGTCGTAGGCTCGACTCCACTGAATACTATTTGACTTTCATGCCTTGTCACCATTGATGATAATGGTTATCTTGACTAAAATTGATCATGCGTTCCTAGTTGGAACTAAGAGACTGGCTAGTCGTCTTATTGAATGAAATGAATGAGACACGTTCATGTAATGAACTATTGTACTCGATTAGCCAATCCCAAATATTGGCATACAGGCACATGCAGGCTTCAAATTATTTATTTATTTAGTTATTTATCTATCTTACAAAAAATAGCATGTGTACTTTATGGTCAAGGCATGATTACTCCGTGGTCAGATTTGATTGTTGCATCACGCTATGTAAAACCTACAACCTAGCCGTACGGGTATCGTTGTAAAGTTGCGCATATCGTACCCCGTACGAAAGTACTCATTTGAATGACCATGATCCACGGCATGGAACTTCACTCAACGTAGAGACTATTAAGTTAAATAAAATAATGATGGCATGGAGAGAATGGATTCCCGAGTTCTTACATGGCAGCCCCCTTGGGACTATTAAGTGCCCGACGGGCCGGCTGGTTCCCACAGATACTGTAAATCTGTCACACGGGCAGGGAACAGTATCTGCTTATATTATTGTACATGCTCTATTAACGGCGGGCGTCCCGCTGGGACTCGTCTAACTACATGATTGGCGCAATTGATTGATTGGATAGACTAGCCTTGCTTGCACATAGTAAGAACTGAGGAATCCCTATTGCATAAATTCCAGGATAACTTGGGACTCACAATAGCAAGCCGTAGTAGTTGATTGGCCGTTCAAGATGATTTGTTTGTGTACTGTACCTACTCTGTTACTTAACTGGGATGATCAGAATGTCAGGACATGACGGGCCAACTTCTGTCCTTGTTTGGTTGGGAGGTTGGTTCGAAGTGTCGTGATGTTATGTGAATCATAGTAGCAAGCAGAGATCTATTTATCATATTTCATATTACTGGTTTTAGTTCTCATGTCGTGCTTCCTTGTGGTACTTGCTATTAGAGGTCTAACCTCTCTGGTTTTGCATGGCCAGATTTAGAGCCGGTTCCCGAGGACTCAGCTTACTTCTACCTCCAAGATGGTCAACACTAGAGGGATGATCGCAGGAGGACTCGAGTGGGTTTCTTACTTCCCCGCTCGTTTTTTTATCTACTTTATACTTTGTCGTTTGGCACCGACATGTTAGTCGGATCGTCTCGTACTTACTTTTTACATAATTGTAACTAAAGTCAGGCTGCAGCTGATAACAATTGTGTATACTTTTGCTACATCAATCTGGCTATGTTTTGTAAAGCCAGATATCAAGAACATTTTGACAGAGCGTTTGGGACGCCTTACTGCTTTATCTTACACGTTCTCTATTACTGTTTCTTGTTCGAATGATTGAGACAATAGATGTGAAGTGACCATAGTAAGACTTTCATGTAGTATGCACCCCCTTATCTTTTAGACAACATTGATCGTATTATACGGTATTCATCTACCCGTAATACGTAGCTGGCTGAGTCATTCCTCCGCTCTCCAGTATTCTGGTTCTGGGGCATGACACCTCAAGTCCAATTTGTATGGATTGCTCCTGATCCAACCTAAAATTCATATGAATTATTTATTAGGCTTCCATAAATATCCTATTTAGCTTCTAAAGAATTATAAACACTCTCCTAGTGGTAAACCTATATGTGTATCACAAGGCCCATAACTCAACCCTAAAGAACATGTATAAATTCACTGAACTAATACCTTTAAGGTCCAAATACCCATCAATATTATTGAAATAAAGCCCATATCCCAAATTATAAAGTTAATATTCCAATATTTAACACACCTCTTAATAGCCTAATAGTGGACCTAAGCCCAATGGCTTGACCTGTGGCTGCACAGACCTATCCTGCTAGTCCAATGCCCTTAATTCTTTCTTTCTATTAGTTAACAAAACCCAGCCCAAAGAATGAAACCAACCCATATATGCAGGCCCAGCTCCTTTTAATACAAACATCTAATCTGGTCTAGCCTGCTGGCATACAAACCAACCCAGCCCAAACTACCAATACTAAAACCTAACCCTAACATAATCATTCTTTCTTTCTCTCTCACTCACACAGATGTACAGTCGCCACACACACACACACGCCAGAGGAAGAAGGAGAAGAAGCACAAGGAGAAGATGAAGGAAAGGAAGCAGAACGAGCTCACCTCGGGAAACGCGACCGGTGGTCCATGTCAGAGCTGACGGCAACGTAGGTTCGAGGAGAAGATCGAGACACCGGGGGGTCAAGGCAACTCGAGGCGGTCAGAACGGCTTCCAGCGATGGCCACGAGATCTAGATGCCGGTGGTGATGGCAGATCAGTCGTGGCGGCGAGGCAAATTAGGTCAGGGTTGGAGGCTACAGTCTTGAGGAGACTCCGACGATGAAGATCTATGGAGGCGAGGCTCGAGGCAGCGCACTCGAGGAGGAGATCGAGACGGTGACTCGAGGCGATGGATCTGCGGAGCTCCGACGATGCCGAGGCGGATGACTGAGTGGATGCGGAGGTCGAGATGACGGTAGCGAAGGAACCACGGCAAGGAGCTGCTGTATCGATTCTGACATGATGGCTCTCATCGACTCCTACGGAGCTCACGGCGAGAGTACAGACATGGCGAGCGACTGACACGAGGTGGCGAGACGATGAACTCCGGTCATGGCGGTGGCGACGATCAGAACGGCGACTATCAGAAGGGTTAGGGTTTGGAACTGGTGTGTGCATGTGTCCAGTATGTGGCTTGACAAAGGAATTGGGGAATGGTCTGTAACTATGTCCAGGTCTGTTTGGACTCGAGGACGGGGTTAGTATTGGTGTGTCCAGAATGTTGGACACGGAAGCTATGTTTGTGTAATAACTAGGAATCTAATAAAACGGATGGACACGGGATGGACACGAGCATGGTGGATTGGGATGAGTAGAAATAATTGGGATGATTAATGCTAATCCCTATTATGTGTATTTATAGGAGAAGGAGACTTGGGTTCCAATTTTGGTAGTTGGAAGTTAGTTAGGAATTAGTTACAAATTAGTTATGGTTGTTATGGAGAAAAGAGAAGTTTGTTATGAAAGTAGTTGGGTTAGTTAGTTAGTTATAACTAACTTTGATAATTAGTCACATGACTAATTAATTACTCCTCGTGACTAATTAACCCTCTAGAAACTTCCCACTCTAGTATATGTCATCCTAATTACAAAATGCCATTAGTAAATATTCAAAGTAAAAATATTGAAACTAGTATTTATTTAAAATAATCTCAAACTAAAATTTGGAAAATAATAGAAAAATCCAAAAATAGGATTTTTCGGGAACAGTGGTTACAAATCCTAAGTGTCAATTATGAGCCAGAAGCCGAATGATCCTATAACTGTTGAACTGTGGCATTATCAAGACACCTCAGGACAATGATGATAAGAATTACCAAAACTAATTCGTGTGGTCACCTCTTAATAAATGATTGCACAATAAATAGCCAAATAGGTTTCCTTAACCTCAAGAAAATTTGTTTTTAAACCATAAATCTTGAAGATTACATTTGAATAATTAATATCTTAGTTTCATTTATTTTGAATAAATTATTTTACATTTTTATGGTTTATAGTTGTATTATTTGAAACTATAGTTTCAACATCTATTTATCGAGAATTATATGTTCAACTCTTTAGATTATTAAATATTTTAGATATTAGATATATTTATTATAAAATTTACGATATGTCACTTTGATAAGACATAATTCTCGACGCACATTGTTCCAGAAGAATGTCTAAATTATATTTCAAGAAGAATTTTATCATCGTTATAGAAGAACGCCATAAAGCATTGTTCCAGAAGAACGAAACATGGCGTACTTACTATTTATTTAATCTTGACTAAATTAGGAGAAACTATTTCTTCCGTTTCATTACAAAAGAATTGTTAGATGCCTACTATATTATGCTGCATAAACAGCTATACGAACTAAAAATCTATTTTTAATAGAAGTATGTACCAAAAGAACGAAGTAAAGGCAGAAAATGAATAAGTTTTACATTTAGAACGTGTAAGACCTAAAAAGGTTCTAAAGATTTAGCTATCCTGAAGAAGAGAACAAATAATATAGCACACCATAATGTTCTTGAAGAAGCAGCTCATGAAGTAGCATCTCATAAAAAAGAGTTCATGACAATCCGGAAGATGCAATGAACCAAAGATCTAATTTCTCAACGTATATCATTCCGGTCAAGGATATACCTTAAATTCCATAAGAAACGAGAAAGAGTTATCGAAACTCAAAAAATCTGTGTTTTATACATAGTCAAGAAAAATTTAGAAACAAAAAGTTTGTCACAGATGAAATTATAAAATAAGAATAAAAAGGGTGATAATAATTAAAGGATAATAATAAACCACGTATAATCCTTGATTGTAGAAAGTATAATAAAAGATGCGATACCTCTCGCACAACATAGAGTATTCGATCTTGTAGTATAACATCCAAAAGCAATAAACACAACAGGTTTAAATGTGTGTTTGTAAACAAATAAAAGGAAAGATCTATATACAGCAATATTAGCTTAAGGATAATCGAAATGACCATGAACAGAATATAAAGAAATATATTCCTAGGTCATTATAACCTAGACAAAAAGATCCGTGAAGGATTTAAAATTAGGCTTCAATGAAGATATTTTCGAAGGATTTGCAAATAAGCCATATATTGACTAAAATCATCTGGTATAATGTGACTCATATAGTATTTGTCTAGGGAAGGATGCAATAATAATCCTAAAATAGCCTTTCATATTTAGGAAGAAATTCCTGAATTAATTCATCAAAACGGACGTCTATATACATGACAATACCTCCTGAAGAGAATATCTCCTGAAAGGATAATCTTCTGAAGAGATAGAAAATATGACAATATCTCCAAAATAATTTGAAAGTATCTCCTGAAGAGATTGAATATATCTCCTGAAAAGATAAATCTTCTAACGAGATAATCTCCAGAAGAGATAAATCTCCAAAAGAGATCTCATATAACCTCCTGAAGAAGTAATCTCTAGAATATATAAATCTTCAGAAGAGACGTACCAAAACCTCCCGAAGAGATAATATTAATTCCTGAAGAGATAATCCTGTAGAGATAAATTTCTTGAAGAGACTTAATATGATTAGTTATCATTTACTTAATATACCTATAATGGTTAGGTCAATGTGATCCGTTACGATCGAAAGAATAAGAGAACATCTGAAGTACCATATTTAAAGAAGATAAATACAATTTCTTTATTGTCATTCATTCAGTACAATATATTTATGTGAACTTGCTGACATGTACTTACACATACACTGGAATGACATAAGACACATAAATTATTCTTGATTTAATTTATATGAATTTTTTGATTTTATAGGATATGCAGATGAATGCTATTTTTCTGAACCACTTTAAGGGATACCACAAACAAGGTAAGTTTTATAAACATTGTTGCAGGTATTTCAGAGATAAATAAAGCAAAATACTATAAAAATCTTCTCAAATCTTTCTTACACTTAATGAAGTAAATAGAGAATGTGCATGGCTATGATTTCAACAAGGAGCTTCCAGGAATTACAAATAAAGCTTGCAAACTCTTCATAAGGATATGAGTATATAAATTTATAGGAAAATAATATATTGGGGTGAGATATAATATTTTATTGTATTGGGGGTTGATTTTTCTTTTGAATTAATGTAAGAACTAAATATAATATCCCGAAGATGCTAACGGAGACATCTTGAAGCTAAGCATGTCGTTTCACATTGTATTCTCTTGCTTCAGTGAGATTTTTTTTTATTATTGATTTTCACTTAGAAAGGTTTTTAACGAGGAGGTGTAAGTAGCACCACTTTGATTCCTGAAGGATCGTATTAATGAAGAATAATTTATTGTAATATTTTTTTTTTCTGTACTCTTTTCTTTTACTATGGATTTTTACCAAAGATGGATTTTTTGTAGAAAATTTTAATGGCACAATAAAAAAAGTGAGCATCCAAAGAGGAGTATTGTGATTTAGATAAATCCAAATATGGATGCCTTTATCCATATCGACAACTACTTATATCTTATACCTTTTATATATATTATCAATACGAAAAAGGCCCGTACATATTCTATTCGGATACAATTCTTCTCTTTATCTTCTATTTTTATTATATATATATATATATATATATATATATATATATATATATATATATATATATATTTTGGAAAGCAGACTATTATTGAAAATATTGGCGCAAAATGCCGAAGCCTATACAAGTAAGCACGCTAACGCGACCAGAAAAAATAGAAAACAAAAGGCGCGGAACGCACACGCTAACAAAAAAGGGGGGGAGGAAGCGGCCTAGGCCAGGGTCTCCCAGAACAAGTTGGAGACGTGAGAGCAACGCCTCCTCACTTTGAAGCATTGTCTGATGACTTCTCTGTACAGCTGAGGAGGGGGAAGTTGGCGCCCCTCATAACGGAATTTGTTCATGTTTTTCCAAAGAACCCAAATGCCAGCGGCTGCTACGGTCTGATGACCGTGGGAACGGGACCAGGATGCCAAGAGATCGTAGAAGCCCCCGGTCGGTTGACCCCTACTAAGCCTATGGTGGAGCTTGGACCAAGTGTCTGCGGCCAGCTCCCCCGAAAGAAGGACGTGCTCAGCGGATTCCAAATTGCGCTCCTCGCAGCAGTGGCATCTGGAGGCGAGGCTGAATCCCAATGATCCGATGATGTCGTCCGTCGGTATCTTACGGCGAAGAGCACGCAAGATGAGGATGGATCATTTGATGGGGATGCATACCTGCCAAAATTTGGTATATACCATGTTCGGCACCCCACTGCCTCTAGCTATACTTCTGGCGGAAGCCAAACTGAATGTCCCACTAGGGTTGGGGGACCATCTCCAAGTGTCGGGCGTGTCGAAAATTCGCATATTCGCAGCAAGAAGACTGGTGGCCGCCGGATGACCAAGCCAATCCCTGACCTTCCTCCAATTCCAACCGGAACTGCCCTCCCATTGGTCTCTAATGGTGCACCCCTGAGGAGTAAGAATGTTGGGCTGAATGATCTCTGCTCCTAACCACCGCTCCCGACAGGCCAGGAAGCTTTCGTCCCCCAATTGGAGACGGATCAGAGGTTCAGCGGTGGTGCGGCCCCGAGTAATGCGACGCCAAGATAACGAGGATCTATTGTTAGTGTTAGCCTCCGACAGATGGAAGAATCTAGAGTATCTTGCTCTCATGAACTTCGTCCATAAGGAGGTCTCGGTGCGTAACTTCCACCATAGCTTAGAGGAGCATGCATCCACGATGTGGGTGAGTCTGCAGAAGCCCAGACCACCTTCTCCAGTGGGTTTGACCATCGTCTCCCAACCGGCCCAGTGATGTTTGTCTTTGTCGTCGCTCTGACCCCAGAAGAACTTGGCGAAGAGAGATTCAAGAGAGTGGAGCACCTTCATAGGGGAGGAGCAGCCGGCCAGAATGTACATCGGGATGGACGATAAAACGTATTTAATGAGGATCGTTTTGCCTCCTAGGGATAAGGTTGCGTTGTGCCATCCAGTGATGAGTTTGCGGATCTTGTCTGCTAGGTGGTCGTATATGCCGGAGTTGGCCCTGCTGTACACCAGCGAGCAACCGAGGTAAATGAAGGGGGGTAGGCCGTTCTGAAAGAGGTCTTATTGGCGAGCAGGGTGGAGTGGATTCTGTCTTCTTTGTGATGCGTGTAGATGACGCTCTTGTTGTTGTTGACACGCTGACCCGAGCAGTTGGTGTATCTGGCGATCGTGCTCAAGACGACCTCAATCGAACCGCTGTCTCCAGAGGAGAAGATGAGGATATCGTCCGCGTAGGCCAGGTGAGTGATAAGAGGGCATCCGGTGGTGGTGTGGAAGTGGTTGAAACCGGCCATACCGGGCATGCTGTTGAGGCTTCTGCTGAGAGCTTCGGCCGCGATAATGAAAATGGTGGAAGAGAGCGGGTCCCCCTGTCTAACCCCGCGAGTAGACCGAAAGAAACCCGCCGCCTGGCCGTTGATCACGGTGGAGAACCACGCATTGTTGATAGATCTGAAGACGATGTCAATCCAAGTTTTGGAGAAGCCAAAGGCACTGAACACCCAGATCATGAATTGCCAGTCTAGGCGGTCGTATGCTTTTTCCATGTCTAGTTTGATGGCAACGTTCCCCCCTCGACGGAAACTTCATGCACGTGATCATCTCTTGCGCAAGAAGGATGTTGTCAGTAATATTGTGGCCTTTAACGAACCCGCTTTGCTCTTCAGAAATGATCTTGGGGAGAAGATCGGACATCCGATTGGCGATAATCTTGGATATGATCTTGTTGGTGAAGGTGCAGAGGCTGATCGGACGAAAGTCTTTAAAGGTTTCTGGATTATCTTTTTTGGAGATAAGGATGATGTTGGCGCAGGAGATTGAATTAGGGTATCGGGCCCCTTGGAGAAAGGCAATAGTGACTTCGACTAAGTCATTTTTAATGATGTCCCAGCAAGCTCTGAAGAAGACACAGTTGAACCCGTCAGGTCCCGGGGTACTGTGCTCGTTAATGGACCAAACCGCAGCTTTGACCTCCTCCTCATAAATGGTGGCCAGCAAAGTCTCGTTGTCATGATCGGTAATGAGGGAGGGGATGACCGACAATAGCGTCTCGTCTCTAGCGACCCGTTCCTTGGTGAATAGGCTGGAGAAGAAGTTCACGGCTGCGACCTGGATCCCGGCCTGGTCGTCGATAAGGTTGCCATTGTCGTCGAAAATCCGGTGTAATTTTAATTTGTTCCTGCGTCCTTTAACGCATGCATGGAAGAACTTGGAATTACGGTCACCAACGGTGTCCCAGGTCAATCTGGCTTTTTGCTTCCAGAATTCATTCTCCACTCTCAGCCTAGATTTAAGAAGAGCTCTGGCTAGGTTTAGGGATGAGAGGGTCTCCCGGGAGTTGGAAATGGCAAAAGTGGACTCCGCGCGGGTGACGTCATCCTCCGCCTCGCGAATGGCCTGGAAGATGTCGCCGTATGCCTCTTTGCTCCAAGATGATAGGGCCTTACGAGTGGCTTTGAGCTTAGACGCCATCCGGGTCATGGGGTCAATGTCCGAGACTGAATTCCATGTCGAAGCAACGATGTTCTAAAATTGTGGATGATGACGCCAAAAGTTGAGGAAGCGGAAAGCTTTCTTGTTGCCGGTGTGATTGCTTCTGATTTGGACAAGAAGAAGGGAGTGATCCAATTCGGTGGAGTTGAGATGGGAGAGATTGGTGATCAGGCCCATGTCGGACCATCCGTCGTTGATCATCGGCCGATCAAGTCGGGAATACTGTCGCCTGTGGCCTTCTTGCATGTTACACCAGGTGAATGAACTGCCGAGGAAAGGGATTGGGGTGAGGTTCCCGTGAAAGGTAAAGTTGTTGAAATTATCCACAGCTGGCTTGGGGGGGGGGAGGACGGCCCCGGACTTCTCCTCGATACAAGCAACTGTGTTAAAATTGCCAATGCAAAGCCACGGCAGTCCTTGCGGATAAATCCTCAAGAGGTCTGCCCAGAGCAGTCTGCGCATAGGGATGTCGCAACTGCCGTGAACAGTGGAGATGACGGAACGGGACTTGAGAGCCGGGTGTTCAACCCAGCAAGTAAAATCCTGGAGAGAGTCATGGATGGTGCCAAATTGGAAGTCTTGAGCAAGAAAAATCCAGATGTCGTTGCCGCCCGCGATGGCGTGCGGGAAGCCTAACTTGAGTTGAGTGGCTTTAAGTCTTTTTTGAGGGATTTTTGGTTCGATAATGATTAAGAGGTCAATTCGGTGAGTCTTCTTGAGGCTGAGAATTCTGTTCATCGTCGATTTGTTCCCGAGCCCTCTGACATTCCAGGAGATGATGTTAAGCATCAGATGGAGAAAATAGGTGGGGTTGGTTGTGCTTCGAGGCGGACCTGGTAGTCTTTGCCGTCATCTGCTTTTGTTTGTTTTTACTCTTCTTGGAAGCATTTTTTTTGGTTAGGGCGGTAATGGGTCCGTTGCTTCCTGACTCATTGATTGGCCGGTCTTGATCGCTGCTTCCTTCAGCGACCACGTTGGTGAGTGAGTCGTTGTCCTGATCTTCCAGGACACAAAAGGGGTTGCCACGATCCAGAAACCCTGCTTCCTTGGCCTGCCAAAATCTGTCGATTAAGATGTGGGTGTGAGAGGTCTGAACGACCTTTGTAGGAGTAGGAGGTTCTGGGTCTACCCGAATTGCCTCGAACTGCTCTGAGCAGCTAGCTGACGAGACCTTTTTCGGTTGTTGAAAACGGTTATCGGGAGGTAGGGTGGAGTGGGAGCCTCATGGGAGGGAGGTGTGGTGATCTCAGGTTGAGTTTGGGTGATTTGGGTGTGATCGGCGTTTGGGTGTCCACTGATTTTGGGGGACTCTTGTTGGCCGATGTTGATGGGAGGGGGGATGCAAAGCTCTCTGTGTGCTTCATCGGAAGGGGTGCCTGAGAGCAGTTCGAACGAATTGTGGAGTGCGAGGGTGGAGAGATTGAAAGGGACGATAGCCTTACTGGTTGTGGCAGTCGTCTGGGGGTGGGGGAGAGTCTGACCATCGATCTAATGGAGGGGGTCGGGATTCGATTTGTGAATGATGGTGGCAGGGTATTTCTGAGCAGTGGGCGCACGTGGGGTATGCAGGATTTTCTTTTTTAGTTCGGGATACGCGCGAAAGCAGTGCTGCATTTGATGGCCACTCATCTGACAGTATTTACAGAAGATAATGTTGTTGTCGTAAATCAGTTCCTGACTGTGGGATGTGTCTCCGAGCTCGATCTCTATCAGTTTGGGTGGGTCGTTAGCAAGGTCTAGCTCCACACATATCTTCGCGTAGTTGCACTTGGAGAGGTTGCGAGTTTCTTCCGCAATGGCAACCAGGGTCCCGAAGGAGCTGGCGATTCATTTAAGGGCGGCTGCGGGGAAGCAGACCAGGGGGAGGTTGGAAAGGGTGATCCAGGTAGAGATGATTGTTGAGTCAAATTTTGGGTTGAATTCGGGAGACCATTTGACCACTTTAGCGATCTGCGTTCCCATTCTGACAGTGCCCTTAGCCCGGACAATCGCGAAGTACGAGTCGGAAGAGGGGTGAAGGAGCATATGTTTGGGGTCGAGTGGAGCTACCCGGAAATCAGTGGAGAGGCCCCACTCAGCGACCGCTGCCGAGACAATGGGGATCTTCGGGCATCCGGAGCCGAATTTGAGAATGAACGACTTGAAAAAGGATGAGGATAGGGAATAGATCTCAGACGAGGCGAAGGAAACCCGGATGGGTGCGCCATCGGAAGGAGGCGGGAATTCAAGGTCCGGAAGAAGAATCTCAGCCGACGTCGAAGGAGAACGCTGCCTCCGATCCGGCCTAAGAGCCTCGGCGTAGGAGGCGAAGGCCGCGGAACCGGGAAGGGTCGATGCAGAGGGGGTGTCACGACCCGCACCCACTGTGAGGGTACGAGTACGTAACAGCACCCAGCCTACGCCGTAGTGTCGGTGGTAGAACGCTGTTCTAAGTCTCTAACTAACCATCAACTCATGCAGTATATAGTGTACTCATCATGATCAACTCCGAACGGAGGACAAGTATAAGATATGGTGTAACTCAATCACAGTCTAAGCACGATAAGATAACACCGAATATAACTAAGAAATTGGAGACAACAAAACTACTAATAAAAATAACAACAAACTCAAACAATCTCAAATACATCTCAAGTCTCAAATCTCTATATACAACTCCGGATCTAAACAGGAAAACTAAAACAAGACAGACTAACTAAACTCCCGATCACTCCTGAGTGTCGGGGCCATAGGTAGCTAAGCCATCTCCTGGTCTGTAACATGTAGGGCATGTGTCCTCAGGGCAGTCATCTGTAAAATTTTCAACAGGTCCAGTCAGGACAGGAACGAGTACAACTCATCAAGAAATCCCAAATAAATGACAGAGAACTATAAAGCAGTTATAGACAGTTTTATTGATGAATATGGCAGTTTATATACAGGTGATGGTATGGAGAACAGATAAGATACAAGGAAAGTAAGTAACTAAAACAAGAGAAGAATGATAGCAATGAAGACTGTAAAATAAATCTAGCTGAACTAAAGTAATATAATAAGTCCATAATGTAAATGTAAACAAGTGCAAAACCTAAGTAAATCCAGACAACATGAATCTGATACCAGGTGGTTCCAGTACAAGATGAGTCCGGTATAAGGTGAGTCCAGTTGGTGATCAAAGGTTCCAGGGTGAGTCCAGCCTATAATCTAACAGTGTGTTTTAAAATATCGGAATCGACATGTAAACGGCTGTAGGTAATACGGCACACCGCACACTCGGCCAAGTGTGGGATGGCTATCGTTCCAGTATAATTCCAAGGAAGTGGTTCCAGTATTTGGGAATGTTCACATGTCTACTCCAATATTTCCCCGCCTACAAGTACAAGTGAATCCAGAAAACGACACAAGAAATAGAGATGAGTCCAGCCAAACATAATGATACCAGCAAAAGATTCTAGAGTGATTCCAGGGTGATTCCAGTAGGTGATGCCAGTAGTGATTCCAGAAGGTGATGCCAGTAGTGGTTCCAGAATATAGAGGCCAGACAAAATGGTATGTGTGTCACATACATGAATCCAGAAATATCCATACGTGTTGTAAGAATCACATAAAACTAACTAGAACTGAAGTACAGTAATTGACAAGTAAATGAAAGAACTATCAAAGAATGTACTCGCCTGCTACTCTGAAAAGAGCAGTATAATATCAGATGTCTGCACCAGAGTCACAATGTCCTAAACAGAGAAATATAGGTTATAATGTGTTTAAAACAAGACAGATGAAGTTTATGATGCATCTACATGATTTCTAGGTCAATCTAGGCCAAAGTCAACTCTAAGTCAAACCTGGTCAACTGTCTAGGTCAAACTAGGTCCAAGTCAAACTTGGTCAACTCTGGGTCAACCCAAGTCAATACTCTAGTCAAACTAGGTCAATTGGTCACATCTAGACTAATGTTGACTTTTGGTCAACTCTAGTCAACCTGGACTAGTCAAACTAAGTCAACTAGGTCAAACTTAGTCCAAACAAGTCCCACTAATCCTAACCAAGCCTAGGCTACCACACAAGCATACCTATATTACATTAGACATAATATTACACTCATTACTCATTCAAGGACACTAATACTTGTATAAGATTGCATATATTTATTCTCGCATTTAAGTATTCATGTCATTCATTCCCTTACACCACCATATGCCTGTGCATTACAAGTATACCTATCATGTATGTGATACATACTTATATAGATAGATAGGTACATAGACATGACCATACACCTTCACATATATATACGCATTTCATATCCCATTCTTCCATTCAAATTCAACAATGCATTCATCATGTATTTTACATCCTTACATTCATTTGCATATGTCATCATATACATACATGCATATTTACATATTTCCATACATATATATATATATATATATATATATATATATATATATATATATATATATATATATATATATATATATATATATATATATATATATATATATATATATATATATATATATATATATTTTGTATTCATATAGGAAGGGAAAGGGTGTTGAGTGTGTGTGTTGAACCAATCTCAGGAAGTTGAGACCAAGTCCCAAGCATTTCAGTTCTCAGGACTTGGCAGTTATGTACAGGTGTTCAGAAATTAGTTTTTTTGTGTGTGTGTGTGTCAATGTGGTATGTAGGGTGACAATTGTTAAGGAAGGAATCAATATAACCCCCACATGACATTAACCCCAGGTTCAGTGATATGAAACTCAATTCAAGCAACCAAAATCAAGAGGAAAATCTCAGTTTGAAATGTGTGTGTGTGTGGTGTTCTCAAGACAAATCAACCCATGTGTGTAAACCATATAGAAACTGTGTGTGGCAGTTTATGAGTGTCAATGGGGCATGTACTTGTAAGCCCCTGTTTTTCAAGTTTTAGTTAATTAAGTGTTAATTAATTTTTAATGTCATTTATAGCCTTAAAATATTTATTATGATTTTTAGAAATTTTTCTAGAATTATTAAATGATTTTTAATTAAGTTTTAATAGCTAAAATATTATTTTGCAATTTATTAAAATGTTTTAAGGTAGTTTTGCAATTTATTAAAATGTTTTATTAGCTGTTTGTAATATTTAGAATTGTTTAGAAGTCAGTTTGTAAATAACCAATTGTTTTAAGTGTCGGGTTGCAAATTTTTTTTGCATTTGGTTGGGATAGGGACCTAATTATAAATACCAAATTTCCTAGGGACCCTACTACTAAACTCCCTTTCACCCACCCCCGACTGCCCGACGACCGCACCGACGCTGCCCCCGCCATTTCCGGCCAGCGCGACAGCCCCCGACCGACTCTAATCCCCCTATTTAAACCCCCTCACACCCCTCAGCCCAGCCACCACTCCCTCCGACCACCATCGACGCTCCCCAGCCCCGTTCTTCCCAAAACTCCAAAACCCTAAACCTAACTCCGACGATCCCCACTGCCACCTCCACAGCAGCTATCACGACCATCTACCGCCACCAGCTGCTTCGCCCCGACGAGCTGAGTGCAACGCCGCCCGAGCGCCACCGTCCCGACCACTCCACCGCCGTCCAGGACACTTGAACCCCCCCAACCGCCGGACACG
The DNA here is from genome assembly GCA_029216955.1 of Iris pallida. Lineage (NCBI taxonomy): Eukaryota > Viridiplantae > Streptophyta > Magnoliopsida > Asparagales > Iridaceae > Iris > Iris pallida. The sequence continues at coordinate 5,938,839 of JANAVB010043219.1, forward strand.
TAAGTGACAAGTGTCGTGCGTGTCGTACGTGTCTCGTATTAGGCGTATATTGTTCGCCGTGTCCTGATGAACACGAGTGTAGAACTGGACACGTAAAACTCTTGTCGTGCGTGTCGAAATCGACCCGGACACGTAGAAATCCTGTGTCCCTAACTGTCCGGACACAGGATCGATTTTATTATTTTTTTATATAATGTTTAACCTGACCTAAATAAATTAAACTAAACCCTAACTCTAACACAACCCTCGGGCTGACCCCCTGGCCAGCCCGACCTAGCCTAACCCCCCCCCCCCCCCCCCGCGCGCTCTGGCTCGAGTTCGAGCCCCCTTACTGCTGTGTTTAATTCTTTTTCTTTTTCTTTTCCTTTTCTTTTCTGTTTTCTGTTTATATATATATATATATATATATATATATATATATATATATATATATATATATATATATATATATATATATATATTTGTATATATATGTATATGCTGTATATTAGCAGTATTTTATATATGTATATATATTTTTATAGTTAGTAAATTTATATATATATATATTTGTATTTATATACATATATGTATATATGTATATATTTTCATGTGTCTATATATTATTGTATATATATTAATATATATATGTATACAATGTTTGTATATGTATATATACTTTACAATTAAGTATTTTCTTATATATATATATGTACTTTTAACATAGGTATGTATATATTCATTTTGTATAATTTTACCTTATTATAATATTAATATTTAATTTGCACTTTTTACCAATTTGTAATTTTGTATATTTAAATTACTGCAACCATTTGGTGTCCAAGCCTAGCATGAGTTTTTGGGCCCAAATATGTTTTCACACATTCAAGACCCGTACAAGTCATATTGGACTTGATTCATGGCCTTGGGTCCTGTATTTGAACTTTGGTTCAAATTATGTACATGGACAAAATACGCAGACAATTAATTATTTAATTTTAATTGTGTACAATGCTGTTTTTGATTTTCTAAAATTACTTAAAGTACTGTTAAAATTCTGGAAAAATAGTATTTAGATACTATGTTAATTTAGCTAATTTAGTATAATTGTTATAGTATTTAAATTTACTGTTTTGCCACTAATTTGGCATATGAAACCAAAATTTATTTTCTGTATACTTAGGAAAACTTATTTTTATAAAATACTTGTACTGGTTAATAAATTCCAAAAAAATTATAATAAATTTCTATGATTAACAAGGATCATTTTGGTACTTTACTTTAAGTAAAAATAAGCTTTTTGTCTATATCAAAAATTATTGAAACACAATGATCTTTTGATTTATTTATTGATTAATTACGACTTGTAACTTTTTGTATTACTTTGAGTTTTAGCCGTGTTGAACCTCACCCCTCACTAGTGTAAAGACCTTAGAAAGTTAGTTAAAGTAGTTTGTCACCCCACATTGGTCTCCTATGCCAGAGTCATCATTTTGGCTAGGTTCCCAGTCACAAGTCGTGTTTCACCAATTAGTGTCTTAGTATTTTAGCTTAGTGTAAAAACTAAGTTTATGTATTTATTTCTACAGTGACGAGTTACCAGACATCTATAGCACTTTTATCGCAGCTTGCTTTGCTTTGCTAGAGGCAAGTACTTTCTACAAACTTTACATATTGTTACATAAATGAACTGCAAATCCCACCATATTAAATGCTGATCCTTGGGGTAGCAAGTTAAAATATTACATGTTGTACTTTCTATTACTACCATGCTTAGAACAGTCTTTATGTATCTCTCACATGATAGAATATGGGTTATGGGAAAACTAGTAGTTGAGTACGTGATCATGCCCACATTATCGTACCGAGCAAAGTTTCATTCTATATGATACTGCGCCGTAGGCCATTATCCAGCATTTCCGTACGGAGGTACACCTATGCCTGTACACTTGTACGTATGTACATTTCATTTACATGTGCCCCAGCACATTGTACATCTATTGACCGATCACGTACCTGCTACAGTTTTAAACATTACATATACATCTATCTCTATGACATATGTGTCCTTGCCATGATAGATTGTGTGATGCCATGTTTCCAGTTATTTTCTCTTATGTTCATTTTCATGTTTCATATGCTAGTTTGCTAGATTCAGTACTTGCTCCCGTCCTGACAGGATAATGTTGTAGGTGTCCTTACTGAGGAAGAGTTACTCTGCGACACATATTATGGAGTTACTGCCGAGGACCCGGCTTTGCTTTACGAGGATGTTCCTGCAGGGAACCTCGCCTAGTTGTCTTTTGTTTTTAGACTTTTGAGAGTAGTCATGTATTAGGCTACATATTTTGTAACTGGACATGTATCCAGTTTTTTTATATTTCAGACTTGTACTTTGGACATTTTACTATATGATACGACTTTTGTGTTTGGAGCATTTATGACTTTTATTCACTTATAGAACTGTTAGCACATTTAGTCTTATCCTATTGTCTTTAGAACAGCTTACTACGTTTTATATCAAACGTAGGCTGGGCATGACTCGGCCTGGTCCAACAATTTGGGTAGCGGGTCGTGACATATTTTTAGTGGTGGCCCATGCAGGTCCTGACTAAATTATTTGGTTACGTTATTGTACCAAGCATGCCTGCAATTAGGAACTTAAGGTAATTAGACAACATTAGGAATGACGCTTAAAACACCTAGAGGAATGCTAGGATTCCAACATAGGAAAAAATCACATGCTTGCTATTATAATTAGATTTTCTTGCCTATGATTGCTTACTTTAAACAAGTCCTTATAAGTCCTTTTTACTTTTTATTAGATGGTGCTTACTCGTTCGTCCCAGTATGTTACACCTGAGAATGGTGTACTCCATATCCAGTCAGCTGACCAGTTGACTGATACACCCCCACCTCCACCTACCACACTCCTCCACTCCACAGATCCACAGACCCAGATGCCTCCACCACCTTCCACATCCCAGTCCCAGCAGGCCCCGATACTTCCACCACCCCCTATCATCATACCTACCCAGGCTTCCGTCGCACTCGACGGGAACCAGCTGCTCACTCTGATTCAGGGGTTCCTAACAACCCATCAGGAGCAGACTACCCTACTCCGCCAGAGCATGGAGCGTTCTGAGGGACGTCCCGTGGTCCCACCACCTGTAGAGCCACGGCAGAGAGCAGGGACGATCAAGGACTTCATGGGTCTGAATCCCAAGGAGTTCTCAGGGACTGAGGGCATTGTAGTAGCAGATGACTGACTAGATTCGGTAGAGAGGAAGCTCCTAGGAGTCAGGATGTCGGGTGACCTCCAGGTCGAGGCAGCGGGATTTTTGCTGATAGACTTGGCAGGAGTCTGGTTCCGGAATGAGCCATTATTTGCGAGAGGGAGAGCCACTTGGGATCAGTTCAAGACCCAGTTCAAGAAGAAATTCTTCTCGACCACTGCTAGAGTAGCCATGGGGCTACGATTCCAGAATATCCAGCAGGGGAACCGTTCTGTTGATGACTATGCGGCAGAGTTTAGTCGCCTGAGCCATTTGCTCCTAGTCTGGTTGCAGATCCGGAGGAGATGACCCGTAGGTTTTGCCATGGTCTAGTTCCAGACATTGGCATTCTTATAGTGGCGAACGGTACGACTGACTATTACCAGAGCCTAGAGTTGGCCCGGAGCATTGAGGAGCGTTTTCTGTCTAGCAAGAGGCTGGCTTCTGTACATCATGAGGGACCGTCCAAGCGTCAGGCTTTCCAGCAGAGAGCACCGACGCCGCCCCAGCAGACTTACCGTCCCCCTACACCACATCATCAGACCCCGCCAGTTAGAGCTCCGGGACCCCGACAGCAGCAGCAGCAGTAGAAGAGAGCTATATGTTCTTTCTGCGGAAGACCAGGTCATGACTTCGTCGTCTGCAGAAGAGGTTGGGTCAGTGTTTAGTTTGTGGGTCTGCCACCCATCATCTTTGAAACTGCCCAGCAGCGAAGCCTAGAGGACCACTCCCGATTCAGCAGTAGAGGTTTAGGAAGCATCTGCAGCAGCAGAAGGGACCTCAGGGGAAGGTTTATAGCCTGGCCCTTGAGCCGGAGCCGGAGCAGGTTTTGGAGCCAGATTACTTAGCTGACGTCATCACATATCATATTTATTTGCATACTTTTTTAGCTGTATGTTTGTTTAATTCTGGTGTATCTCATAGCTTCCTATCATTAGAGTTTATGCATAAACATCATCTAGTAGCTTCACTTACTGCGGAGATTAGTAGAGTGATGACAGGAGGAGGACCGGTGCCTATTAGATCTATCTATAGATGTTCTATTTTTATAGCCGGAAGAGAGTTCAGGGGACGATTCTTTGTGATGCCACTCCCCGGTTATGATATCATATTGGGGATGGACTGGCTTAGCTATGCCCATGCATCTATAGATTGTCATGAGGGTAGTATTTTGTTCAGTCCCCTAGGCACAACACCATTCAGTGTCAGGAGGACAGGGCCGGAGATCAGCCTAGAGCCGAACTGTTGTGCGACAGTTGGGGACGTAGCACCGCCACACCCTATCATTAGGGAGTTTATAGATGTATTTCCAGAGGATCTTCCAGGGCTTCCGTCTGACAGAGATGTGGAGTTCACTATAGATTTAGTGCCGGGTTCATCACCAGTATCCCGGGATTGCTATAGAGTGAATCCCAAGGAGGCCGTAGAGATGAAAGAGCAGATTGATGACCTATTGAAAAATGGTTTCATTCGATCCAGTGCTTCTCCATGGGGAGCGCTAGTGCTCTTTGTGCCTAAGAAGGATGGTACAGTCCGGTTGTGTATTGACTACCGGACCTTGAATGCCATCACCATCAAGAACAAATATCCTCTTCCTAGGATAGATAATTTGTTCGACCAGTTGAGCGGGGCGAAGGTGTTTTCCAGGATAGACTTGAGATTCGGGTACCACCAGGTGAAGGTTAGGGCAGCAGACATCCAGAAGACGGCGTTCAGCACGAAGTACGGGCAGTACGAGTTTCTGGTGATGCTATTTGGTCTCACAAATACGCCAGCTGTATTTATGAACTTGATGAATAAGATATTTCACTAGTATCTGGATAAGTTCGTCGTAGTATTTATCGACGACATCCTGATATACTCGAAGATGCCGGAGGAGCATACAGAGCACTTGCGGATAGTTTTGGGGATTCTGAGGCAGGAGAGATTGTTTGCCAAATTGCCGAAGTGCGAGTTCTTTTTAGACTGAGTGGAGTTTCTCGGCCATGTAGTCACTGGAGATGGAATCTCGGTGGACCCCAGAAAGATTGCTGCAGTTGAGACATGGAAGGCTCCGACGTCAGTTTCAGAGATCAGGAGCTTTCTGGGTTTAGCAGGCTATTATAGAAAGTTCGTCCAGGACTTTGCTAGGATAGCTGAACCCATGACGAAGCTGACGTGGAAGGACGCAGAGTACATCTGGTCAGAGGACTGTCAGGCAGCGTTTGAGGAGCTGAAGAGGAGGCTGACGACCGCTCCAGTTCTGACTTTATCTTCAGGTTCTGGAGGTTTTACCATATACAGTGATGCTTCTGGGAAGGGGCTAGGATGTGTCCTACAGCAGCATGGGAAAGTGATTGCTTATGCATCTAGGCAATTGCGAACTCATGAGAGGAATTATCCTACCCATGACCTAGAGTTAGCTGCGGTGATCTTTGCACTCAAGTTATGGAAACATTACTTATACGGAGAGCATGTGGAGATCTTTACTGACCACAAAAGCTTGAAGTATGTGTTCACGCAGAAAGAGCTGAACATGAGGCAAAAACGATGGTTGGAGTTGATGAAAGACTTCGACATCGATTTACAGTATCACCCTGAGAAGGCAAATGTGGTGGCGGATGCGCTGAGCAGGCATCCGATGGCATGGTACCTGATGATTGATCGACATTTACGGGAGGATCTAGAGAAGCTCGGTATCGAGCTAGTTCGGCCAGGATCAGTGATACAGATGATGGTGCTTGACATTCAGTCAGGTTTGATGGAGCAGATTAGGGAGGCACAGACTACAGATGAGAGCCTTCGCAGACTTCGAGCCCAGGCGTTAGCTGGATTGCTGGATGACTTCACGATAGCAGAGGATGGATCCTTGAGGCATGGCAGCCGATTGTGCGTGCCGAAGGGAGAGCTGGTAGAGGCAGTCTTACAGGAGGCACACCGATCGAGATATTCTATTCACCCTAGTGCTAACAAGATGTACCGTGACTTGCGGGAACATCTTTGGTGGCACGGGATAAAGAGGGATGTATCACGTTTTATCTCGAGATGCCTAGTTTGCCAGCAGGTCAAGGCGGAGCGCCAGAGGCCAGCTGGTTTGTTGCAGCCGTTATCCATTCCCGAGTGGAAGTGGAAACATATTACGATGGACTTCGTCTCAGGGCTTCCTCGTTCCCAAGGAGGGAAGGATGCCATTTGGGTCATCGTAGACAGGCTGACGAAGTGTGCGCACTTCATACCCTTCAAGGTGGGGCTTTCTACCGAAAAGCTGGCAGAGCTATACATGCAGCAGATAGTTCGCCTACACGGAGTGCCGGTGAGCATCGTGTCAGACGGAGACAGCAGATTCACATCCCACTACTGGAGGAGCTTGTAGAAGGAGTTGGGCAGTAGGTTCAAGTTCAGTACGGCGTACCACCCGCAGACAGATAGGCAGTCCGAGAGGACGATACAGATACTGGAGGATATGCTGAGGACCTGCGTGCTAGACTTCGGAGGATCATGGGAGAGCCATCTGCACTTGGTAGAGTTTTCATACAACAACAGCTACCAAGCCAGTATCGGTATGTCTCCTTTCGAGGTGCTATATGGACGACGATGCCGCACACCACTCTTTTGGGATGATGTTGGAGACAGAGTTATGCTTGGGCCAGAGATGATCACGGATGCAGCAGAGAAAGTCGGGATGATCAGAGACAGGCTCAGAGTAGCTCAGGATAGGTAGAAATACTGGGCTGATGCTAGTCGCAGACCGATGGAGTTTACAGACGGTGATATGGTGCTAGTGAAGATATCACCTACTAGAGGGACGATCCGGTTCGGACGAGGAGGGAAGCTGAGCCCCAGATACATTGGGCCGTTCGAGGTACTTGGCAGGATCGGAGAGGTAGCTTACAGGGTTGCACTTCCACCCAACCTAGCAGGAGTTCACGATATCTTTTACGTATCTCAGCTGAGGAGATATGTTCCATACCCCAGTCATGTGCTAGATCATTCAGAGTTGGAGGTTGGACCGAGCCTTACAGTTTCTGAGCAGCCGGTGGAGATATTAGACAGGAGAGAGAAGAGGCTGAGGAACAAGGTTATACCCCTAGTACGAGTGGCTTGGAGCCGTCACTCTCCAGGTGAATCTACTTGGGAGAGGGAGTCGAACATGAGGGAGAGATACCCTTACTTGTTCGATCCAACCGCTGCGAGGGAACCACCCGTTCCCGCTTGATACCTTAGAGGTTAGTTTCGATCATAGCCTTAGTCATTTATTGCATTGCTTGCTATGTTAGAATATTGTAGGGTCTTCAATCCTTGTGAATTTCGAGGACAAAATTTTTTAAGGAGGAAAGACTTGTAAGCCCCTGTTTTTCAAATTTTAGTTAATTAAGTGTTAATTAATTTTTAATGTCATTTATAGCCTTAAAATATTTATTATGATTTTTAGAAATTTTTCTAGAATTATTAAATGATTTCTAATTAAGTTTTAATAGCTAAAATATCATTTTGTAATTTATTGAAATGTTTTAAGGTAGTTTTGCAATTTATTAAAATGTTTTATTAGCTGTTTGTAATATTTAGAATTGCTTAGAAGTTAGTTTGTAAATAACCAATTGTTTTAAGTGTCGGGTTGCAAATTTTTATTTGTATTTGGTTGGGATAGGGACCTAATTGTAAATACCTAATTTCCTAGGGACCCTACTTCTAAACTCCCTTTCACCCACCCCCGACTGCCCGACGATCGCACCGACACTGCCCCCGCCATTTCCGGCCAGCGCGACAGCCCCCGAACGACTCTAATCCCCCTATTTAAACCCCCTCACACCCCTCAACCCATACACCACTCCCCCCGACCACCATCGACGCTCCCCAGCCCCGTTCTTCCCAAAACTCCAAAACCCTAAACCTAACTCCGGCGATCCCCACTGCCACCTCCACAGCAGCTATCACGACCATCCACCGCCACCAGCTGCTTCGCCCCGACGAGCTGACTGCAGCGCCGCCCGAGCGCCACCGTCCCGACCACTCCACCGCCGTCCAGGACACTTGAACCCCCCCAACCGCCGGACACGTAAGTGACAAGTGTCGTGCATGTCGTACGTGTCTCGTGTTGGGCGTATGTTGTTCGTCGTGTCCTGACGAACACGAGTGTAGAACTGGACACGTAAAACTCGTGTCGTGCGTGTCGAAATCGACCCGGACACATAGAAATCCTGTGTCCCTAACTGTCCGGACACAGGATCGATTTTATTATTATTTTTATATAATGTTTAACCTAACCTAAATAAATTAAACTAAACCCTAACTCTAACACAACCCTCGGGCTGACCCCCTGGCCAGCCCGACCTAGCCTAAACCCCCCCTCCCGCGCGCTCTGGCTCGAGTTCGAGCCCCCTTACTGCTGTGTTTAATTCTTTTTCTTTTTCTTTTTCTTTTCCTTTTCTTTTCTGTTTTCTGTTTATATATATATATATATATTCTTTATATATATATATATATATATATATATATATATATATATATATATATATGTATATATATATATATATATATATATTATATGTATATACATATATTTGTATATATATATATATGTATATGCTGTATATTAGCAGTATTTTTATATATGTATATATATTTTTATAGTTAGTAAATTTTTATATATATATATATTTGTATTTATATACATATATGTATATATGTATATATTTTCATGTGTCTATATATTATTGTATATATATTAATATATATATGTATACAATGTTTGTATATGTATATATACTTTACAATTAAGTATTTTCTTATATATATATATGTACTTTTAACATAGGTATGTATATATTCATTTTGTATAATTTTACCTTATTATAATATTAATATTTAATTTGTATTTTTTACCAATTTGTAATTTTGTATATTTAAATTACTGCAACCATTTGGTGTCCAAGCCTTGCATGGATTTTTGGGCCCAAATGTGTTTTCACACATTCAAGACCTGTACAAGTCATATTGGACTTGATTCATGGCCTTGGGTCCTGTATTTGAACTTTGGTTCAAATTATGTACATGGACAAAATATGCAGACAATTAATTATTTAATTTCAATTGTGTGCAATGCTGTTTTGATTTTCTAAAAATACTTAAATTACTGTTAAAATTCTGGAAAAATAGTATTTAGATACTATGTTAATTTAGCTAATTTAGTATAATTCTTATAGTATTTAAATTTACTGTTTTGCCACTAATTTGGCATATAAAACCAAAACTCATTTTCTGTATACTTAGGAAAACTGATTTTTATAAAATACTTGTACTGGTTAATAAATTCCAGAAAAATTATAATAAATTTCTATGATTAACAAGGATCATTTTCGTACTTTACTTTAAGTAAAAATAAGCTTTTGTCTATCTCAAAAATTGTTGAAACACAATGATCTTTTGATTTATTTATTGATTAATTACGACTTGTAACTTTTTGTGTTACTTTGAGTTTTAGCCGTGTTGAACCTCACCCCTCACTAGTGTAAAGACCCTAGAAAGTTAGTTAAAGTAGTGTGTCACCCCACATTGGTCTCCTATGCCAGAGTCATCATTTTGGCTACGTGCCCAGTCACAAGTCGTGTTTCACCAATTAGTGTCTTAGTGTTTTAGCTTAGTGTAAAAACTAAGTTTATGTATTTATTTCTACAGTGACGAGTTACCAGACATCTATAGCACTTTTATCGCAGCTTGCTTTGCTTTGCTAGAGGCAAGTACTTTCTACAAACTTTACATATTGTTACATAAATGAACTGCAAATTCCACCATGTTAAATGCTGATCCTTGGGGTAGCAAGTTAAAATATTACATGTTGTACTTTCCATTACTACCATGCTTAGAACAGTCTTTATGTATCTCTCACATGATAGAATATGGGTTATGGGGAAACTAGTAGTTGAGTACGTGATCATGCGCCTATTATCGTACCGAGCAAAGTTTCATTCTATATGATACTGCGCCGTAGGCCATTATCCAGCATTTCTGTACGGAGGTACATCTATGCCTGTACACTTGTGCGTATGTACATTTTATTTACATGTGCCCCAGCACATTGTACATCTATTGACCGATCACGTACCTGCTACAGTTTTAAACATTATATATACATCTGTCTCTATGACATATGTGTCCTTGCCAGGATAGATTGTGTGATGCCATGTTTCCAGTTATTTCCTCTTATGTTCATTTCCATGTTTTATATGCTAGTTTGCTAGATTCAGTAATTGCTCCCATCCTGACAGGATAACGTTGTAGGTGTCCTTACTGAGAAGGAGTTACTCTGCGACACATATTATGGAGTTACTGCCGAGGACCCGGCTTTGCTTTACGAGGATGTTCCTGCAGGAAACCTCGCCTAGTTGTCTTTTGTTTTTAGACTTTTGAGAGTAGTCATGTATTAGGCTACATATTTTGTAACTGGACATATATCCAATTTTTTTACATTTCAGACTTGTACTTTGGACATTTTACTATATGATACGACTTTTGTGTTTGGAGCATTTATGACTTTTATTCACTTATAGAACTGTTAGCACATTTAGTCTTATCCTATTGTCTTTAGAACAGCTTACTACGTTTTATATCAAACGTAGGCTGGACATGACTCGGCCTGGCCCAACAATTTGGGTAGCGGGTCGTGACAGTACTGTCCATAGGTGATGTTCAAGTACAAGTGTGTGAGGAGCTGTGTGTTTAACAGGATGTGTGTGTGTGTGAATTTATACAAGCAATAGTGTGTGTATTGGTTAACAGGAAATTTGGTAGGTGCAACCAGGTGTGTGTAATAGGGGCTGTTCTTAGGAACATGCAATATAAGGATGACTTATTCAAGCTATACCAATAGAGAGTGAAATCTACTGGCTATTTATTCAAACTCAAGTAATGTAAATTGGGTATCTATCATGGAACATGTAGGACATCTCATGTGGGCAGTCAATCATATGACTGAATCGAGGGGTGTTAAACAGAGAATGTGTTGAGACACAAGTGCATCTCAGGTTTCACTACAGTGAACCAAACCCCATATCCTACTGCCTAATAAATCAACTGAGGACTGAACCCCATACACCCTCATCTATTACTCAGGCTACTGCTATATGATACAATGGACTGAACAGTTAGTAAAAAAAATTAGGATTAGTGCTATGTGTCTAGGAGTATAGAAATTAGTAAACAAAAGATGCAATGATAGTGTATAGCAGTGAGTAGGGGGATCAAGTAATGTGTGTGAACGTTTGTGTGTATTGCCAATGACAGTTTAGGGGAGAGAGGGTTTTCAGATTTCAGAAAAGAAGGAAAATCTCAGATTTTTGACATTTAACAGTGAAACAAAACCAATTTCAGTTTAATACTTAACAAACTAACATGTATCACAATCTTAAAACCAATCCTAATTCTCAGGAACTCATCAATTGTTATCTCGGTCATAAACCCAGTTAACCCAATTCGAAATCCCTATTTGTGTTGACATCAAACTGAATTTGAACCAACCTTAACAGTGACTAAAACTTGTGTAAACAAATAACCACGGCATGTTAACCATTGACAAACCATGAATGAAATTAACTTAGGATTTGACAGTAAGCAATGACAGTTACTTAATTACAATTCATCAAAACCCCATCATATTTTACATGAAACCCCGGTCACAGGTTTCAAATTGTTGAACTGTGTATCAGTAAATACATTAAAAACATCATTTTCGAATTAAAAACCCTAAATAAATTAGTAAATAAAATGTGCAGGCAGGTGTACACATAACATATGTCATGGGGAGGGTGTTCGTGTCCAACAAGGTGGACACGAACGTGTCCAAAGCAGAAATGAAAGTGTCAGGAACACAGTGTAGAACACTTCCTCGTGCGGCCAGTCCCCAATAGATTGGACACGACACGAAGCATCTGACACTATGTGCACTTGGACACGGGTAGCCCAACTATAGGGCTACCAGGTTGACACAACACGACGTGTCGACGTTGTGTCTACACGCAATACGAAGGGCGTATCAGAACACGATCTCTTGTGCGCACTGCGCAGTGTAAATCCAGTGCACGTATCCGTGCTCCCTCGACACGACACGACTCGACATGAAACTTCAGGGGAGGCTTGACAGACATTGCCCCTACCCCCATGTCAAGTTTGAAGTGTCCACGTGTCCTGTGTAGGGAGGAATAGAGGTCGGGTAGCAGGGCATATAAACCGGGTGTCGTGCAGTGAGTTCGTGTCCGTTTTGGACACGGACACGACACGAACCCTAGCTCCGTCTTCACTAAAGTTAATTAGCACCTATAGACCTACAAATCTGTTCAAACACAATTTCAAATTAGCAACATTTATTTCTAACAATTATTTCATCGAACACCTAGGAGACACTATGATACGTGTCCGATACGGACACCAAACGGACACGAATTCTACCCAAATTTTGGGGACACCTAGTGGACTCCTAGATCTAGCCCTACATGCAAAGAAAACTAAAATTTAAATCAATTTAAAGGGTTTTACCAATATGTGCAAAAAGCTTGGAAAAGCTTCAAATGGAGGATTCTTCCTCTTGATGCCAAAAGCTCCAAATTGACCCAAAGCTGGGATTAAACCCCAAAATCAGAAAGTATGAGAGTATTAGGTTCTAATGCAAGAAACTAGGATTAAAAAGGAATTAAAATGAATTTATGGGGATTTTTATAAGGGGGACACATACCTTTCTTTTCCAATGTTGAAACGAATAAAGAAAGAGGCAAGCCCTAGAGAATAAGTGTTTATATAGGGTGGGGATCCCTATGGCTGGTCATTTAGGGTTTGGTTAGGGTTAGGGCTTCTAGTTATGGGCCATGGGCCAAGTCATGATCAAATAAATTATCAAGCCATAAGTCATTTCATGAAACCATAAACCATGACTTAAATTCACTAAACCAAATCCCCTCATTCTAAAATTTGTTCCTAATGACTAAAAATAGGTTGACCTAAGTTAGACTAGGGTCACCATGGCTAGGGTTAGCTTCTAGGCTAGTTCACTAGGTCTCAACAAGTCAAGTCAACCTAGAATTCACCAATTCAATAAATCATCAAATAATTCAAATAAGTCAAAATGACCAAAATATCCCTAGGCTAAAAATGATAATTAAAACATCCTAATAACATGGTTAGGCTCTAGGTCATGCAGTCTCTAGGGTTTCACTAGCTGTACACCAAAATCACAAGTCATGACTTAAAATAGTTTTTAAATAGTTTAAAAAAATATATTAAAAATCACTAAAAATTATAATGTGAATCAAATATCAATAATTAATAATTATAATTACAAAATTTCAAATTACCCTCATCTGGAAAACTGGGTGTTACAATCCTACCCACCTTAGAAAAATTTCGTCCTCGAAATTAAGATGATCGCACCCTTCCTAGGTCAAACTCCCAGCAATCAAGGTCGAAGCAACACAATCCTACTGGTCGTGATTTCACAGTCTCGAACGGGGTAGCTACACTCTCTAGCAATCAAAACAATATCCTGGCAGGTACTAATGGAATCACACAGGAAAGTGGGAAAGAAGAATGAGAAGGACAACCTGCTAACCCGTCACCCGTAGCGTCGGTCTACTCGACTGTCAGTATAGAAGACCTGCCCCTCTGGGGTGTATCCCTCTGTTGGTGCAGGGCACGGTGCTGCGCTACAGGTGGCCTAGCTCCCTCTATCTAATCCTTGACACTCAAGTAATATCCACCCTGATATTCTACTCAAATTTCTCTAGGGCACCATCTATATGGTATCTATCCTGCAATCTAATAATCATACCCGTCTATCCAGAACCATGCCACCAGAATCCTCGTCACACTAGTAAGTATGGCTGCGATAATCCATAGAGTCCACAACTAATGTACATACATCTAGAATCATGGTATTAAAAAATTTCGTATTGTCGCTAGCTTGGCTGCGAAAACCTTAAATTCCCATACCCGAGAAATACATCCAAAATCAGACTCTATCTCATCGCCCAACCAGCTGATATGGCCGTAGAAGACTCTAGATTCCATGACTGAGGCAACCTAGCCCATAATGTTATCTTGGTAGAAAATCAAGTCAATAATGAATACCAAGAATCAAATTCAACGATGAACAAGAAAGATAGACATATACTGTCAGAATCAAATTTCGAGATAGTTTATAATGAGATTCTCAAGGGTCATCCCAGGAATCTTCTCCAGTAGTCCTAACTGTGATTGAGTGCCTCTCCGATAAAGCCTATCTCTCAATCCTATCGCAGGCTCGCAGCAGTACAACTAAGTCGTCGTACTACCACGATATCGCACTAATGCGACTCTCGACCTGCACGGGCCACCACTAAAAACATGTCACGACCCGCACCCACTGTGAGGGTACGAATACGTAACAGCGCCCAGCCTACGTCGCAGTGTCGGCGATAGAACGTTGTTCTAAGTCTCTAACTAACCACCAACTCATGCAGTATATAGTGTACTCATCATGATCAACTCCGAACGGAGGACAAGTATAAGATATGGTGTAACTCAATCACAGTCTAAGCACGATAAGATAACACCGAATATAACTAAGAAATTGGAGAGAACAAAACTACTAATAAAAATAAAAACAAACTCAAACAATCTCAAATACATCTCAAGTCTCAAATCTCTATATACAACTCCGGATCTAAACAGGAAAACTAAAACAAGACAGACTAACTAAACTCCCGATCACTCCAGAATGTCGGGGCCATAGGTAGCTAAGCCATCTCCTGGTCTGTAACATGTAGGGCATGTGTCCTCAGGGCAGTCATCTGTAAAATTTTCAACAGGTCCAGTCAGGACAGGAACGAGTACAACTCATCAAGAAATCCCAATTAAATGACAGAGAACTATAAAGCAGTTATAGACAGTTTTATTGATGAATATAGCAGTTTATATACAGGTGATGGTATGGTGAACAGATAAGATACAAGGAAAGTAAGTAACTAAAACAAGAGAAGAATGATGGCAATGAAGACTGTAAAATAAATCCAGCTGAACTAAAGTAACATAATAAGTCCAGAATGTAAATGTAAACAAGTGCAAAACCCAAGTAAATCCAGACAACATGAATCTGATACCAGGTGGTTCCAGTACAAGATGAGTCCGGTATAAGGTGAGTCCAGTTGGTGATCAAAGGTTCCAGGGTGAGTCCAGCCTATACTCTAACAGTGTGTTTTAAAGTATCGGGATCGACATGTAAACGGCTGTAGGTAATACGGCACACCGCACACTCGGCCAAGTGTGGGATGGCTATCGTTCCAGTATAATTCTAAGGGAGTGGTTCCAGTATTTGGGAATGTTCACATGTCTACTCCAATATTTCCCCGCCCACAAGTACAAGTGAATCCAGAAAATGACACGAGAAATAGAGATGAGTCCAGCCAAACATAATGATACCAGCAAAAGATTCCAGAGTGATTCCAGGGTGATTCCAGTAGGTGATGCCAGTAGTGATTCCAGAAGGTGATGCCAGTAGTGGTTCCAGAATATAGAGGCCAGACAAAATGGTATGTGTGTCGCATACATGAATCGAGAAATATCCATACGTGTTGTAAGAATCACATAAAACTAACTAGAACTAAAGTACAGTAATTGACAAGTAAATGAAAGAACTATCAGAGAATGTACTCGCCTGCTACTCTGAAAAGAGTAGTATAATATCAGATGTCTGTACCAGAGTCACAATGTCCTAAACAGAGAAATATAGGTTATAATGTGTTTAAAACAAGACATATGAAGTTTATGATGCATCTACATGATTTTTAGGTCAATCTAGGTCAAAGTCAACTCTAAGTCAAACCTGGTCAACTGTCTAGGTCAAACTAGGTCCAAGTCAAACTTGGTCAACTCTGGGTCAACCCAAGTCAATACTCTAGTCAAACTAGATCAATTGGTCACATCTAGACTAATGTTGACTTTAGGTCAACTCTAGTCAACCTGGACTAACAAACTAAGTCAACTAGGTCAAACTTAGTCCAAACAAGTCCCACTAATCCTAACCAAGCCTAGGCTACCACACAAGCATACCTATATTACATTAGACATATAATATTACACGCATTACTCATTCAAGACACTAATACTTGTATAAGATTGCATACATTTATTCTCGCATTTAAGTATTCATGTCATTCATTCCCTTACACCAACATATGCCTGTGCATTACAAGTATACCTATCATGTATGTGATACATACTTATATAGATAGATAGGTACATAGACATGACCATACACCTTCACATATATATATGCATTTCATATCCCATTCTTCCATTCAAATTCAACAATGCATTCATCATGTATTTTACATCCTTACATTCATTTGCATATGTCATCATATACATACATGCATATTTATATATTTCCATACATATATACATATAGATATATATATATATATATATATATATATATATATATATATATATATATATATATATATATATATATTTATATGTTGCATTTATATAGGAAGGGGAAGGGGGTTGAGTGTGTGTGTTGAACCAATCTCAAGAAATTGAGACCAAGTCCCAGGCATTTCAGTTCTCAGGACTTGGCAGTTATGTACAGGTGTTCAGAAATCAGTTTTTGTGTGTGTGTGTGTCAATGTGGTATGTAGGGTGACAGTTGTTAAGGAAGTAATCAATATAACCCCTACATGACATTAACCCCAGGTTCAGTGGCATGAAACTCAATTCAAGCAACCAAAATCAAGCTAAAAATCTCAGTTTGAAATGTGTGTGTGTCTGGTGTTCTCAAGACAAATCAACCCATGTGTGTAAACCATATAAAAACTGTGTGTGGCAGTTTATGAGTGTCAATGGGGCATGTACTGTCCATAGGTGATGTTCAAGTACAAGTGTGTGAGGAGCTGTGTGTTTAACAGGATGTGTGTGTGTGTGTGAATTTATACAAACAATAGTATGTGTATTGGTTAACAGAAAATTGGGTAGGTGCAACCAGGTGTGTGTAATAGGGGCTGTTCTCAGGAACAGGCAATATAAGGATGACTTATTCAAGCTATACCAATAGAGAGTGAAATCTACTGGCTATTTATTCAAACTCAAGTAATGTAAATTGGGTATCTATCATGGATCATGTAGGACATCTCATGTGGTTATTCAATCATATGACTGAATCAAGGGGTGTTAAACAGAGAATGTATTGAGACACAAGTGCATCTCAGGTTTCACTACAGTGAACCAAACCCCATATCCTACTGCCTAATAAATCAACTGAGGACTGAACCCCACACACCCTCATCTATTGCTCAGGCTACTGCTATATGATACAATGGACTGAACAGTTAGTGAAAAAAATAGGATTAGTGCTATGTGTCTAGGAGTATAGAAATCAGTGAACAAAAGATGCAATGACAGTGTATAGCAGTGAGTAGGGGGATCAAGTAATGTGTGTGAACATTTGTGTGTATTGCCAATGACAGTTTAGGGGAGAGAGGGTGTTCAGATTTCAGAAAAGAAGAAAAATCTCAGATTTTTGACATTTAACAGTGAAACAAAACCAATTTCAGTTTAATACTTAACAAACTAACATGTATCACAATCTTAAAACCAATCCTAATTCTCAGGAACTCATCAATTGTTATCTCGGTCATAAACCCAGTTAACCCAATTCGAAATCCCTATTTGTGTTGACATCAAACTGAATTTGAACCAACCTTAACAGTGACTAAAACTTGTGTAAACAAATAACCATGGCATGTTAACCATTGACAAACAGTGAATAAAATTAACTCAGGATTTGACAGTAAGCAATGACAGTTACTTAATTACAATTCATCAAAACCCCATCATATTTCACATGAAACCCCAGTCACAGGTTTCAAATTGTTGAACTGTGTATCAGTAAATACATTAAAAACATCATTTTTGAATTAAAAACCCCAAATAAATTAATAAATAAAATATGCAGGCAGGTGTACACATAACATGTGTCATGGGGAGGGTGTTCGTGTCCAACAAGGTGGATACGAACGTGTCCAAAGCAGAAATAAAAGTGTCAGGAACACAGTGTAGAACACTTCCTCGTGCGGCCAGTCCCCAATAGATTGGACACGACACGAAGCATCTGACACTATGTGCACTAGGACACAGGTAGCCCAACTATAGGGCTACCAGGTCGACACAACACGACGTGTCGACGTTGTGTCTATACGCAATATGAAGGGCGTATCTGAACACGATCTCCTGTGCGCACTGTGCAGTATAAATCTAGTGCACATGTCCGTGCTCCCTCGACACGACACGACTCGACACGAAACTTCGGGGAAGGCTTGACAGACATTGCCCCTACCCCTATGTCAATTTTGAAGTGTCCACGTGTCCTATGTAGGGAGGAATAGAGGTCGGGTAGAAGGGCATGTAAACCGGGTGTCGTGCAGTGAGTTCGTGTCCGTTTTGGACACGGACACGACACGAACCCTAGCTCAATCTTCACTAAAGTTAATTAGTACCTATAGACCTACAAATCTGTTCAAACACAATTTTAAATTAGCAACATTTATTTCTAACAATCATTTCATCGAACACCTTGGAGACACTATGACACGTGTCCGATACGGACACCAAACGGACACGAATTCCATCCAAATTTTGGGGACACCTAGGGGACTCCTAGATCTAGCCCTACATGCAAAGAAAACTGAAATTTAAATCAATTTAAAGGGTTTTACCTATATGTGCAAAAAGCTTGGAAAAGCTTCAAATGGGATATTCTTCCTCTTGATGCCAAAAGCTCTAAATTGACCCAAAGCTGGAATTAAACCCCAAAATCAGAATGTATGAGAGTATTAGGTTCTAATGCAAGAAACTAGGATTAAAAAGGAATTAAAATGAATTTATGGAGATTTTTGGAAGGGGGACACATATCTTTCTTTTTCAATGTTGAAATGAATAAAGAAAGAGGCAAGCCCTAGAGAATAAGTGTTTATATAGGCTGGGGATCCCTATGGCTGGTCATTTAGGGTTTGGTTAGGATTAGGGCTTCTAGTTATGGGCCACGGGCCAAGTCATGATCAAATAAATCATCAAGCCATAAGTCATTTCATGAAACCATAAACCATGACTTAAATTCACTAAACCAAATCCCCTCATTCTAAAATTTGTTCCTAATGACTAAAAATAGGTTAACCTAAGTTAGACTAGGGTCACCATGGCTAGGGTTAGCTTCTAGGCTAGTTCACTAGGTCTCAACAAGTCAAGTCAACCTAGAATTCACCAATTCAATAAATCATCAAATAATTCAAATAAGTCAAAATGACCAAAATACCCCTAGGCTAAAAATAATAATTAAAACATCCTAATGACATGGTTAGGCTCTAGGTCATGCAGTCTCTAGGGTTTCACTAGCTGCACACCAAAATCACAAGTCATGACTTAAAACAGTTTTTAAATAGTTTAAAGAAAATATTAAAAATCACTAAAAATCATAATATGAATCAAATATCAATAATTAATAATTATAATTACAAAATTTCAAAAGTACCCTCATCTGAAAAACTGGGTGTTACTGTGGGCGATATGGGTGGCTGCAGGGGGCGCCAAAACGGGAGAGCAGCTCCGGGATGAGACCGAGCAGGGGATGGTGCCAGACTGCGCTAACACGATGGGAGCCCCGGGTTGCGCGGACCCGGATTACGCCAAAGGGCAGGAGGGAGGAACCCCGGGGTGCGCCAAGAGGCTGGGAGAGGAAGCACCAAGGAGCGCTGATATGCGGGGGGAAGAGACCTCGGATTGCGCCAAGAGGCGAGGAGAAGAAGTCCCCGATTGCGCCAGGGGGTGCGAGGAGGACACCACGGGTTGCGCCAAACGGACGCGGGGGAGGGGGGGGCGCTCAGACTGCGCACAAGGGGGACCATGTCCTGAGGAGCGCAAGGTGGGATGCCCGTACTCTGAAAGAGGGCTGCGCCATATCCTGGAACACGCTCGAGAAAAAGTCCAACAGGAGGCACGTGGCCATCCTCGTGACTGACGATGGTCCTATCCGTCAGCTGGACCGCGCAAGAGTCTTCCACTGGTCCCGAGGGGGGACAGGAGACTGCGGGAGCCACGTGCTCCCCAGCGCCCAAGGGAGCCACGTGCTCCCCAGCTTCCGAGGGCGGGAGGGAGTTTGAAAACGTTGGTGTCCCCAGCTCCCGAGGGGGAAGCTAGCCCTCCTGGCATAGGCCGCCGGACCCGCAGCCTGCGCGGGCGACGGAGCTGCAGTCGGGGTGGTGGGGAAGAAGTACAGCAAGGACGGCGGTCGTGGCCACTCGGCTGTGCTCCATCAGCCGAAGCTGCTCATCAGTCCACCCTGGGTGCTGAGCCGGAGGGGGAGGGGGGGCGGGGAGGTCAGGCGACGGAGCTACAGCCGGGGGGAGGGGGGTGGTCGGGGGCTAGCCCGAGTGCGCTTCGTCGGACGCCGACAAGCGCGGGGCGATGCTGAGATCTGACATCCCTGAGCAGCCGCCGCGACTACAAGCCAGCACGACGGATGCGACGGCGGGGGCCGCGGCATGAGGGGGCGGGGAAGAGCAGGAGGCGGCTAGTAGCGCCTGGGAGGGCTCCATGCCGACGAAGAGGGGAGAAGTGGTAAGTGGGAGCTCGAGGAGATCATGCCTGGGGAGAATTATATATATATATATATATATATATATATATATATATATATATATATATATATATATATATATATATATGTTGGTGCTTTCTTTACATGAGAGAGCTAGCACTCAACATGCCTTGTAAAATTTTAGTCCCACATCGGAAATGCACCATGAGTTATCTCAACATATATACTTGGGTGTGTTGCTGAGAGATGCACATGGGGTGGTGACCCTAAGGAGGGAACCATATGGGTGATTTTACTAGGAGGTAAGAATAAGGCTCCAAGGATTAAGCATTAATGCTTTTGTCATTCTCTTGGATTAATTCCATTTGGAGCTAAGCCCCAAAGGGGCTTAGCGACTCAGACTCGGACTCGGGCTCATGGGCTCATGAGGCATAATGTGGTATTTTGTTGGTGTACTTTGCACTTAGCATGTCATCAGTCATGCGGCTCATATGCGGCCATACAGTCTTATGCGGCATGCGGCTCATATGCGGCCTCATGCGGCCATGCGGCCATGCGGCTCATGCGGCCATACGGTCCATGCGGCTCATGCGGTCCATACGGTCCATGCGGCCCATGCGGTCCATGCGGCTCATGCGGCTCATGTGGTCCATGCGGCCCATACGGTCCATGCGGCCATGAGGCTCATGCGGCCAGGCTGCTGCTGCTGCTGCCGTATGGAGGGCTCCGCTGACTGTGCAGACTACAAGTCAGTTATGGAAAGACTGATTCAATACGATTAATTCAGATCCACTTTTTGCGGGATTTGAATTAATTTTGTTGTCATCTTTGTAGGATTTGAATTAATCTCGTTGCTATCTTTTGTGATTTGATTCAATCTTTCCATAACTGAAGAGGCGGCTAGGGTTTCCACCCTCTCTCTATATATACTCTCTTCTGGCCTCCTTTGTGGGTACTACGAAAATATAAGTCAGAAAAGGAGAAAGAGAGAGAGTGCTGCTGTCGCCATTGCAAGTCCATCCGAGTAGTCAGAACAGAGGTGACTTCGAGCGTTCCACAAGTTCTTCAAACTTGCTGGTTCCTGGAAGCAGTTCGTGTGGGGCGAATCTTGCTTTGAGCAACGGTATTTTGACACCCCAGCATTTTTTTCTTCTCATCTTTCTCTAGATTATTGTACCTCGTTCTGTCCTAATTGCAACACGTTTGCAAGGAAGAACGAGAGATTTTCTCTTCTCTATTTTCCTCCTCCATATTGTAATCGGGTTATTTGGTTTTTGTATCATCGTAGATCTCTGTTGCATCTGTTTTACCATCTTTGATCAAGCCCCGGGACTAACAATATATATATATATATATTAAAAAAAGGTAATTGTATTAATGAAGAAATTCGTACAATCAGGTCATCAATTAGATGCCTTTACTCAGCATTCTACATACATCTGATTCTATATTATGGATTAATCCAATACGGGACGTGGACACCCCTTCAAAGATACATCGATTACGTTCTCTCCACACGTGCCACACGGATGCAGCTAATCTAATTCTTGCCTCTGCGTACTAGTTGTTCCCTTTATTTTTGCTGCTCTGGATATATGTACTACTCCTTGTATGCTCCAATCTATTTGTGACTGCAACTGGAGTTTCCCTACCTGCTCGAGCCATAACATCTTGGTCTCTCTACAACCAAAGAATAAATAATCTCTTGTCTCCTGGTCGTGACGATATAAGATACAGTAATGATCGGCTACTCTCATCCCGAATCTGACAAGTCTGTCCAGCGTAAGGAGGCGCCCAATCATCATCTTGTACATGTATGTTTGTATTTTAATTGCAACCAGTTTGCTATGTTAGGATGCCTGTCTCTTGTCCGTTCATAGACGGTTTTAGAGCTAAACTCTCCTGAACTTGTGTTGTCCCACACCAATGATCACAAGTAGCTGTCGGAACCACCCCTATTCGCTTGATTTTGTTTGTATATAGTCTTGCAATATTATGCAGCTCCGGCTTCTATCCCTCACTTGTCAGCATGTTGCTCACCTTATCTCTACTATTAACCCGCACCAGTCATTTGTCCCACATCTATCTGCTAGAAAAGAATGCTCTAGCCACGGGTCGAACCAGAAACTGGTTGTAGCTTCGTCTTTGAACACCCGATAAATTTCCTTCTTCACTTTACTTCTGTATGCTAGTACATGTTTGAACGACACAGAGTCATTATTATTCCTTTGATATGTCCAAAAATTGTTGGTGCTTTCTTTATATGGAGAGAGCTTGCTCTCAACATGCCTTGTAAAATTTTAGTCCCACATCGGAAATACACCATGAGTTATCTCAACATATATACTTGGTTGTATTGTTGAGAGATGCACATGGGGTGGTGACCCTAAGGAGGGAACCATGTGGGTGATTTACTAGAAGGTAAGAATAACGCTCCAAGGATTAAGCATTAATGCTTTTGTCGTTCTCTTGGATTAATTCCATTGGGAGCTAAGCCCCAAATGGGCTTAGCGACTCGGACTCGGTCTCGGGCTCATGGGCTCATGAGGCGTAACATGGCGTTTTGTTGGTGCACTTTGCACGTCAGCAGTCATGCAGCTCATATGCGGCCATGCGGCTCATGCGGTCCATGCGGCTGCTGCATGGAGGGCTCCGCTGACTGTGCAGACTACAAGTCAGTTATGGAAAGACTGATTCAATGAGATTAATTCAGATCCACTTTTTGTGGGATTTGAATTAATTTCGTTGCTATCTTTGTGGGATTTGAATTAATCTCGTTGCATCTTTTTGGGATTTGATTCAATCTTTCCATAACTGAAGAGGCGGCGAGGGTTTCCACCCTCTATCTATATATACTCTCTTCTGGCCTCCTTTGTGGGCACGACAAAAATCATAAGTCAGAAAAGGAAAGAGAGAGGGAGTTGCTGCCGCCATTGCAAGTCCATCCGAGGAGTCAGAACAGAGGTGACTTCGAGCGTTCCACAAGTTCTTCAAACTTGCTGGTTCCTGGAAGCAATTCGTGTGGGACGAATCTTGCTTTGAGCAACGGTGTTTTGACACCCCAGCACTGTTCTTCATCTCATCTTTCTCTAGATTTTGTAACTCGTTCTGTCCCAATTGTAACATGTTTGCAAGGAAGAACGAGAGATCTTCTCTTCTCTATTTTTTCTCCTTCATATTGTAATCTGGCTATTTGGTCTTTTGTATCATCGTAGATCTCGATTGCATCAGTTTTACCATCTTCGATCAAGCCCCGGGATTAACAATCTCAAAGCAAGATCCTTATAGATAGAAAACATTAATGCTTCGTTCGTCCAATCGGACTACTGCAAGTTGGAAAAGTTCGATGGAGAGCATTATCAAGTCTGGAAGAGAAAGATTTGTCTAACTCTTCAAACTAAAAGACGTTGATCATGTTCTGTTGGAGGAAGAACCTTCTGTTTCAGATACGGGATCTACTGCCGCAATCAATGCGGCTACCAAACTCCAGGCCAAATGGAGAAGGGAAAATAACATCTGCAGGCTTCTCGTCCTGAATGCTATGGAGGATTCCCTGGCAGAATCCTACTCCAAGAAGGAATTTGCCAGAGACATGTGAGAGTCTGTGGAAAAACTGTATGAATAAGACAAGAAGAGGAGCAAGATATTTGTGGTTGAAAAATATCACAAATTGCTCTTTGAGGACGAGAAGTCCATGCTGCCACAGGTGAAGGAATTTCTGAAGCTGCGTCAGAAACTGGAAGACGAAGAGATGCCCCTTCCCGACAAGTTTGTCGTCGGAGGGATCGTCTCAAAACTTCCTGCTAGATGGAGTACCTTCTATGCAAGGATGCTCAGAAAAAAGCTAGACATTAGCTTGGGAGATGTACTTCAAGAGATCCATGTTGAGGACGAGATGCGTTCCCAACAGAAGGTGGACACTCTGTCCAAACAGTTGGCTAAAGCCAATCTAGTACAGACGCGAGATCCCAAGGGGAAGCAGTCGGCTTCTCATCCCAAGAAGAAGGACTTCACTAATCTAAAATTGAAGGGTCCTTTATTCAAGCAACAGAAGACTAAGTCCCACGTGACTTGTTACAATTGTGGCAAGAAAGGCCACCACAAGAGTGAATGCAGATCAAAGCCTAAACAATCAGAGAAAGGTGAGCCTAATAAGGTTTTATTGGTTTCTAACATTGTTGCTATGATCGCATAGGTCACAACTGTGGGGGTTGGCTTTGACTGTGGATAGACACTGGTGTGACTTGCCATGTCTGTTCTGGCAAGGAATGGTTCGTCACGTACCAGCATGTAAGCCCCTGTCCCAAAATTTCTAATTTATTATTATTCTTTTGCTAAATAATTATTTAAATATTTATTATTAATGTACATGGTAGTATAGGTGTATTTATTACTTATGTTAATAATAGAGGGGAAGGGTTCTGTGCAAACATTGTTTTAGGGAGGGCATTTGTATAAAAACACACCTAAAACCCCAGCACTAAGAGCCACAATGGGTTGACCCCATATGCAGAACCCAAAACTTCAGGGTTCAAACTGCAAATGTGTTTAATTTGAATTCAAAACAGAACACTACTCGAATTTAAATGAGATTCAAAGGGAAGGAGGTTGGATCAAATCCCTGAAGATCAAATCCAAACCAGAGATCGATCATATCAGAACTCGAGTATAAATATACACCCCGAGGGCTGATCAACCCTTTCTATAAACCCTAGAATTCCTCTGCCGTAATTTTCCCCACCCTGCATTGAGGAACTACTCGAAGAGGAAGGAGATTAGCAAGAGTCATCCTCGAACTTCCCAATCAGGTAAATCTTTCACCCTTCCAACAATAACCAAACCCCCGAATTAATGGTAAAACTGATGTAGCACAGGTATTTGTGTAAATTCACGAGAGAAACAGACTTGGTATGGTATCATACCCTATTCTAGATATTAATTTGTATATTGTAGTGCTCAGAGTATGGGGGAACCTTGAATATAAATACAATGCACCTGAGTTTTATGTATCCTGGGGTTAAGATGAGAGTAAGAATAGGAGACTAGATAACAGTTGTGCATATGATAGGTATAATCGAGTCTTTAGCGCCATAGTGCTCTTATATATGAAGGTTACTTGCATCCTTCAAATCTCATGTAGATCATAGGATCTGCAAACATCCCAATTTTGTGACAGGTTCAGATGTTGACAAGGGGGTTAACATGATCTGTCCATGGCCACATTGCATCTGTCAACCAGGCATGCACTGCATCGATTCACTGATAAGTCATGTATCAGTACATACCATGTTGCACTGCATCCCACATCACATATGTCCTGCACAAAGAGTTAATGAACATTCAGAGGTGTTCAGGTCTAAACTTGAGAGTTCAACTCTGGAATTTGAAGGTTCAAAGGCTGGTCTTGGAGATTCAAGTCTGAACATATGGTACAGTTCTATGTTCTCCTCATATACAGTCCTGTTTAGATTTAAATGTCAGCCCTACTCTATGGTATGTTTCAGTCCCTCCATGACATGGTATTTTGGGTTGCACTGTGATTTTGATTGCATAATCAGTTGCATTATGTGGTTGCCCTGTATTGCAGTTGAACTGAATACCATTGCAGTGTTCAATTCCAGTGCCCATGAATTGGCAGTTAGCCAAGATGGCAGCTGGATTTGTTAGGCAATTAGAGACGGGCAATAAAGAATGGGAGGCATAACACACATGTGGAATGTGAGGATCAAGTATCCAGGTGGGGGAGTATCAGAACAGGGGGTAGATGGTATCTTATTTACCAGTCATGTTTCCCAGTTGCTCCAATTTCTGCACATATAGTGTGCCCAGTCATATATGGCCATGATATGCAATTTCCCTTGAACTGCAAGAGTACACTGAAATCACATGAGTGCCTCACCAGTAAATATTCCTTCAGTTTATCTGTGTTCTGATAATATCCTTTTCAATGTCGCCATCATGAGTAAATACTTGATGCAAGAAATGCAAATGATCACTCCTAGGTATCCTGTAGCCTCCAATACTGATTTTAAGCCTTACCAGTCTCTGTACTATAGGTTTAATTCTATTTTGTTGTTCAGAGTGTTAAAGATGAACTAGTCGATGCCCACACCCTGAAGGAAGGAACATGGGTTAGAAGTATTCGAATTGATGTCCATACACACAACTCTATAATACCAGGAAGGTTGAACCAGGGTTCAGCCTCAAATTTTGGGAAAAGAGGGATGCAGTCCAAGTTAGAGTAGAGGATTTGGTTGAACCAGATTATACTTGATACCTGAAGTAACATGGGAGAGTTTCTTAGTTAAGAGACATAACTTTTGTATCAGACTTATCCTAGTGTAATCGAGTGAGAAGGACTCATATAGCAGTAATCGAATCAAAGGGGGGGACTTGTTTGAACCAAGAAGGGAAGTTCACCTGATGTATGTATGTATCAGGCTAAAACTGTTGTACAACCATTTAGAAGCATCCTAATTAGAATAGGTATCCCTACAATACATATTGTCCAGAACACTTAAATGAGGGAGATACCTCATGCTGCCTTACCTACAGATCAGCCTAATGACAAATAGATAGGATTGGCAGTAAATTCTCTAATTACATTCATTAATCAAATTAATTATAATATAGGTTCTGGAGACTTTGACTTGGCCATTGACAAGTATCTGCAGTTCTGGACCACAGGCAAGTATACCTTGCCTTCCTCTACAGTTTTACTTACATGCATTTTCTACCAATCCACTCTGCCTTGAAAATTCTCCTAGAAATTCTCTACGTCCTTGAAAACTCCATATTTGCTCTCGATTATACTCCCTTGCTTTCCGTACCATTGATTCTCGTCCCTTCCTATTCCAAGGTGACGAATAATCGTGCTGTCTAGGATTCATTAGAAATTCTTAAATTATATTATAATATTGCTTGACTATTAAATATTGGTCGTTTATATATATGAGGGATTATAGGTACCATATGTCCTAGATAGTCTTGGTAGAATTTTTAGTTACTAGTTAGAAGATTATATGATTTTAGTGACCTATGTTTCAAGGGAGTAGTGTGACCAAAGGTGGGTAGAAGTCCTCAAGTATTCGAGGTTATAAAATAATTATGAGAAATTAAATTTGAGGAGATTAAAGTAATAGCAGACTTTGATTTTAAGACATAGTTACGAATTAGAATTTCGAGGACGAAATTATTTTAAGGTGGGTAGGTTTGTAAGCCCTTGTCCCGAAATTTCCAATTTATCATTATTTTTTTGCTAAATAATTATTTAAATATTTATTATTAATGTACATGGTAGTATAGGTGTATTTATTACTTATGTTAATAATAGAGGGGAAGGGTTCTGTGCAAACATTATTTTAGGGAGGGCATTTGTATAAAAATACACCTAAAACCCCAGCACTAAAAGCCACAATGGGTTGACCCCATATGCAGAACCCAAAACTTCAGGGTTCAAACTGCAAATGTGTTTAATTTGAATTCAAAACAGAACACTACTCGAATTTAAATGAGATTCGAAGGGAAGGAGGTTGGATCAAATCCCTGAAGATCAAATCCAAACTAGAGATCGATCATATCAGAACTCGAGTATAAATATACACCCCGAGGGCTGATCAACCCTTTCTCTAAACCCTAGAATTCCTCTGCCGCAATTTTCCCCACCCTGCATTGAGGAACTACTCGAAGAGGAAGGAGATTAGCAAGAGTCATCCTCGAACTTCCCAATCAGGTAAATCTTTCACCCTTCCAACAATAACCAAACCCCCGAATTAATAGTAAAACTGATGTAGCACAGGTATTTGTGTAAATTCACGAGAGAAACAGACTTGGTATGGTATCATACCCTATTCTAGATATTAATTTGTATACTGTAGTGCTCAGAGTATGGGGGAACCTTGAATATAAATACAATGCACCTGAGTTTTGTGTATCCTGGGGTTAAGATGAGAGTAGGAATAGGAGACTAGATAACAGTTGTGCATATGATAGGTATAATCGAGTCATTAGCGCCATAGTGCTCTTATATATGAAAGGTACTTGCATCCTTCAAATCTCATGTAGATCATAGGATCTGCAAACATCCTAATTTTGTGACAGGTTCAGATGTTGACAAGGGGGTTAACATGATCTGTCCATGGCCACATTGCATTTGTCTACCAGGCATGTACTGCATCGATTCACTGATAAGTCATGTATCAGTACATACCATGTTGCACTGTATCCCACAACACATATGTCCTGCACATAGAGTTAATAAACATTCAGAGGTGTTCAGGTCTAAACTTGAGAGTTCAACTCTGGAATTTGAAGGTTCAAAGGCTGGTCTTGGAGATTCAAGTCTGAACATATGGTACAGTTCTATGTTCACCTCATATACAGTCCCATTTAGATTTAAATGTCAGCCCTACTATATGGTATGTTTCAGTCCCTCCATGACATGGTATTTTGGGTTGCACTGTGATTTTGATTGCATAATCAGTTGTATTAGGTGGTTGCCCTGTATTGCAGTTGAACTGAATACCATTACAGTGTTCAATTCCAGTGCCCATGAATTGGCAGTTAGCCAAGATGGCAGCCGAATTTGTTAGGCAATTAGAGACGGGCAGTAAAGAATGGGAGGCATAACACACATGTGGAATATGAGGATCAAGTATCCAGGTGGGGGAGTATCAGAACAGGGGGTAGATGGTATCTTATTTACCAGTCATGTTTCCCAGTTGCTCCAATTTCTGCACATATAGTGTGCCCAGTCATATATGTCCATGATATGCAATTTCCCTTGAACTGCAAGAGTACACTGAAATCACATGAGTGCCTCACCAGTAAATCTCCCTTCAGTTTATCTGTGTTCTGATAACATCCTTTTCAATGTCGCCATCATGAGTAAATACTTGATGCAAGAAATACAAATGATCACTCCTAGGTATCCTGTAGCCTCCAATGCTGATTTTAAGCCTTACCAGTCTCTGTACTATAGGTTTAATTCTATTTTGTTGTTCAGAATGTTAAAGATGAACTAGTCGATGCCCACACCCTGAAGGCAGGAATATAGGTTAGAAGTATTCAAATTGATGTCCATACACACAACTCTATAATACCAGGAAGGTTGAACCAGGGTTCAGCCTCAAATTTGGGGAAAAGAGGGATGCAGTCCAAGTTAGAGTAGAGGATTTGGTTGAACTAGATTATACTTGATACCTGAAGTAACATGGGAGAGTTTCTTAGTTAAGAGACATAACTTTTGCATCAGACTTATCCTAGTGTAATCGAGTGAGAAGGACTCATATAGCAATAATCGAATCAAAGGGGGGGACTTGTTTGAACCATGAAGGGAAGTTCATCTGATGTATGTATGTATCAGACTAAAACTGTTGTACAACCATTTAGAAGCATCCTAATTAGAATAGGTATCCCTACAATACATATTGTCCAGAACACTTAAATGAGGGAGATACCTCATGCTGCCTTACCTACAGATCAGCCTAATGACAAATAGATAGGATTGGCAGTAAATTCTCTAATTACATTCATTAATCAAATTAATTGTAATATAGGTTCTGGAGACTTTGACTTGGCCATTGACAAGTATCTGCAGCTCTGGACCACAGGCAAGTATACCTTGCCTTCCTCTACAGTTTTACTTACATGCATTTTCTTTCGTTTTTTAGTTATTTGATTGTTTATGGACATGTGCTTTTCGTGTTATTTTCTGTGGAGTTGTTTTTATTGTTTATAGCCATGTTCATGTTTTGGCCTTGTGTTTCACATTTGGAGTTCTCGTCAGTACCTTGCTTGAGTCGTGTCATAGAACGAGTACGTGTAAGTGAACTGCTAAATCCTTGACATTGTTTTCTTGGCACCAGAGAGTCCACACTCGGGACGAGGGTGTTTTCCTTAATCTGTTTACATCCGTGAGTCCATGCTAGGGACTAGGATGTCGATTATTTGCACCAGAGAGTCCACGCTCGGGACGAGGGTGTAGACTTGACTTGACTTGACTTGCACCAGAGAGTCCACGTTCGGGACGAGGGTGTTTACATCAGAGAGTCCACACACGGGACGAGGATGTAGTATTTGTACCAGAGAGTCCACACTCGGGACGAGGGTACCTTGCCGTGAACTAACCAGAGAGTCCATACTCGGGACGAGGGTTAGTACTAACCAGAGAGTCCACACTCGGGATGAGGGTTAGTTTTTAGTTCAAAATCGTAAGTCCACACTCGGGATGAGGGTTTGGTTTCTTCCATTGATCTCGTGATTATCGTTCATCCGGCAGTTCATTTATACGTAGTTGTTCTAGTGTTCGTGTTCGTGTCTGTGTTCGTATTCGTGTTCGTATTCGTATTCGTAGTCGTTTGTCTTGTTCTTGTTCTTTCTTGCTTATTTTCTTGTGCATGATAAAACTGTTAGATAGGCATGTATATTATGTATCTTGCTAGTCCTCTGAGGACCTGATGATCTCTTCAGGTTTAACGATTGCATGGAGATAGTTAGCAGAGCAGGATGGTAGAGGATCGCGATGTATGATATAGGTATTTGCTTGTGATATTTTTATTATCTTCTCATGCTTTATATTCAGTATCATGATATTTCCTGCTTATTCTATAGACTCATATCATTCTTAGAGTCTAATCGAACAATATGCTAATGGGCTGCAGACCATGACCCATAATTGTTCATTCTCGTTTTATTTGATTCTTGTGGATTGAGATACAGTTTAGATTAGACATGATACCCATGACCTTGACAGCTTATACATACTCGAGTCGGACTAGAGTCCGCTCGATACGTAGTTGGCTTGCTCACGAGCTCGCATCCGAAAAGCGGGTGCGGGTCGTGACACAGCCGATATCTGAGAAGGTTGTCATGGCGAACCAGGCCCAAGCTGAAGTTCTGGGGATCGGGACCGTAGAACTGAAACTCACTTCTGGGAACACTCTGACGCTTTAAGGTGTGAAGCATGTTCCGGTGATTGCCAAGAACCTGGTTTCTGGAAGCCTGCTCTGCAACGCAGGCTTGAGGATGGACATCAATGCTGGTCAGATGGTGATGTCCAAGAAGGGAACATACTTCGGAAAGGCTTATCAAATCGAAGGAATGTTTAAAATTCAGCTTGTCAATCAGTTTGATGACATTAATGCAGTTGTATTTTCTGATTATTCTCTTGAGTTGTGGCATAATAGACTAGGACATGTTCATTGTAAAAGAATTAACAAAATGTCTAGTCTAGGACTTATCTACAAATATGGGGGTAAGGTGGAGAAGTGTGAAGTATGTGCTCAGACGAAGATCACAAGGAAACCCTTTCATCGGGTCAATCGAAGCACAGATCTTCTGGAGTTAGTACACTCCGATATCTGTGACTTCAAATATTTCTCTACGAAGGCCGAGATGAAGTATTTCATAACCTTCATCGACGACTTCTCAAAATACGCGTTCGTCTACTTGCTCAAGACTAAAGACGAAGCTTTCGAGAAGTTCAGAGAGTTCAGGGCCGAAGCTGAATGGCAGACTGGACAACAACTCAAGAGGTTGAAAAGTGATCGAGGTGGGGAGTACAGGTCTCATGACTTTGCATCGTTCTGCAAAGAACATGGAATCATATGCTAGACTACTGCTCCATATTCTTCTCAATCCAACGGAGTAGCAGAGCGGAAGAACCGAACATTAACAGAAATAATGAATTTAATGCTACTTACTACAGGTCTTCCAAAATGCTACTAGAGAGAAGCTGTATTAACGGCCACTTTTATTCTGAATAGAGTGCCATATGCAACTTCGGACGTAACTCCTCATGAACTCTGGTTCAAAGTCAGACTAAACTTGAATGTCATTCGAGTGTAGGGGTGTCTGGCGTATGTGAAGCTCCTAGATCTGAAGATTCAGAAGCTGGGGACAAGGACTACGAAGGCGATCTTCTTGGGGTATGTCGAGAAGAGTGATGTTCGGAGATTTCTTGATATTGAGTCAAATCATATCATCGAATCTCGCGATGCTGAATACTTTAAAGACAAGTTTGCAAAAGACAAAAATATTGTTCTTTCGGACATTCCGGAAAATAATGTAGGTACAAATGAGACTAAAATCTCATATGGGCCAGTAGTCCAAGAAGAAGCTATTGTTTATGAAATAACTCTTGTACCAAAACTCGTAGAGCCGTCAGCTAAGCGAGCGAGGAGACCGAAAGACTTCGGAGATGACTTTGTCACCTATCATGTGGAAGCAGATCCGCTTACCTATGATGAGGCGATGAAGACCAGAGATGCTATCTTCTGGAAGGAGGCAGTGAATGACAAGTTTGACTTTATCACCTCCAATAACACATGGGTGTTGGTAGATCTACCTGAAGGAGAAAAGCCCATCGGATGTAAATGGATCTTCAAGAAGAAGATGAAGGAAGATGGAACTATTGACAAGTTCAAGGCCAGGCTGGTAGCCAAGGGATCTTCTCAGAAACAGGGGATAGACTACTTTGATACGTATGCTCCAGTAGCTCGGATGACCACCATCAGGATGTTAATCGCTCTAACAGCTATACATAAGTTGGTGATACATCAGTTGGATGTAAAGATAGCATTCCTGAATGGGGAGCTGACCGAAGAGATTTACATGCAATAGCCAGATGTATTTGTCGTCAAAGGTCTTGAAGACAAAGTCTGCAAGTTGGTGAAATCATTGTATGGTTTGAAGCAAGCTCCCAAGATGTGACATAAGAAGTTTGACAAAGTTATTAGGTCAAACGGCTACAGAGTTAGCGAGACGGACAAATGTGTTTACACAAAATTCGCTGATGGAAGAGGAGTCATCGTTTGTCTGTACGTGGACGACATGCTAATCCGAGGGACGGATATAGGATGTGTCACGGAGACAAAGAAGTTCCTCTCAACCAAGTTCAGTATGAAGGACTTGGGGGATGCAGATGTCATCTTGGGCATAAAGATCATCCGGACAAATACTGGCGTAGCGCTGTCACAATCTCACTACGTTGAGAAGATGCTCACACGCTGTGGGTATAAGGATCTTCCAGGGATCGATACGCCATACAGGTGTGATCAGAAGCTGAAGCTAAACTCGAGGGAAAGTGTCCGACAGCTGGAGTATTCTAGCATTATAGGAAGTTTAATGTACGCAACCACTGCCATAAGTCCTGACATAGCTTTCGCCGTGGGAATGCTGAGTCAGTTCACAAGTAACCCAGGGGTTGAACACTGGAAAGCTGTGAAACGGGTGATGAGATATCTCAAGAAAACTCAGACATATGCACTGCACTACAACGGGTATCCGACAGTAGTGGAAGGCTTCAGTGATGCTAGCTGGTGTTCAGAGGTGGAAAGCGAAGGATCCACAGGTGGATATGTCTTTTCCTTGGGTGGAGCTGCTATATCGTGAAAGTCGAAGAAGCAGACTATACTCTCTCGTTCCTCCATGGAATCTGAATTCTATGCACTTGAAACTGCAGCAGATGAAGCAGAATGGCTTCGGGAGCTCATGTATGATCTTCCAGTGGTTGGGGTTCAGATACCGGCGATACCGATATACTGTGACAACCAGGCGACTGCGACGGTGGTATCAAATGACCTCTTCAACGGAAAGAAGAGGGCGGTACGGTTGAAGCACAGGACAGTACACGATCTTATCAAAAGAGGTGTAATTGCAGTGATTGATGTTCGGAGTCAGAAGAACCTGGCAGATTCGTTCACAAAGGGCCTCAAGCGCCAGTTGGTCGATGACACAGCTTGTAAAATGGGCTTGAAGGCATTCTGATAGTGTGTCTTTGTATTCCTACCATAAAGTTTTATGCTATTAGTTCAAAGAGAAATCTAGTAGGCATCTAACTTTTGGTTTAAAGGAGGATCACTGACTGGGAAACTATCAGGTAACAGTGGGTACTTGTTCTCTGGAACATGGAAAGGATACGGACCCATAACCACTATTGTCTACTATATATTTTCTGCGAAAAAAATAGATCCTGTGGAAGGTTGGCTTAAACGCCTTAATGAGTTCTTGGGCAGAGTGAATGCCAGGTGTGCTTTACAGAAAGCACGGTAGAGCAGCAATACAAGGAGTGAAACTCCATGCTATAGTGGGGTGACTCCACCATGAGGTTCCCAGGTCTGGGGTAATGCCTCGGCTTTGCAAACCAAGTCATAGCGGCGTAGCACCGCAATAGGCAGGTAGCCTAATATTGTATGACGTAATTAAAGAGTTGTAGACAGCACTACAAAGGAAAGGATGGCCCCATGTTATAGTGGCACGACACCACAATAAGATACCCAGGTAGGGATAAAGCCTCGGCCTTGCAAGCCATGTCAATGCGGCGTAACACCGCAAGGAAGTCTTAGGCTTCATGCTGAGTAGATTGGCACTACAAAGAGGCTGAGACCTCATACTGCAGTAGTATGACACTACGATGAGGTTCCCAGGTAGGGGTAATGCCTCGGCTTCAGGCCATGTCATAGCGGCGTAGCACCGCAAGGAAGCGCAAGGCTTCATGCCATTTCTCTTTAATAAAGAACTCACCTATAGTGTATGGAAAGAGATATCAGGCCATCTCTTGAGGGTAAACTTGTAGACGCCCAAAATTATACACTGAAACCAGGCTGGCACAGGGACTTTAATGTGCAGCCAGAAGCACACGTAACTACACTTTGTGAGTGGGAAGAATTAAAATTGTGGTGCAGAATTCAAGGCGTAGTCCATTCTTGTATCACATTGTTATTTAACCCATGTGGGAAGATTCAAGTCGTCAGCGACATCTATCCCAATGCAAAATAGACAGTTACTGTGGAGAACGCTCATCCCTGGACACATATATATGTTGTGATATATGGAGGATTGTTGGTGCTTTCTTTACATGGAGAGAGCTTGCTCTCAACATGCCTTGTAAAATTTTAGTCCCACATCGAAAATGCACCATGAGTTATCTCAACATATATACTTGGTTGTGTTGTTGAGAGATGCACATGGGATGGTGACCCTAAGGAGGGAACCATGTGGGTGATTTTACTAGGAGGTAAGAATAAGGCTCCAAGGATTAAGCATTAATGCTTTTGTCATTCTCTTGGATTAATTCCATTTGGAGCTAAGCCCCAAAGGGGCTTAGCGACTCGAACTCGGACTCGGACTCGGGCTCGGGCTCATGGGCTCATGAGGCGTAATGTGGTATTTTGTTGGCACACTTTGCACTTAGCACATCATCAGTCATGCAGCTCATATGCAGCCATGCGGTCTTATGCGGCCATGCGGCCCATGCGGTCCATGCGGCTCATGCGGTACATACGGCTCATACGGTCCATGCGGCTCATACGGTCCATGTGGCTTATGCGGCTCATGCGGTTCATGCGGTTCATGCGGCCCATGCGGCTCATGCGGTCCATACGGCCATGAGGCCATGCGGCTCATGCGGCCAGGCTACTACTACATGGAGGGCTCCACTGACTGTGCAGACTACAAGTCAGTTATAGAAAGACTGATTCAATGAGATTAATTCAGATCCACTTTTTGTGGGATTTGAATTAATTTCGTTGCTATCTTTGTGGGATTTGAATTAATCTCGTTGCTATCTTTTTGGGATTTGATTCAATCTTTCCATAACTGAAGAGGCGGCTAGGGTTTCCACCCTCTCTCTATATATACTC
Organism: Iris pallida; assembly: GCA_029216955.1. Classification (NCBI taxonomy): domain Eukaryota; kingdom Viridiplantae; phylum Streptophyta; class Magnoliopsida; order Asparagales; family Iridaceae; genus Iris; species Iris pallida. The sequence goes on from JANAVB010043219.1 coordinate 5,975,327, forward strand.
TCTTCTGGCCTTCTTTGTGGGCACGACGAAAATCATAAGTCAGAAAAGGAGAGAGAGGGAGTTGCTGCCGCCATTGCAAGTCCATCTGAGGAGTCAGAACAGAGGTGACTTCGAGCGTTCCACAAGTTCTTCAAACTTGCTGGTTCCTGGAAGCAATTTGTGTGGAGCAAATCTTGCTTTGAGCAACGGTGTTTTGACACCCCAGCACTGTTCTTTATCTCATATTTCTCTAGATTTTGTAACTCGTTCTGTCCCAATTGTAACACGTTTGCAAGAAAGAACGAGAGATCTTCTCTTCTCTATTTTTCCTCCTTCATATTGTAATCTGGCTATTTGGTTCTTTGTATCATCGTAGATCTCGATTGCATCAGTTTTACCATCTTTGATCAAGCCCCGGGATTAACAAAAATTACCGCCCTTCAAATATTTAGCTCACATCCAAGTTGCCCACAAGTCCTCTGACGAGAGCATTTTCCATGTCAGCTTCATCCCTGCCACTTCCTTCAGCACTCGCAAAGGTCGCAAGCTGACCCCTCCTTCGGTTTTAGGTCAGCATAATATATCCCAGCCGATGGCTTGAATACCTCTCCGCCAAATGAAGTTGGCACATAGTTTATCAATTTTATCTACCGTAGCCAATGGCAGCATGATTGATTGCACCCAGTAGGAAGCTACAGACGTGATCACCGCTCTAACCAGTTTTATGCGTCCCCCAAACGAAAGGTTCTAGGTGTGCCAACCCTCCGTACTCCGCTGTACATATTTGACTAATCCTCGACAGTCAGTCTTCTTAGTATAATTAGTGGACAAAGGTATGCCCAAGTATTTGACTGGCAGCTCATCTCGTTCAACGTCAATAATGTGTGCATGCTCTTCTTTGTCAGGACAGTGTCTCTTGAAATAGACCTTGCTCTTGTCTCTATTCAGCGAAGTCCAGAGAGGTTGCCGAATTGCTTCGTAATTACGACGATTTCCGTAAGCCCTTCTATAGATGGGACCATAAAGACTAAAAGATCGTCAGCGTATATCAAATGTGAAATATGAGGTAGCACCTGGCGATACAAAGGTGTGATCCTCTTGTGGAATACTGCAGAGACCATGCTACAGGTGAAGTATTCCATGACAATAGTGAAGAGATACGGTGACAATGGGTCCCCCTGCCTGAGCCCTCTGGAGCTGTGAATGAATCTATATGGATGTCCTTTCAGCAGAAATGAAAATGTGGGCATAGAAATACACTCATGTACCCGAGCTACCCACATCTCCCCGAATCCCATCATCCGTATAACATGGCAAATGAAATCTTTATTAATCGTATCATATGCCTTTCGTAGATCAAGCTTGATACAGGATTTCTGACCCCCTATTTTGTTGAAACCTCTAACCATCTCATGCGCAATCAAGTTATTATCTGCAATGGATCGCCCTTTGACAAAAGCATCTTGGTTCAGCGAGATCAGTCCCTGCATAATACTTGCCATTCTCCGGCACATCAAGTGCATAATAATTTTGTATATATAATTACAACACGCGATGGGTCAAAAATCTACCAGTGATGTCGCACCCTTCTTCTTTGGAATAAGCGTAAGGAAAGTGTGGTTTATCTCCCGTAGCAATCGGCCCGTAGCGAAGAAGTCGCGGACCACTTCCCATACTTCAATTTTGATTGTCTTCCAGTACGTGCTATAAAACTTACTCCCGAAGCCATCCGGGCCAGGAAACTTGTTTGGGTCAGCACCTTTGACAATGTATTCAACTTCTTCGATCGTGACAGAAGCAAGAAGAATTTGATTTCCTTTCACGGTCACCAGTCTTTTGCACACAAGTTCTAAAAAAGTGGTTAAATAATCATGTTGATTATATAATATTGTAATACCTGATCGCCTCCTTCTGCAAGTCTTCATCTGAGATGACTTCCTTCCCGTCAGGCCCCAGGAGTCTTGTGACTGTATTTCGATGCATTCTCGTGTTCACCATGTCGAAGTAGAATTTGGTGCATTTGTCTCCCTCCTGTAGCCATGTACATTTGGCCCTTTGCGCCAGGTCAATCTCTTCTTGCATTCAGATCGAAACTACATATTAAATCTACTTTTTCTCCTCCTCCGCTAGTGTTTGATTTTGTAGGTCCTTCTGTAGTTTGTTCTATAGGTTACACAACTTTTTCTCCTCCTCAGCAAGAGATCAGATTGGCTTTCCTTTATTCCAACTCTTCAATCCTGCTTTGATTGCCTTTAGTTTTTGTGTGAATTTGAATTGGCAATTACCTTGAACATTTGTTCGAAGCCCTTCTTGTACTACTGCTTCATACCTGTCTAATAAATTCCACTTATTATTATATCGAAACGGTCGAGGTTTGGATTTGCTCACCGGTAAAAGGTGAACACTTATTAGAGAGTGATCGAAAGTATTCGCAGCGAGTCCTTCCGCGACGACGGCTGTAAAGGTATGTAACCATCTCTGGTTGATAAGAGCTCTATCCAATTGGCACACTACTCTATTGTGAATAGCTTTGTTGTTCCATGTCCAAATATGTCCCGTCTTGTCCAATGTTTGTAATCCAGAGTGAAGCAAACATTTCTAAACGTCTTGTAGTATAGGATCCGGAATACGTCGGCCTCCCACCTTCTCATGATTATATTGAAGGGCGTTGAAATCTCCCATATGGATAAGCAGATTTTTATAAATAATTTTTTCCTTATTGCTGACCTGGACTATTTTGTTTCGTAGCTCTGCCCTCTTTCTCCGGTCGTCGTGCCCGTAAACCGCACCAAAAAGAATTTTAAGCCCCCCATTATTCGACAATGTTAAAACAATCATTTATTCCGACAAGTGTACTGTTGGCCCAATGATTGTATCATATTTTTGAATATGGTTAATCTGTTAAGTTTAGAATTTCATTATGACTAATCTTCATACTATCACTATAGCATTTCTACATATACTTATACCTTTAGTGATATGTGCTTATTATTTTACTTATTAGTGGTATGAGTTTTTATTATATATATCTTAAATTTTATTGAGTAACCAAAATCAAAACTATGTTTTGATTATGGTTATTCAATTAATTTTAACATTATGATATCACTAATATTTATGTTATCACTATAGCTCTTATACTTAAACTTAGCATTGTCCTACTGTGCTTTATCTTATCATATTTGCTACATATATATTGCTTCATTCGTCTAACATGTACATGCAGAAAAGATCAATGTGGACATATGCAATAAAGAAATCATGGTGGGCCAAAGACAACGGATCCCACAAGATTTCTTTGAACTACCCGACGACATCTCCGGAGCCACGCACTCGGAGGATCCACTGCCCGGTCAGCGGACGGGGGTCGAGGGGGCAGCGCCCCTCGTCGATGGTTCGGGGGCGAAGCCCCCGAAAGGTATTCAGTTTTCACAAACTGGATATCTTTGGACAGTTACCATCAAGGAAAAAGCCGACATCTATCAAGGAAAGAAGCCATGCCATCATCATTTCAAGACTCTGAAGAAGCCTGCACATGCTACAGTATATCTGGAGTCTGTAATCAGTCTTAGGAATAATTGTAAACACAAGAAATGGATGGCAAAATCGAAAGCTAGGGTAGAAATTAGCCCAAGATCATTTTCAGATGAAAATCGGCATACCGACGGTATACCGATTTTTGTTCACAGAAATCTTCTGTCAACAAAATCGGCATACCGACGAAATATCGATCTATACCGACGGTATACCGATTCAGTAACGTTAAAAATCCAACGGTCGAATTTTGAAGATTTAATGATCCCAACGGCTATATTTCTAGCCGTTGCAATTCCAGATCGGTATTCCGACGTCATACCGGTTCGTACCGACGGTATACCGATTGTTGACTGAAAAGTTGCCTTTGAGCTCCTTTCAATACTTTGGTTATAAATAGCCTTGAACCCCTTCATTCAAGGTTGACGCTTTGAGCCTAAAAATTTCTAAACCACCAAAGCCTATCCACAAACAACTCTACAAAGCTTTCATTTGCCATCCACAAATTGTGTTAAAGTTATTGAGTTGAAAAGTAAGATCTTCATCTTGTTGTATAAGGAGATCAAAACCTATTTGTAAAAGGTTGAAGTTGGAGAGTCTTCGGATCCAAACTATCGGTTGAAGTTGGAGAGTCTTCGTATCCAAACTCTCGGTTGAAGTTGGAGAGTCTTCGTATCCAAACTCTTGGTAGAAGTCGGAGAGACCTTCGGACTAAAGCTCTCGTGTAAGAAGTTGGCGAGTTCTTCGGATCCAAACTCGTGTGTAACTATTTACTCAAATAGTTGATTAAAGTCGAAGAGAGTTCCGGGACTGGAGTGCCCCTTGGGAGGATACCAGGATATATCGTGTGTCGATGTTGTTGTTGCTTCTTCTCTTACACTTATATTTTTAAATTGCCTATTAGCTTGTGCTAAGTGCTTGATTAGTTAGCTTGACCCTATTCACCCCCCTCTAGGGTTCCCATAATTGGTATCAGAGCAAGGACTCCATTGTTAGGCTTAACATCCTTAGAGTAGATCCTTGTTATTTTTCCTATGGCATCGTATTCCTCCTCCTCCGATAAAGGGGTTTTTACTTCTAGTAGCATGGACAATCATGTTTCTTCTAAATGCAAGAAATGCTCTAAGTGGAAAGTCATAGCTAACCAATCCTTAGAGATTCTTGATGACCTTCATTCTACAAATGAAGAACTTTCAGAAAAGGTTATTCATTTAGAAGAATCTAATGAGTTTTTGAGAAATGAAAACAATGATTTATTATGTAGAATTGATTCTCAAAACTCATCTTTTGTCTCTTTAAAGAGTTTGAATGAGGCTTTAATTTTGAAAATGAAATCTCTTTCCTCATCAATAGAAGATCTTAAGAGGTAAACACATGAGCTAAATCATTTTCATGATTCTTCTATTGACTCTTTAAAGAAACAAAATGATAATTTTATTTCTAGAATTGCTTTATTTGAAAAAGAGAATTATGCATTAAATGCTAAATTTGATTCTCTTACTTGTTTGTATGATGATCTCCTATTAGAACATGATATTTTTAAGATCAAATCCATGCATGCTAACTCTAGAGATATTCATCATTCTAGTATGTCACATGTTCATAATCATGCTCATTCTTATACATGTGCACACACTAGTATTAGGTGCTTCTATTGCTCTAGCATTAGACACATGAGTCTAACTTATCCTATTCGTAGGATTTTTTTACCAATGCTAGAGTAAATAGTATATGGGTCCCTAAAGCTAACAAATATGGATCCAAGTTTATTTGGATACCAAAGTCTTCGCTTAATGTTATAGGTAGAGCTTCTTGTATCGGGACATAGCACCGAGGAGCGTGTTGGTGGTTGCAAAGCTCAAAGGTCATCTTCCAAGCAATTGTACCAACACAAGTATGGCCACTAGAGCCACTTTGGTAACATGCTAAACGATTCTCTTTAAATGGTTTATATTTGTAGAATCTAGCATATTTTTCTTGATGTCTTGCTACTAGCTCACATTGATATCCTTTAGTTGCCTTTTATATAAATCAATGTGAGATATAATACTAGCATGCTTAGTTAATTTTCTTATTAATTCTTTTATCTAGCATGACTAGTTACTCGGTTTAAATGATTAGTTCACACTATGTAGTTTATCACTCATTTTCTATTAGTGTGACACATTTATATATGCATGCTCGTTATTCTTAACCTTTATTTATAAAGCATGCATATCACTCCAGTCCATAGGAGCTTGGTTTTGATTTGAGTTAATATGATTTTAACTCTCCGTCTTTAAAGTTTTTGAGATAGTTACTTTTTTGTCGATTTGTTTTTAATATGACATATTTACATTAATCGGTATTTGTGAATATATGTGTTTAGCACAAGCTTCTTATCACTTGACAAGTATACACTTATACTTCTATTTTAACCTTGTGCTTATATAATATATTCAATATTGATTCTCATATTTTATTTTGATTAAAACTCTTATGAATCAATTATATCTTTGCCTAATAAAGCTTATTTATATATGTTTTGAATTTGTGATAGTTTTTCAAACATTCATTAAGGACACATGACTATATTCATTAGATTTCCATTTATATGTAGATCATGTATTTCTTATGTTGATATATATTTTTGTATAAATATCTTTATGTGGGAATATGAGTTAAGCTAAAGTTTTATATTGACTTAAAGAGTATTTAATTATACTTTTTACCTTCAAACTTGTGCTTATCTCATACTTTAGCTATTGATTCATTTGACCAAATTTGTGCTTCTTAAATCAATTAGCTTCTTCCTTAAAGTCTTCTTTTGATGATATTTTCTTGACTTTTTGGTTAGCATTATGGATACATGTTCTTAATTGATTTTTGATCTTTTCATGTATCGTGATATATATAGTTTCATATATATAAATGATTCCTAACTTTTGATATTTATTTGTTTTATACCTTTAAGTTAGGATGTTGAGAGAAAATGTTTATTAATGTCTTGCTCATAACTAATTATGGATGTTCTATTAAGGATCACATAGTTTTGTGCTTTACCTTGCATGTTAAATTTATCTCCTTAATTTGTGCATATTTTCTAGTTTGTATCTTAATAATTTACTATGGTGCACTATAAAATCTCTTTGAAAAATGTACTTCTTGATATCTTTAGAACATTTAGCTTTCTTGATCTTAATAATCCTTCATTGCTCATTCCTTGGATGCGATGCTTTCTTTAAATTATTGTTGCCCAATGATGTTTTTTTGTAGCACACGAGAATACATGTAATTGTTATATCATATTTCTTATGACTTTAGCTACTATGGTTTGAGCTTTTATGTTGAGATTTTCTATTTCTAGATAATACACTTATGTCATAATGGCTATAATATTTTGCATTCTCTTGATCGATCTATTATTTGATTATCCTGGACCTATCTCAATACTTGGCAAAGAGATTTATTTTATTATTGTTATGAATATCTTTTCAGCCATATTTTGATAAGAGTTAGTTCTTTTTTTTTTGCTATCTTCTTGCTCTTATCATTGCTTAGTAAAGAGTCTATAAATCATTTTGATCATTCAAAATGTATGGCCTTAATTGTGAACTCTATGCTTAAGCAAGTATCTTTAGTATTTGTGACTTAAGATTTAATGAGCACTTTTATCTTGTTAATGACTTACCTCATTAACCTTAATTACTTATGTAGCTTACTTAGTAATGATATATTGTTAAGCTATATAATCTATGTTCATATTCACTCTTCTAGCTATTGTTTTTTGTTTCAATCTATATATGATATGCTAGTTTCCAAAAATAAGATGTATGAATTGTCTTGATGTGATTTGTATTCTATTTTAGATACGTATGTCTTGTTCTCTAAAACTAGTTTGACAAACATTTGATTTGATCTTGTTTTTCAAAAGAGGTTTGTGATTCCTTACTTTAACTTCCTTCCATACTAGTCATTAGTATCTCTTAATTTTTCTCATTGGAGTCATGATTTTATCGTATTATCATTTACATCTCTTTTTGATTATATTTGCAATCATTTAAATGAGAATGACTCTTTTCCTTATTTTTTATTGATTTATGAGATTTGTCGGATCATGTTTAATTTGCTTAGTTTTATTGATAAAAGACCCTAATGGTTGAGTAGTCCTACATTATCTTATTATGTGATTATCAAACTAATTTATTACTCTACTTTGACTACTCATGGATTGCCATATATGGGCCTTTGCTATTTGAACTTTATGGATTATTATTTACCATTAGCAAGGTTTGAATTTTATCCGTTGATGGGCACATATATGGTAAAATATACCTAGTCCATGTAAAGTAATAAATTGGTTGATTCTTTCTTAATTAGATAATCATGGACATGATATTTGAGTTTTATTTTTATTTTATTTTTGAGCTATATTCTGTCTATCATCATGATTGTTCTTAATTGACTTTATTCTTTTTCATGATGATATTTTCTCAAAGGATAACATAAATTGATCTATCATATTTAAATATGTGATCCTTCTATATAGATTAATGTATGCCATCTTTTGATTATACGTGCTTAATTGGAATATTCTTCTAATTTTTCATCTTTAGCGACTATTAATTAGATATCTCTTCTTGACTAAAAATAATATTATTCGTCTTTTGACGATATTGTAGCCTTATATGCATTGAGCAAAGGGGAGAAATCCATAGTTGATTTACCCCCAAATCCTTTAGTTATATATTTTATGCTATAAGTGCTTTGGAACTAGACGTATATTTTGAGGGGGAGCAAATTAATTGATTCAATTCATTTATAACCTCTAATATGTCGTATACCTAGTTCATCATGGACCCATAGTTTCTTCTATTTCATATCCTATTGATTGAGGTCACGATATTTTTATTTGTGAAGGATTTATGAGAGTGTATGCAAGTGTCTTTTTTATTTATCTCTCTCTTTTATATGGATTAAATAAGTCATCATGTTAATATTAACTTTCATATCTTAGCTTGATGACTATTGTGCTTTCATTGTTTTGGCTTTCCTTATATGCTTAATTGATTTGGCTTTTCTTATTGAGGACTTACCTAAAATTATTGTTTATCTATATTGGTAATACTTTGAGGGGGAGCATTCAAGTCTATTGAATGTCTCTTTCTCAAATATTTTTCTCCTTTACCTTCATGTTTATCTAAAGGATATTCACATAGCATGATAAGGTAATTGAGTTCAAATGCATTAACTTGGGTAAGCAAATATATTTTGTAAATAAAGAGATTATTTTATATCAATTGCTCTATTTCACTGATCATTCATTATTTGCTCCACTATTTATTTGTGGACAATTTTGACTTTCAAATGGCTTTTTGATCAATGTTTCAAGTTTATATTTCAATTGGTATTAAGTTTATATCTTCCAACTATCTCAATTGGTATTTTTTTTAATATCAATTACTTTGCAATTATCTAATCCTGATGGACTTTTGACTGAAATTCTTGATTGAAATCTTTTATTTCAATTGGTAGTATGCTTTTAGTGATATTGCTTATGTCTTTTGTATATTAGTGATACATGCATATATTGTATCCATACTAAACTTAACCGATTTGCTATAATAAAAAAAGGGGAGATTGTTGGCCCAATGATTGTATCATGTTTGAATATGGTTAATCTGTTAAGTTTAGCATTTCATTATGACTAATCTTCATACTATCACTATAGTATTTCTACTTACACTTATACCTTTAGTGATATGTGCTTATTATTTTACTTATTAATGGTATGAGTTTTTATTATATATATCTTAAATTTAACTGAGTTACCAAAATCAAAACTATGTTTTGATTATGGTTATTCAGTTAAGTTTAACATTATGATATCACTAATATTTATGCTATCACTATAGCTCTTATACTTAAACTTAGCATTGTCCTACTGTGTTTTATCTTATCATATTTGCTACATGTATATTACTTTGTTCGTCTAACATGTACATGCAGAAAAGCAATAAGCAAGATCAATATGGACATATACAACGAAGAAATCATGGTGGGCCAAAGACGACATATCCCACAAGATTTCTCTGAACCACCCGACGACATCTCCGGTGCCACGCACTCGGGGGTTCCGCTGCCCAGTCAGCGGACGAAGGTCGAAGGGGCAGCGTCCCTCGTCGGAGGTTCGGGGGCGAAGCCCCCGAAAGGTATTCAGTTTTCACAAACTGGATATCTTCGGACAGCTGCCGTCAAGGAAGAAGCAGACATCTATCAAGGAAAGAAGCCATGCCATCATCATTTCAAGACTCTGAAGAAGCCTGCACCTACTACAGTATATCTGGAGTCTATAATAAGTCTTAGGAATAATTATAAACATAAGAAATAGATGGCAAAATCGAAAGCTAGGGTAGAAATTAGCCCAGGATCATTTTCAGATAAAAATTGGCATACCGACGGTATTTCGGTCTATATCGACGGTATACCGATTTTTGTTCACAGAAAGTTCTGTTTACAAAATCGGCTTACCGACGGAATATCGATCTATACCGACGGTAAACCGATTCAGTAACGTTGAAAATCCAACGGTCAGATTTTGAACATTTAATGATCCCAACGGCTATATTTCTAGCCGTTGCAAATTCAGACTGGTATTTCGACGGTATACCGGTTCGTATCGACGGTATACCGATCGCTGGCTGAAAAGTTGCCTTTGAGCTCTTTTCAATGCTTTGGTTATAAATATCCTTGAACCCCTTCATTCAAGGTTGATGCTTTGAGGCTAAAAAATTCTAAACCACCAAAGCCTATCCACAAACAACTCTACAAAGCTTTCATTTGTCATCCACAAATTGTGTTAGAGTTATTGAGTTGAAAAGTAAGATCTTCATCTTGTTGTATAAGGAGATCAAAACCAATTTGTGAAAGGTTGAAGTTGAAGAGTCTTCGGATCCAAACTCTCGGTTTGTAACGCCCCAGAACCAAAATACTGGAGAACGGATGCGGACACAGCCAGCTACGTATATTGAAGTGCAACCCACCTCGCTATACGGTCACGGCTGTCTAGATACATGAGGGTTCAACTACAAGTCATCAGTCTCTTATGGTCATGAACAAGCCTATTGTCTCAATCTCAAGCAAGTATTAACAGTTACAAGATGTCAGAGCATCAAATATACAATAGTAAGGCATCTCGTACATTACATATTTGGATGATCATGAAGCTAGTCATACAAAATATAAAGACTAGCAAGAGTTTCAGTCATACATGATCAACCCTAGGATTTGTTAATCATGCTACAGCCCATAGACAGACAGTAAGTAAAGTGCAATCGAGCTAACACGTGCTCGTCGGCTAAACACCTCAAAAGAATATTTTTACAATAGAGTAGGAGAGCAAAATAAAATCCACTCGTTGCCAGGGTTACGCCTGGTGGTCACCATCTGGCTGGAAGGTAGGGAGATCCTCTGGAGCTGCTCCGGTATCTGGCCATGCAAAACCAGATGGTTCAGATCCCAGAAAGAGCAAGTGCCACAAAGGAGGCTCCACTTAAGAACTAAAACCAGTATATCAGAACATAAAATAAGAAGATAATTAAGACATAAAATCTAAATAGGGCAATAAATATCAAGAGATGAGAAGTTATTCCGATCAGTTATTGACAAGGTAAACATAAGCAATCACGTTACTGAAGTAACCAGGTACTGGGACAAGACAAGGCTTAGACTCCATCCAATATGTACGGCCAAACAATAACTACGGCTTGATAATTTAACTAACTAAGGTTATCACAGGCCTAGTTACTAGCAAGATGCAATGAGATTATTTCTACAGCCACAAGCCCTGCAGACAATCCTGGTTATCCAGACGCAATTAGGGGTTAAATTCATGTGGGTACATCGTCCAAGAAACGTATGTACCCTTAAGTAGCTTGAAGGGTGCAACACATGACAGTGTGCTGGAAATATGCCCTGCTCGACGGCAGGCTACAAATCCCATGATGGGGCTCCCAGATAACGGGATTGCCTGTAGCTGGAAAATCTCTTCATGACTACTAGATTATTCTAGTTATTAGCCTTAGTCAATTTCAGTAGGTACCCCTGACCGTGGTACTCAGGGGTCCCCATCCTAGACATGATGCAAGACAATACTGGTTCATTTATATAAACACAATCGCCTACGGTGCCTAGGCCATTCATTCTTGTCATGTCGTGCTAGATGTCGCAACAGCATATCGATGTATATCATGTCAAGTTTACTTATCAAGAGTGCGCCACGATGGGCCACTATCATGCCATGTTACTTGTCAATCATTCTTGTCGTGAGTGCGCCACAACGGGCGACTGTCGTGTTCATGGAACATGTCCAGAATTAACATGGTGCAAGCATTCCATCAAGGGACCCAAGTTACACATAGGGTCGTGAGACATAAGCATAAATATAACAACCAGAATAATAAAAAGGGGCAAAGGCTCTGGAAAGAGCCATGCGGCTCGGAGAAACAAGGGCATACGGCAATAAGAACAGGGTTATGCGGCTAATAAGAAACAAGGTCATGCGGCTAAGAAGAAACAGGGTCATACGGCTAAGAAGAACAGAATCATGCGACCAGGAGGGAACGGGCTCATGCGGCCAGGGGGAACGGGCTCATGCGGCCAGGAAGAACGGGCTCATACGGCTAGAAGGAAAAGAGCACATATAGCCAGGAGGGAACGGGCTCATACGGCCAGGAGGGAACAGACTCATGCGGCTAGGAGGGAACAAGATCATGCGGCCAGGAGGGAACGGGCTCATACGGCCAGAAAGAAACGGGCTCATGTGGCCAGGAGGGAACAGACTCGTGCGGCCAGGAGGGAACAGACTCATACGGCAAGCACTGCCAAGAGCCATGCAGCTCGGAGACTTGCCACATGAAAATGCCATGCGGTCAAGCACTACTCATCTTCTCCAACTTTTTCGAGAAGAAGAACCGTGAAAGCCATTGCTTCCAGGCTCCATTAATCCTTTATTTAAGGTCAAAATCCAGACTTCCATAGGTTAAAATCGGGCAGAATAAAATTTTCTACAACATGAAACCATCAAAACTTGAAAATAATAAACTTGATAGATCAAAACCCAAGAAATCCAGAAATACAACAAGCTTAGATCTACATAAAATGAACCATGGAAATTAAATATGCTAAGTACTAAAGTGTCTTAGAATCTCGTGAGGAAGAAAATGGAACAACAAAAATTGAGTTCCTCCATGAAGCAAGTTGCACTTGCCTAAGCCTCTCTTGGTAGGTGGAGAGAGTTAATGGAGGAAGAAGAAGAAGTAAATGAAGATGTGAATGAGGAGAGAGAAAGGGATTGGTGGCTTATAAAGGAAGAGAGTGGGTGGTAGGTGGGGTTAGTCCACATGCAAAAACCAAACCAAGCCGAACCAAGCAAACTGAACCGAACCAAGCAAATAAAATACCAAAATAAACCATGCAAGGAGACATGCAATATGAGTCAAAATACATACACGTATACCAAAATACGTAATACGAACTACGGGCGTTACAACTCTACCCACCTTAAAAGAATTCTGTCCTCGAAATTTAATTAAGAGGCTAGAGAGGCAAGGACAAGCTATACTAATCACAGACAAGCGATACTAAGCAGTCCACCATGCAATCATTCATTCAAGCAAGGAATTGAGAGCATAAGGCATAAGAAAGACATTATACCTTACGAGTCAAATATGTCGAGATATCGCGATCGGATATCATCTTCACGCTTCCACGTTGACTCGCCTAGAGAGCGATGACCCCAAGCAACACGGACTAAACTAATAGTCTTATTCTTGAGTATCTTCTCTCTCCGGTCCAATATAGACACGGATCTCTTCTCATACGAAAGGTTAGTACCAACAATCAATTCCGAATGATCCAGGATGTGGCTCGGATCCGGGATATATCGTCGTAGTTGGGATACATAGAACACGTCATGCACCTCACTTAGCGACGGCAGAAGAGCAAGACGATAGGACACATCACCTACTCGCTCGAGGATATCGAACGGCCCTATATACCTAGGACTAAGCTTTTCCCGTACGCCAAAACGAATGACACTACGGTTAGGTAAGATCCTACGGAATACGTGGTCGCCGACAGAAAATTCAAAGGGGTGCCGATGAGAATCGGCCCAATAGCGCTGGCGATCTTGTGCGACGCGAAGATGATCTCTGACTCTTCTGACCACCTCAACTGTCTGAGTATTCATTTTCGGACCGAGCATCTGCCTCTCTCCAACATCGTCCCATGCTAGCGAAAATCTACACTTCCTACCATACAGCGCCTCGAATGGCGCCATCTGGATACTAGCTTAGAAATCGTTGTTGTACGAGAACTCCATCAGGTGCAAGTGATCCTCCCATGAATCATCGAAGTCTAGTGTACAAGATCTAAACATATCTTCCAAGGTTCGTATGGTACGCTCTGATTGACCATCTGTCTGCGGATGATAAGCTGAGCTAAACTAGATGTGAGTTCCCAAACTCTCTTGCAGACTTTGCCAAAAGTGCGACGTAAATCTTGAATCTCTGTCCGAGGTGATACTGACTGGTACACCGTAAAATCTGACGATCTGCCTGAGGTACATCTCTGTTAGCTGAGCCGTCGACTGACCAACTCTGAACGGAAAAAAGTGAGCCACCTTCGTGAGCCTGTCTATAATAACCCAAATAGCATCTCTACCGGCCGGGGACCTAGGTAATCAAGTCACAAAATCTATGGTTATATGCTCCCACTTCCATTCTAGAATCGGCAAGGGCTGAAGAAGTCCAGTCGGTCTCTGATGCTCAGCTTTAACTTGTTGGCAAACCAAACACCGAGAAATAAGCCGGGCTATCTCCCTCTTCATACCATTCCACCAAAAGTGCTGACGGATATCACGGTACATCTTCGTACCATCGGGATGAATGGAATACTACGAACTGTGAGCTTCTGCTATGACTTCCTGTCTGATATCTCTACTGGGTACACAAAGATGCTTACCCTATCAAAGTGTGCCATCTTCATGAATGCATAACTCTGGCCGTTGTCCTGCCTTACACTCTGCTCTGAGTCGCTGAAGCTTAGAATCTGTTGACTGCGCCATCCGGATCCTCTCGACTATAGTGGACTGAACTTGTAGGTTGGCCATCAATGCCACAGGAAGGACAACTTCTATACCCATCTTCTGAAGATCTGCTAATAACTTTGGTTGCGCTGTTAGAAAATAAAGTCCAGCTCTCCTGCTCAATACATCTGCAACAACGTTGGCCTTTCCAGGATGACACTGCAGGTTGATGTCATAATCCACAAGCAGCTCTAGCCATCTCCTCTGACGCATGTTAAGATCCTTCTGAGTAAACACATACTTCAGGCTCTTGTGGTCGAAGAAAATCTCTACCCTATCTCCATACAAGTAGTGTCTCCAAAGCTTAAGTGCAAACACTACTGCTGCCAACTCCAAGTCATGGGTTGGGTAATTTCTCCCATGATCACGAAGTTGACGTGACGCATAAGCTATTACCTTTTCATGCTGTATCAAAATACATCCCAAATCTCTGCCTGAAGTATCAGAATACACTGAGAATCCCCCGGTCCCATCTGGAAGCGTGAGAATGGGTGCCGTCATCAAACCTCGCTTCAACTTCTCAAAAGAATCCTGACTTTCTGCTGTCCAAGCAAACTGTACATCCTTACGGGTCAACTGGGTCAATGGCGCTGAAATTTAAGCAAAGTCTGAAATAAATCGTCGGTAGTAGCCGACCAAGCCAAAAAAACTGTAAACTTCTGCAACTGTGCTAGGTACTGGCCATGTCTCCATAGCCACGATCTTCTGGGGATCCACTTCTACTCCTCCTCTGGTGATGATATGACCCAAGTATGAAATGCGATCGAGCCAGAACTCGCATTTACTGAACTTCGCGTACAACTGGTGCTCTCTGAAAATCTGGAGGACAACTCTGAGATGCTGCTCATGCTCTGCTTCACTCTTGCTGTAGACCAAGATGTCATCTATGAACACAATCACGAACTGATCCAAATAAGGCATGAAGATACGATTCATGAGGTCCATGAATACAGTCGGCGCATTGGTTGCTCCAAATGGCATAACAAGGAACTCCCAATGCCCATATCTAGATCTAAAAGCTGTCTTCGGGATGTCCTGCTCTCTGACTCTGATCTGATGGTATCCTGATCGCAAGTTAATCTTCGAGAATACTGCTGCCCCCTTGAGTTGATCAAACAAGTCATCTATCCTCGGGAGAGGGTATCTGTTCTTGATTGTCATTGAGTTTAAGGTACGATAATCTACACATAATCTGGACGTACCATCCTTTTTTTTATAAGAAGCATCGGGGCTCTCCAAGGTGATCCACTTGCACGAATGAATCCCTTGGTCCTAAGTTCTTCAATCATCTTGTACAATATCTCTAACTCTGACGGCGCCATCCTGTAGACTCTCTCCGACACTGGGGCTATCCCTGGGATCAAGTCGATAGTAAACTCGATCTCTTGCTCTGGCGGCATTCCTTGAAGCTCTTCTGAGAAAACATCTAGAAACTCCTCGACTATCCGGGGTAACTGTACTGCTGCTACTGCCATCCGCAATACTGGAGGAGAAGGTTCAACTTTGACTCGGGAAAAGAAAAACTCTGGCTCGCCTGGAATGTTAAAAACAATCCTGCCAACATGGCAGTCTATCCTAGCATACTGGTTCCTTAACCAATCCATCCCTAAGACCCACATCATAATCGGCCATTGGAAACTCTATCAATCTAGCAGGGAACTCTCTACCGCTAACTACGATCCGACACGAGGAAAACACTCTATCTACTCCCACAAGACCATTACCAGTAAGTATATTGAGCCTTACTGATAATGACTCGGGCTCCAGTCCTATCCGTGTCATGAATCGTGCAGACATGAATGAATGCGATGCACCAAAATCAAATAATGCTGATGCTGGAAAGGAGTTGACGAGAATAGTACCTGCCACTACCTCACCTGGTGCCAATCTTTCTTCTACGGTCATCGCCATCGCCTGACCATGTCCTCTGGGTGCGGGTTCCCTCTGCTGAAAACCTCTCTGTCTGCCCTGGATCAGGGCTTGGGCTTGTGCATACTGCTAGGGGTATTACTGCTGGAAGGATTGTGCCTACGTCAGCAATGGCCTCAGAGGCTGATACTATTGTTGTTGTTGGACTGGTGCTGGTCCTCTCACCGAAGGACTAGTAAAGTTGGACGATAATGAACTACCCCTATTTGGGTAGGATCCTATCTTGTGATTCGTAGCCCCATAAGCCAGGCATAATCCCTGCGCCCTGCGACATTCTGCCACCACATGTCCTGGCTTTCCGCAATGTAAACATCCTACTGTGGAAGAGTGCTTCTGCTTCTGCTGCTGAGGGTTCGTCGGGGTTGAATGTTGAACCGACGTCACTGAGGTCGCCCGCCTCAGAGTTCTAATTGTCAAAGCCCTAGCTGCCGGGACTGGTGCTGTAGACTGATTCATGTGGCCGTGAGATCGCTTTCGACCTCAGGTCCTGTCCACGATCATCTAGGAGGTATACTCGTGCCTCTTGGCTGCTCTCAATACCGCATCAAAAGTCTGATGCTCAAATTGCTCCACTGCCAATAAAATCTCTAGATGGAGCCCCTGCTGGAACTGCTGGGCTCTGTCAAACTCGGTCGCTACTAAGGTGGGAGCAAACCGACTAAGTCTTGAAAACTCGGCCGCATATCCATCGACCGTCCTGCCCATCTGCTTCAGATTGGTGAACCTTGTCTGTAGATCGTACCGAGCTACAGTATCGAAGTACTTGGTCTAAAATCTTTCTAGGAATACTGCCCACGTAACAGGTACCACTAATCCAATGGCCTGTGCCGTCCACCAGCTGCAGGCAAGATCCAATAACTGTAGGCATACTACCGCCACCTTCTTATTTTTGGGCATATTTGTCGCTTCTAGAATCACTTCCGTATCCTGCAGCCAAGCATCTGTGGCAATCGTATCCTCACTGCCGTCGAAGAAGGGAGGGTTCAAACGCTTGGAGCTGTTGGCTGCCTGGTTCCCTTGATGACCGCCTCTGATCATAGCATCTTGTACTGTCTGGTACAGGGCATCGCCTCGACGATCTTGAGATGCTAGTAATGTCCTGATGAGACCCACCAAGGTGCCATCATCAGGCTCTGCAGGCTGGACGGGCTGAACTGGTGGCTCTTGACCTCCAGTAGGCATGACTCTGGAGGCTACTCCTGAATGCTGGACTTGATCTCCAGGTTGCTGCTGGCCCACGGAAGGTGCTCCGCCTTATCGATCGATAGGACCAGGAACAATGCCACTGAAGAAGACGACACAGGAAACAATAAAGAAGGACCAGGACAGATCAAAGACACAAGCAGGTGATCAGGTCAAGAATTCAGGAATTTAGAGGGTACGAGCAGAGATCAAGGACGAGTGCTGATTGAGACATCTATTCAGTAAACCCTCACATATCTTGATTTACAAGACCTGTATGGGCCACCACTTAAACCATGTAACGCCCCAGAACCAGAATACGGGAGAGCGGGGGCGGGCACAACCAGCTACGTATATTGAAGTGTAACCCACCTCGCTATACGGTCACGGCTGTCTAGATACATGAGGGTTCAACTATAAGCCATCAGTCTCTTATGGTCATGAACAAGTCTATTGTCTCAATCTCAAGTAAGTAATAACAGTTACAAGATGTCAGAGCACCAAATATACAATAGTAAGGCGTCCCATACATTACATATTTGGATGATCATGAAGCTAGTCATACAAAATGTGAAGACTAGCAAGAGTTTCAGTCATATATGATCAACCCTAGGATTTGTTAATCATGCTACAGCCCATAGACAGACAGTAAGTAAAGTGCAATCGAGCTAACACGTGCTCGTTGGCTAAACGCCTCAAAAGAATATTTTTACAATAGAGTGGGAGAGCAAAATAAAACCCACTCATTGCCAGGGTTACGCCTGGTGGTCACCATCTGGCTAGATGGTAGGGAGATCCTCTGGAGCTGCTCCGGTATCTGGCCACGCAAAACCAGCTGGGTTAGATCCCAGAAAGAGCAAGTGCCACAAAGGAGGCTTCACTTAAGAACTAAAACCAGCATATCAGAACATAAAATAAGAAGATATTTAAGACATGAAATCTAAATAGGGCAATAAATATCAAGAGATGAGAAGTTATTTCGATCAATTATTTACAAGGTAAACATAAGCAATCACGTTACTGAAGTAACCAGGTACTGGGACAAGACAAGGCTTAGACACCATCCAACATTCACGGCCAAGCAATAAGTACAGCTTGATAGTTTAACCAACTAGGGTTATCACAGGCCTAGTTACTAGCAAGATACAATGAGATTATTCTAACAGCTACAAGCCCTGCAGACCATCCAGGTTATCCAGACGCAATTAGGGGTTGAATTCATGTGGGTACATCGCCCAAGAAATACATGTACCCTTAAGTAGCTTGAAGGGTGCAACACATGACAGTGTCCTGGAAATGTGCCCTACTCGACGACAGGCTACAAATCCCATGATGGGGCGCCCAGATAACGGGATTGCCTGTAGCTGGAAAATCTCTTCATGACTACTGGATTATTCTAGATATTAGCCTTAGTCAATTTCAGTAGGTACCCCTGACCGTGGTACTCAGGGGTCCCCATCCTAGACATGATGCAAGATAATACTGGTTCATTTATATAAACACAATCGCCCACGGTGTCCAGGCCATTCATTATTGTCATGTCGTGCTAGCTGTCGCAACAACATATTGAGGTATATCATGTCAGGTTTACTTATCAAGAGTGCACCACGACGGGCCACTATCATGTCATGTTACTTGTCAATCATTCTTGTCGTGAGTGCGCCACAACGGGCTACTGTCATATTCATGGAACATGTCCAGAATTAATATGGTGCAAGCATTCCATTAAGGTACCCAAGTTACACTGAGGGTCGTAAGACATAAGCTTAAATATAACAACCAGAATAATAAAAAAGGCTATAGGAGGAGCCATGCGGCTCGGGAAAACAAGGGCATGCGGCAATGAGAACAGGGTTATGAGGCTAATGAGAAACAGGGTCATACGGCTAAGGAGAAACATGGTCATGCGGCTAAGGAGAACAGACTCATGCGACCAGGAGGGAACGAGATCATGCGGCCAGGGGGAACGGGCTCATACGGCCAGGGGGAACGGGCTCATACGGCCAGGAGGGAATGGGCTCATACGGCCAGGAGGGAACGGGCTCATGCGGCCAGGAGGGAACAGACTCATGCGGCCAGGAGGGAACGGGCACATGCGGCCAGGAGGGAATGGGCTCATGCGGCCAGAAGGGAATAGATTATGCGGCCAGGAGGGAACAGACTCATACGGCAAGCACTGCCAATAGCCATGCGGCTCGAAGACTTGCCGCATGAAAAGGCCATGCAGTCAAGCACTGCTCATCTTCTCCAACTTTTTTGAGAAGAAGAACCGTGAAAGCCATTGCTTCCAGGCTCCATTAATACTTTATTTAAGGTCAAAATTCGGACTTACATAGGTCAAAATGGGACAGAATAAAATTCTCTACAATATGGAACCATCAAAACTTGAAAATAATAAAGCTTGATAGATCAAAACCCAAGAAATCCAGAAATGCAACAAGCTTAGATCTACATGAAATGAACCATGGAAATTAAATATGCTAAGTACTAAAGTGTCTTAGAATCTCGTGAGGAAGAAAATGGAACAACAAAAATTGAGTTCCTCCATGAAGCAAGTTGCACTTGCCTAAGCCTTTCTTGGTAGGTGGAGAGAGTTAATGGAGGAAGAAGAAGAAGTAAATGAACAAGTGAATGAGGAGAGAGAAAGGGGTTGATGGCTTATAAAGAAAGAGAGTGGGTGGTAGGTGGGGTTAGTCCACATACAAAAACCGAACCAAGCCGAACCAAGCAAACCGAACCGAACCAAGCAAATGAAATGCCAAAATAAACCATGCAAGGAGACATGCAATATGAGTCAAAATACGTACGCGTATACCAAAATATGTAATACGAACTACGGGCGTTACACGATTGAAGTTGGAGAGTCTTCGTATCCAAACTCTCGATTGAAGTTGGAGAGTCTTCGTATCCAAACTCTCGGTTGAAGTTGGGGAGTCTTTGTATCCAAACTCTCGGTTGAAGTCGGAGAGACCTTCGGACTAAAGCTCTCGTGTAAGAAGTTGGCGAGTTCTTCGGATCCAAACTCGTGTGTAACTATTTACTTAAATAGTGGATTAAAGCCGGAGCGAGTTCCGGGACTGGAGTGCCTCTTAGGAGGATACTAGGATATATTGTGTGTCGGTATTGTTGTTGCTTCTTCTCTTGCACTTATATTTTTAAATTCCCCATTAGCTTGTGCTAAGTGCTTGATTAGTTAGCTTGACCTTATTCACCCCCCTCTAGGGTTCCCATATGTACAACCTGTCCATTCTAACTACCTTCATCCCATCTGACCCATATCCTGGCCATGACACATAGCTAAAGATTGTGAACCTGTCTCCAAGACCTAGGCGTCCGGTGTTCCAACATATTCGCTGTCTAATCTTAGACTCAGGAATAGCATAGATACTATACTTACCTTTCTTTATTACTTCGTTGATCTCCTTCCATCGACCCAACGAACAAGCCCCACCGCACGTTCTATGAGATCAATGACATTAATTATCTTTGTCATCCCCATTAGTGTCCAGAGTTATATCACCTAGGGTAGTGATATGCTCATCCGTATCCTCTTCTTTTCTATACTGCTCCGATCTGGCTTCACTGCCCTTCGGCGTATGCAATTCTCTCCGCCTAGGATTATCTATACAGATTTCCTGAGATGATCCGAGGTCCTCCGGTCTGGAATCGTTTATATTTGCAGCTGCATGTCTCTTCCTACTTCCCAACTGTACATTGTCTTCATGAGAATGCGACTTACAGTCAGGTCTGGTCATTGTTTCCTTGCGGCTTGGTCCTTTCCCGACTTTGTGCCTCGCAGTTTTAGAGATCACCCGCCCTTTCTCTATGTTGTGTTGTTGTGACTGGAACACTACCAATTCTCCAAAATGTGGAGCTCTAAGAGCTAGTTCCCCTAACAGGTTGCGTTCTTGCTTACCCATATTCTGTGCTGTAACAGAATTATTAATATTCCTATTACCATTATTTGCATCCTCCTCCAGTCCCTTCTGGTTCTTCGTTGCTTTGTTGTTGCTTCTTCCTTCCTTAGGCCCTTCTGTCGATTGGCTTTGTGCATTGACCTCTTCTACCATCTTAAAATCCCCCATACCTTCCTTTTCCACTCCATCCACCTATGTAGCCGCCTGGCATTCTCGCCTAGGATGACCAAAGCATCCACACCTACTACAGACAGGTGGAACCCATTCGTACTCTACCCGCTGAGTAAACACTTCCCGTGATGGCACCTCGAACTCAATAGAGTTTGGTAGTTCTTTTCCCACTTCTATTTCAACAAATATATGAAAAAAACCCATTCTTGTTCTGTACATGGTTGCTTCATCCGCCATTATTGGTTTCCCTACTAAGCTAGCCAATTTTGTCATCATTGCTAGACTCCGGTAATGGACAGGCAACTTCAGGAATCGGATCCATATCGGGACTGACTGCAACACCTCTCTCTCGTATCTAATATTGGGGGTCCACTTCTTCATCACTATTAATCTTCCATCGAAGGTCCATGGCCCCTTCAGAATCCTCTCCATATCCTCCTGTAATCCGAATCAGACCAGATAAATCCCATTATCGCGAGGGAAGAACTCCATATTTCCTTTAGGACGCCAAATTTGATTCGTGTACGCCATGATTTGCCCATAGAATGACCTGTTACCCAGCACATACAATATGATAGAGTTCTTCCAATACGTCTCCGTTTCCTCCAGTTCCTCCTGTGTGAACGAAGCACGGTATTGTGATCCCACTTTCTTTGGCTCGATATATGCCATTGTACCATGTACCTCCTCATTTGGTCATAGAATCTTTGCCCATGATTTGCTTTTGATCGAGCCCTCAAGCACTTGTTTTCCTTTCTCCGTTGCAGACAATCGAGTCGCTTTTAATACTTCTCTATTATTCTACTTTCCTATTGGTGTCCATATTTCTTGCCAGTGCCCAACCACGTCGTTCCTCCATTCGTGTCTTCCTCCTGTTGCTGCTATTTTTGGCTGCTGCTCCCTCTTATGCTTGGGCCCCGTCCTGCTCTCCTGCCAAGTCGAAGTTCTGCCTCTACCCTCCGTCTATGGTGGTCCGTGACATCTTCCTTGTTTCTTGTGAGAAACAGTCATCCATCCTTAATCAGCAACCCTCCGTGTCCTCCCGCTCGCTGGATCACCATCTAATCCCGGATCCCAGTCCTGGTCACCGGACAGATTTCCTCCGTTCGCCTCTCTCCCATCAGGTTCTGCCGTCATACCAGGAATATCGCCTAGGGTTTCTTCCATATTATATATATATATATATATTTGTTTTTTTGAGAAGAAAATTTTATTGATGTATAAGGCACAAAATGTCGAAGCCTATACAGGTAAATGCGCAACGCGCGTAAAGACATCAAAAACATGAAAAAGCGGCAGTCGTGCGAGAAGGGAAGATCGCAACCCAAAACAGCATTGAGCCCTACCGGTACGCATGCTAGCAGCCGATAAAAACCAAAGCCTCCCCAAAGCTAGTCGGAGAGTGGTGGCAGCGCCAGGTGGCTTTACACATATGTCTGGATGCCTCCCTGATCAGTTGTTCAGGGTTGTATTGCCGCCCTTCATACCTCCATTTGTTCTGATTCTTCCACAGGACCCAAATACCGACGGCCGCAATGATCTGGTGCCTATGAGACCTGCTCCAGTTGGCCAGGAGATCGTTAAGGCCGCCCGGCTGATGGTGTAGGTGACATTTGGCAGAAAGGCTAGTCCACAATTGTGTCGCAAGATCGTCGGAGATAAGGATGTGCTCCGCATTTTCAGATTGATGAGATGTGTAGTAGTGGCACCTCGAAGCCAAGCTGAATCTGAAAGAGGTTAGGATATCATCGGTAGGAAGTTTCCATCGGTGGACTCTCCAAATCAAAATAGACCATTTGATTGGGATGCATGTATGCCAGAAAGGTGCAGTATAAGGGGAAGTAACACCAGCGCCCCTCGCCACAGTTCTGGCCGAAGCTAAGGAAAAAGTGCCGCCAGGGTTGGGCGACCACCACAATGTATCCGGAGTTTCGACGATCCGTAGGTCCGCGGCAGCGATGCTGGTGGCCGCCTCCGTGTCAAGCTGCTCTCTAACGCTGTCCTACCTCCAGCCAGAGGCACTGTCCCAAAGTTCTTGGATCTCACGTGGACGGATGTTCGGGGACTACAGGACTATATCATCCCCAAACCATCGTTCATGTAACATTGACGAACGCCCGTCTCCTAGCTTGAGGCAAATGAGGGGTTCTGCGAGGTACCGACCTTGTAGGATACGCTGCCAGGTCGCAGAGGATCTGCAGTTTGCAATGGCAATCGCGGCATGGGAGAGTCTGAAATATCTTGCCTTCATGAACCTGGACCAATGCGAATGGTTTGTGCGTAGCTTCCACCACAGCTTCATGGAGTAGGAATCGACGATGTGGGTAAGTCTGTCGAAGCCCAGCCCTCCCTCCTCGGTGGGTTTGGCCATAGTGTCCCAGCCGGCCCAATGGTGCTTGTCCTTGCCATCGGTGTGACCCCAGAAGAAGTTGGCGAATAGAGATTCTAGCGATTATAGAACTTTTTTTGGGGAGGGCGCATACTACAAGGGTATAGATGGGTATAGAGGATAGTACATGTTTGATCAGAATTAACTTACCGCCTGGGGATAAGGTTGCGTTGTGCCATCCCTCAATTTTAGACCTGATTTTTCTAATAAGACTCACGAAGATGCCTGAGTTAGATTTGCCATAAACCAACGGGCAGCCCAAGTAGGAGAAAGGCAGATATGCAGTAAAGAAGGAGGTGAGGGTGGAGAGCGCCGCCGAGTGGGTCCTGTCGGCTTTGTGGTGAGTGTAGATGACGCTTTTGTTGGTGTTGATTCTTTGGCCCGTGCATCTGGAGTATTTCCCAAGCGTGGTGTGGACCACTTCAACAGATCCGATATCGCCAAAAGAGAAAAATAAGGATGTCATCGGCATAGGCCAAATGTGTGATCAAAGGGCAATCGGTAGTAGTGTGGAAGTTATTGAATCTGGGAGAATTGGGCATATTTTTGAGGTTTTTGCTGAGCACTTCCGCCGCAATGATGAAGATAGTGGGTGAGAGAGGATCACCTTGTCTGACCCCGCGGCTGGCAGGGAAGAAACCTGCTGCTTGACCGTTGATGACGATGGAAAACCATGAGTTGCTGATCGAGCGGAAGATGATGTCTATCCAAGATTTCGAGAAACCGAAGGCCCTGAAAACCCAAATCATGAATTGGCAGTCCAGACGATCGTATGCTTTCTCCATGTCAAGTTTAATGGTGACGTTGCCCCCTCTGGATGGGAATGTTATGCATGTGATCATTTCTTGTGCGAGTAGGATGTTGTCGATGATGTTTTACCATGGGACGAAGCCACTTTGTTCTTCGGAGATAATCTTAGGGAGGATAAAGGACATGCAGTTGTTGAGAATCTTCGAGATAATTTTATTAGTGAAAGTGCAGAGGTTGATGGGTCTAAAGTCTTTGAAGGTCTCCGAGTTATTTTTTTTGGGGATGAGAATGAGGTTGGCACTGGAGATGGATTTGGGGTAGGGAGCCCCTTGGAAGAAAGCAGTGGTAGCCTCAAAGAAATCTGTTGTAATAATATCCCAGCAAGATCTGAAGAACACTCCAGAAAAATCATCCGGCCCGGGGGCGCTGAGTTCATCAAGGGCCCATACTGCGACCTTGACTTCCTCAGCGGAGGGGGGAGTGAGCAGCTACTCGTTATCCCCGTCAGAGATCAACTTGGGGACCTTGGCCAGGAACTCCTCATCCTTGACGATGGCTTCTTTGGAGAATAAATTGGAGTAGAAGTTAGCGGCCTCCACTTGAATGCGACTCTGGTCATCCAGCAGGTGACCATTTCTGTCTTGAATTTGGTATAAATAAAGCTTGTGCCTGCGTTCCTTGACACAAGAGTGAAAGTAAGTCATGTTACGGTCCCCATTGGAGTCCCATGTTAATCTGACCTTCTGCTTCCAGAATTCTGTCTCCACTTTCAAACATGATTTGAGAATAGCTCTGGCGAAGTTGAGGGCGGACCGGGCCTGCGGGGATCTGTTCGTGGCAAACTGGATCTCGATACGGCTGACGTCATCCTCCGCCGTTCTAATCGCTTGGAAAAGGTTTCCATATGCGGATTTGCTCTACGTAGAAAGGGCCTTTCTGGTTGCTTTGAGTCTAGCTGCAACCCGGGTGAGGGATTCTGGATGATCCTTAGAAAACCACGCGGAGGTAACAATGTTTCTGAATTATGGGTGATGGCTCCAGAAGTCCAGGAATCCGAAAGCTTTTTTGATGCGGATGGATCTGCTGCTAAGCTCAATCAGAAGGGGAGAGTGATCCGATTTGGTAGTGTTGAGATGGAATAGTTTGGTGGTGAGACCCATGTTGTGCCACCAGTCGTTGGTCAGGGCACGATCGAGGTGAGAGTATTGCCTACGAGCGCCCTCCTGCATATTGCACCAAGTGAAAGCGTTACCGGCAAAAGGAAGAGTGTTTAAGTGGGCGTTGAATATAAAGTTGTTGAATTCGTTCATGGCCTATTGTAGGGGCGGGCATCCCCCAGACTTCTCTTTGCAGCAGGAGATAGTGTTGAAGTCGCCAATGCACAGCCACGGAAAATTGTTGCTAGGGGTAGGTCTCCAGCAACGTGTTCCAGAGGATCCTGCGCTCAGGGAGGTCGCAGCTTCCGTGAACAGCAGTGAGGAGGGAGCGGTGTGGGAGAAGCGGATGTTCCACCCAGCAGGAGAGAGCCTGACCAGAGTCCTGCACGATGCCGAACCTGATATCGGCAGCGAAGAGGATCCAAATATCGTTGCATCCTGCAATCGCGGCTTGAAAACCAAGCTGAAGTTGAATGGCATTGAGTCTTTTTTGAGGTATTTTGGGTTCAATGATCACTAATATGTCGATCTTATGAATCTTCTTGAGGTTGATGATTCTATTCAGCGTCGATTTATTGGCTAGCCCCCGCACGTTCCATGATAGGATGTTAAGCATTGGAAGGCAGGAGGGATGGGTGGTTGGTGAGTTTCGCAGTAGACCTGGTGGTCATAGCCGACGACTGCTCTATGTCGCATTTTTTCTTCTTTTTGTGATTGTTTTTGGGGGGGACACTGGATAGAGGTAGCGGGGCCCACCTCCATGTCAATCTTGCTTAGAGGACGGCTTCCAGGGTCCTCCAGCAGCAAGTAGGGGATTTTTAATTCCGTTTCTGGCAGCGCACTCAGGGGGTTGCTGGAATCCAGGAAACCAGCTTCCTGAGCTTGGAGAAACGTATCCGAGGCCGCGAAGTCGAAGCTAGGTCTATAAGCCCCGATGTTGATGTCGGTGTTGGAGGAAGCAATCTCTGAAGTAGGTAGCTCTAGGGGGGTGATAATCTCCTGACGTTCCTCCTCTTCTGTACCCGGTGGGGTATCGTCCTTCTGGACGGAGGCGGCATCTGCGCTGGAGCATATGGGTAGGGAGCACTTCGGGTTGATCTCTGGGGGAAAGGAGGAGATGATGGAGAATGAGTTGTTTATGGTTACACTTGGGGGATTGTAGTGGATGATGGCACTGTCCGGGGGCCGGATCGAGCTGAGGGAGGGGGCATGCTGCTGTGGTTGGAGATGAGATGGGGATTAGGTAGGTGATGCGTTGGAGATGTGGATATTGTGGGTGCCACCTTTGGAGTTTGTGGTTTGCGGGAGGTATCCTTCTTCAGCTTAGGATGTGCTCTGAAATAGTATTTAAGGGCATGACCTCTCATTTGGCAGTGTTTGCAGAACAAGATGTTGTTGTCATACACGAGAGATTGATAGTGCGTCAGACTCCCTAGCTCAAGTTGAATCTGGACAGGGGGGTCGTAGGATAGGTCGAGTTCTACGTAGATTCTTGCGTAGTTGCCTTTAGAGAGGTTTCTTGTTTCTTCGGCTATCGCCACTAGCGTCCTGAAAGAGCTAGCGATACGTTTCAGTATAGCAGGCGCAAAGCAGACAAGTGGGAGGTTGGGTAAGGTGATCCATGCTACAACGATCATAGAATCGACTTTGGGGCTGAAATCCGGAGTCCATTTGACGATTCTGATGTTCTGGGCAGTAATTCTGGTGGAGCCTTTGGCCCATACCTTGGAGAAGTCGGAGGGGGAGGATAGGTAGAGGTACAGGTGCTTGGGATCTAGCGGGGCGACCCGGAAAGCAGCAGTTAGGCCCCATCCATCAATCGCTTCCTTGACTACCGCGGTTTTCGGGCAGCCAGCGATAAATTTTAGCACAAAAGTCTTTGCAAAAGAGGAGGATAGCGAGAAAATTTTGGCAGTGGAGAAGGGGATGCGGATATCTTGACCTTCGGTGGGGGTCGGGAATTCCATGTCCGGGAGAACGATCTTCCGCTCTGGGGGATCAAGTTGTCTTCCGCGATCAGGACGAAGAGCCGCTACGTAAGAAGGAGCAGGGAGGACGCCGTGGATGTAGCAGGGATGGTGACGCGAACAACGTCGGCGAGAGCGGGGGGCACCCCGCCAACTGGCAAAGGACCAAGGAACGGGGGGGTGGGGAGAGGGCGCATGGTCCAGCTGCGGGGGGACAGATGCAAAGCCCGACCGGAGGGGCCCGGGCGCATGTTCCAAAGTGCCAGGTGATGGCGCATAGCCCTGAGGGAATGTGGGCGCATGCCACGCAATAGAAGGTTCGGGTGCAAGTCCCGCAGGCGTAGTAGGCGCATGGCCCTCAGGAACAGGGTGAGCGTTGGCCCCGTCGACGGTGGCTTGTGCGCATGAACAATGCACCGCCGAGTCCGCAGACGGAAGGAAGGGAGATGAAACGGCCATCAAGTTTGGGCGGAAGAGCACAGCCCCCAGGTGGCCCGGAGCAGCTACGACAGAGGGGGACTCAACGGTCGCGTCAACTGGCGACCACCGGAGCGGAAGGGCTACTCCCGGATCTGACGTCCAGACGGGGGTCTTCCCGAGGGTCCACCGAAGCTTCGGGGCGATGCCGGTGCCGGAGAGGCCGACTAGGGCCAACTGCTCGGAAGTCCAAACCGGAACGGAACGATGAGGGTGCCAGGGAGCCGGACGAGGAAGGTACGGGTGTTGGGAAGAGGACGGCGAGGGTGAAGACCGGCGCCGGGCGTCAAGCAACCCGGCGCGGCTGTAGGTGCCGGGGGGCGCGGATGATCGTGAGTAAGGTGGAGGAATGGGGGCGCCGAAAGTGGCAGGCGGTGGTGCGGCCTGAGGGAGGAGCTGCCCGCTGGATGTAACTCTGAGGGCGGCGGGATGCTGCAGATGGCGCATAGGAGAGGTGAGGGTAGCTGAGGTGCGCCCGCATCCGCTGGGAGTGCAAAAGCCCCGGAGCGAAGCGCGTTGGTATTTTTTTTTTTTTTTTTTTTTTTTTTTTTTTTTTTGTATATATATATATATATATATATATATATATATATATATATATATATATATATATATATATATATATATATATATATATATATATATTTTTAAATAAGTATATATATATATATATATATATAGATATATATATATATATACTTAAAAATATATATATATATATATATATATATATATATATATATATATATATATATATATATATATATATATATATATATATATATTAAGTATATATATATATTTTTTATATATATTTTAAGTATATATATATATATATATAATATATATATATATATATATATATATATATATATATATATATATATATATATATATATATATATAAGAGATTGAGATGTGGCCGAGAGCGGGGCTGCTCCCCACTCCGCCATTCCCGGCGTCCGGCTTGCTCCGGTGGCCGGCCGCTTCCTCGGCCAGGCCACGCCTCTCGGCATGCTCGTGCTCTTCCCGCTAGGAGGCCCCCTCGCCTTCCCTCCCACCGGCCCTTCTCTTTGGCCGTGCGTCGCCTGCCTCGCCGCCGGCTCCCCGCCGCGCGAGATCTTCCCTCCCACTGTTCCTTCCCATCCCCCTCGGCGGTGCCACCAGCGCCGGAGGCTTCGGCGCCTCAGGGCGAAGACCGGCCCCCCTTCTCCGGTTTTGGCTCAGCCAGGCACCTCCACCCATGCCGTGGTGTCTCTCCCTCCCACCGCCCCTCTTCCTTCGAAGCCCCCGGCGCCCGAGGCCACCCCCTCGGCCTCGCCTCCAGGCGCTTTCCTACCGCAGTCCTTGTTTCATCCCCCCTCGGGAGTCGAGCCCATCTCTTGGGCTCGGGTGGTCTCTGCTACGTCGCCGGCTGGTCGATTAGCGTTTCCGCCGTCGCCGCCTGTCCCCACGACAGCGGCCCCACCCCCTAACCCCCCCTCCATCGGACGGCTCTCCGCCTCGGACCCTCCCCCGTCC
>JANAVB010043219.1:6010424-6140476 GCA_029216955.1 Iris pallida
TGAAGCCGTACCTGAGCAAGTTGATCGACAGTGGAGTAGTAGGTGGGGAGGTAGAAATTGGTAGCGAAGTGGAGCCATATCTTTTGAGCCTCCTCGCCCAAAACGAAGAGATGGTCATTTGTTTCAGTGTCTAGGTTAGTGCAGCACACGTATCTTGAAGCAAGGTTGATTCCCATGGAAAGAAGTTTGGTCTCAACCGGAATGGCGTTCCTTCGAAGACGCTAGAGGAAGGCGCCAATGCGAGGCTGGATATACTTGTTCCAGCAGAAGCTGCTCTTGGTGTCGATCGGGTGTCTCCTATGATGATGCTCCCATTAAGATTTAGTAGAGAATTCTCCGTATTGGTCAAGAACCCATACTATCTTGTCTTTCTCATTGTTAAGGGTATTGTCGTCCAGCACGGCATTAGCTTCCACAGGTAGAAAATTACGAATGTTGACCTCCTCATCCAGGGTTATGCGGACCATCGGGCAGGCCACCACCTGACGGACAGAGGGGGTATAGATGAACTCGTAAGGTTTGGGGAGAGGGGTACCACACCAGTTCTGACCCCAAATAGGGATATTGCCACGGCCCAGAACCCATTGGCAGTTGCAATAGACAGTGTGAAATATCTTTATCATAGATCGCCATTGCGGGAAGGGGGAGTAAGGGAGGGAATAGCTGGGAGTGGTAGGGTCCACATACTTCCGAACCATGTACTGGGCCCACAACGACCCACCATTAATTAACGCACAACACCTTTTCGCGTGGAGAGCAGTCATCACCTGGTCGAGGGATCTTATGTCCAGACCCCCTTCATCTATCGGTCGACACACATTGCTCCAAGAGATCCATCTGGTCCGGTGTTGATCTTTAGAGTTCCAGAGGAAGGCGGCCATCAGTTTCTCTAATTTTTGGAGAAGTTTTTTGGGGGCTTTAATTGCTGACAGAGAGTGGATAGGGAAGGCAGTAAGTACGCTCTTGAGGAGGGTAATCTTGCCCCCAAAGAAAAGAAGTCTCCCTCTCCATCCCGAGATCCTTTTCTCAAATTTCTCAGCTATCTCAAAGAAGTATTTAGGTTTTGCCCTTCCTTTGAACAGTGGCACCCCCAAATATTGGATGGGGAGATGCGTGATCGTAAAACCAGTATTCACAGCAATCTCCTCAGGCCGAAGGGAGATTTGATCCTTTTTGGAGACAATCAAAGCGAATTTACCCATATTGATCACCTGTCCCGATGTCTCAGAGTAGTCCTGCAGCATCTTCAGAAGGTTGTCCACACTATCATTACCCCCGTTGAGGAATATGAGGCTGTCGTCCGCGTAGAAAAGGTGTGATATGGAAAGGCTATTTCTACGGCCAGAGAAATACTTAATGTGGCCGTGGAGACATAGTTTTGAAATTTTTCTGCTGAGGACATCGTGGGCTATGATAAATAAGACTGGAGAGATCGGATACCCCTGTCTTAGGCCTCTAGCCGAGTGGAAGAAGCCTCCCGTTTTTCGGTTGATGGAGATCGAGTACCAGCAATTAGAGAT
The DNA here is from genome assembly GCA_029216955.1 of Iris pallida. Lineage (NCBI taxonomy): Eukaryota > Viridiplantae > Streptophyta > Magnoliopsida > Asparagales > Iridaceae > Iris > Iris pallida. The sequence goes on from JANAVB010043219.1 coordinate 6,011,945, forward strand.
ATTTCTGAATATGAGGTCGATCCATTTCTGGCTGAAGCCGAACTGGCGCAAAACCCGGATGAGGAACCTCCAGTTGACCCTGTCGTAAGCTTTTGACATGTCCAGCTTAATCGCCACATTGCCACCTGTGATGTTGTTGTCAATGGTCGCCACATTGCCACCTGTTATTTCTTGAAGGTTGGTTGAACTTGAACATGAAAAAGCACGTAGCAAACAAGTGTACCACTATGACTATATATAACCATGCAAACAACATGATTTTGAGCTACTACATCACTAATATCATTCCCAACTCAAAAGGAAACACTCATTTGTGATGTTCTACCTAAGAAGTTTATGAGAAAGTAATGTACCTAAATTAGTACGTTCGGCAACAATCAGAAAAATGATGCAGATTCGAAACCATATTATAGGATGATGCATGTTTGTTTCATGTTCAATCAACAAGTTAGGAATTTGCTTCTAGTCAGTAATATAATGAAGTAAGGTCTAACGACTGTTCCTTACACAACACTACTTATAAAAGAACTGGGAGGGAAGGAAGAAAAATAATGACGTATCACCTTGAGATAGAGAAGCATGGAAACTGATGGTTTTCCAACTCTAGCAATGCTGGTGGGTGGCCTTTGGTCAGTGGTGAGAATAATTAACCAGGTCACTTGAGGTCGCAAGCCGGGATTTGACTGTGGAAGCGGTTGCCAAATCGTGCCACAAGCAACTCAACGACCATTAGCGAAGAATACTAGGACTGATGACCTCTCTATAATAAAAGCAAATAGGTCGAGAAAAGTAACGGTAAAAGATATGAATCAACAAAATAGGAGGGTCGGTCTTGGGGTTTTGGGTGATCTTAGGGTGTGTTTGATTGCAAGGTGGAAAATACGTGGAAAAGAAATTAATTTCATAGAATTATTTTCTAGGAAAAAAATTTCATAAAATTTTAAAAAAAATTTGGAAAACTTAATTTGGTTGTTTGATTGTCATTATTTTCCACGGAAATAGTTATTTTCCATAAAAAATGATATTTTCCTATGGATTTGACAAGTTTCATTTTCCATCATTTTAGAAGAAAATATGAAAAATGATAGTTTTTTGGAAAATAATTCCACGGAAAATATAAGCTATCAAACACTACAATTGGTGAAAAATTTGTGGTGGAAATATTTTCCATGGAAAAAACGCCCAATCAAACACAGCCTAGTATAAAAATAAAAAGTGATGTCCTTTTTTTTAAGCAGCTCCAGTCAATATTTTATGAAAAATTCTTAAATTGAAACCGGACCATTGGGCCTCAAACTCATTCCCTTTAGATAGAAGATGTGGTGTGGTTTTATACATGCCTGCGGAACTTTAATCTCACACTGAAAAACAACAAATGTGTATATTCCAATATAATAGTTATGCTTGCATTGACATATGCACATGGGGTGTGGTGACCCATGTGGTAGAGTGATTAAGTTTAAACATCAAAGAACAATCTTTGTTTTGGTCACTCACTTTGAAAATTAGGAGCTAAGCGACTCGGGCAAAGTGCTGCATTGATGGCGCAATTTGCATCGAGGTGCTTATGCACATATGTTGCGCTCATTTTATGCGCGAGACATTATGTGGCTAGGCTCTATGCGTCAGGCGCATAAGCTTCAGTTGACTTTGCGATTGCGTGTGCAGCCATAAGCATGGTGCTATATATTAGTGCACTATGATGCAGGTTGTGTGTGCCACATATAGGTACGACGCTGTCACATCAGTACTACATGCAGACTGAAGTGACATGTCGTACTGGTAGGGTATGGGTGCGCATAGGGGTAGGTGATATATATGTGTGACCTCTTCTCTCATTCTAGGTTCATCCTTGTTGAGAAGTGAGAGGAGAGAGAGCCAGAGGGTCTACGCGGCAGCACATGCAAATGCGGTCTATACGATAGCTATGCGTTACTGAGCATTTCATGCTCATTTGAGTTCCAAGTCTTGCCGAAGGTACCCTAGAGCGTTCCAGAAGTTCTCTTGTGAACTTGCTGGTTCCTAGGGGCTGATCGTCTTCAGATAAATCTTTCTTTGAGCATCAGTGGCCTTGTTCACTCCAGCAAGAAGATTTTTTTGTGTGTTCTCTTATTGTAATTTGTTCTATCTCATTGTAGCGTCTGCGAACGTAAAGATAAGAACACTTTTTTCTATCCGATGTTGTATTTTGTATTTTCTTAGAATTCAGTTTATAACTTGTTACTTTGGTGCTTCATTGGTGTAGGGGATGTAGTAGAGAGCAGTCTTGGTAGTCTTGCGTGTATCTGTACCCCCTCACATGTGTTGGGAAAGAAGCGCGGAAACCTTTTCCCAAACCGGAGAGTACCTGCGAGAGGACCGAGCAAACAACGCACGAACCCAAAAACAAGCACACTAAAAACAACCACGCAGACACAGAGAATTTTTGACGTGGAAACCCTTGCGGGAAAAACCACGGGACGATCGGAGTCCAACCCTGAGAAGCCTCCACTAATGGAATAGAAGAATTACACCCTCTACAAACTCCTCCCGATCCAAATCGGATCCCCACAACACTCAGAGACAAGAACAATGATCACAAGGCTACGAAGAACGAGAACGACGAGTAGAGATTACCCGAAACACGATCTCCTTCGAAAACGACCTTCAATCCTCCGTCTTCTTCTCCGAAGTTGCAATGGCACTCTTGCCTCCTTCTCTCTCAAACTTGTGTTATGTTGCACTACTGAATTAGGGTTGAGAAAACTCAATATATATCTCCCTAATCCCGCAACCAACCTGAACCGTTGGATTAGATCCAATGATGAAAACTCATCCAAAATCCCGCTTCAGCCCCCCGACACACAGAGTTCGGCCAGAACTCTGTGCGGGGCAACCAGCACTGGCCGACCCACTTCTGGAATGAGGAGGCAGAGTTCGGCCAGAACTCTGCCAGGGGCAGAGTTCGGCCCGAACTCGGCCCCTCTGCTTCCAGCAGCTCTCTGCAGCTCTCTCAGCAGTCCTGCTTCCTCCCCGAGCTTCTTCGACACACGAACGGCGCTCGTCGCACTCCGGGGTCTTCTCCACATAGGTTGGGAACCCCACCCACTCCAACAAATCTCCCCCTTCACAATTATGGGGAGGACGTCGTCATCCCGACGATCTGCCTGCAGTACTCAAACTTCCCCCTTGGTAGAATCTTCGTGAACATATCAGCTCCGTTGTCATCTGTATGCACCTTCTCAAGCTCCGCGTCCTTCTTTTCAACCACATCCCGTATCCAGTGATATCGAGTCTCGATGTGCTTGGACCGGCTATGAAACGTCTGATTCTTCACAAGATGGATAGCACTCTGACTGTCGCAAAGCAAAGTATACTGCTCTTGCTTCAGTCCCATTTCCTGCAACAGCTTCTTCATCCACAACAGCTCCTTGCAAGCCTCCGTCGCCGCAATGTATTCCGCCTCCGTCGTTGACAAGGCAACACACTTCTACAACCGCGACTGCCACGATACCGCTCCTCCCGCAAACATCATCACGTAGCCCGAAGTCGACCGCCTCGTGTCTACATCTCCAGCCATATCAGCGTCAGTATACCCGACCAGCTTCGGCTCGTCACCACCAAAGGAAAGTCTCCAACCAGCAGTGCCCTGAAGATATCGTAGAATCCACTTGACCGCACTCCAATGTACCCTTCCAGGATTCGAAAGATACCTGCTAACCGTACCAACTGCATGAGCAATATCTGGCCTCGTACACACCATGGCATACATAAGGCTTCCCACAGCTGAAGCATATGGAACCCGCTCCATATCTTCCTTTTCGTCCTCAGTAGATGGACACTGCTCCTCAGTGAACTTAAAGTGAGCCGCGAGGGGGGAACTCACTTTCTTCGACCCGTCCATCCCGAAACGCTGAAGTACCCGGTGAATGTACTTCTTTTGGGACAAGTGTAGCAGCTTGGACTCTCTCTCTCGGCTGATCTCCATCCCAAGAATAGTCTTCGCTGCGCCCAAATCCTTCATAGAGAAGGCCGCGCCCAGTTGGCGCTTCAACTCCGCTATCCTAGTGGCATTCCGATCCACTAATAGCATATCATCAACATAGAGCAATAAGATGATAAAATCATCATCGGCAAAATACCTCACAAATGCACAATGGTCCGACGTCGTCCGTACATAACCATGCTCCCCCATAAACGACTCGAACTTTCTGTACCACTGCCTCGGAGCCTGCTTCAGACCATACAAGCTCTTCCTCAACCGGCAGACCAAATGTGACTTACCCTTCTCACAGAATCCCTCCGGCTGCTCCATGTACAACTCCTCCTCAAGATCACCGTGGAGGAACGCCGTCTTCACGTCCATCTGCTCGACCTCCAAGTCGAAACTGGCTGCTAATGCTAGCACCACCCGAATAGACGAATGCTTGACGACAGGCGAAAAGATTTCATCATAATCTACGCCTTTCCGCTGACCGTAGCCCTTGACTACCAGCCTCGCTTTGTATCGAGGGCGAGTAGCATCATCCGTCTGCTTCACTCTGAACACCCATCGATTTTTCAAAGCCTTCTTGCCCTTTGGCAACCGCACCAGATCATATGTAGAATTGGTGTACAAGGAACTCATCTCCTCCTGCATAGCCACCATCCACTCCTGCCTGTGTTCGTCTTCCATAGCCTCTACGAAACTTTCGGGCTCTCCCCCGTCAGTCAATAGCATATACTCATCCGGCGAGTATCTCGTAGATAGTCGACGATCCCTGTTGCTCCTTCTCAGTGGAGCCACTGGTGCTGGCTGTATACCGACAGCCTCCTCCCCTTCAGGAACTGCCTCCCCGGCATGCTCATCCTCCTGAGGGACACCCTGACCACCATCAGCAGGCTGATGATCAAGGTTGGGAGCAACTCCATGTACCGGCTCCCCCATAACTGGATCCTCTGCGATGTCCTCTGGAAACTGCTCGAAGCGAAATGACTCTAACTCAGGCAATTCCTCAGCCTCAGAAGGCGTCTCAGAATCCTGAGTGTTGGTCATGGTCTGATCCTCGACGAACACCACGTCCCTGCTTCTGTAGAGCTTTCCTTCCACTGGGTCGTAGAGTCTATAGCCAAACTCATCCCGACCATAGCCGACAAAGACGCATCGCCTCGTCTTCGGCTCAAGTTTGGTCCTCTCGTCCTTCGGTACATGCACGAAGGCTTTACAACCAAACGCCCGCAGGTGACTGTATGACGGCTCCTTGCCGTACCATACTTTGTCAGGCACATCACCCTGCAAAGGAGCACTAGGAGACAAATTAATAATATAAGCAGCTGTGAGAAGAGCCTCACCCCAATAACTGCCCGGCAAGTTTGCTTCTGACAACAAACACCGCACCCTCTCCATCAGTGTCCTGTTCATGCGCTCCGCTACACCATTGAGCTGAGGTGTCTTTGGCGGAGTCTTCTGGTGTCGTATCCCTTGCTCTCTGCAATACGCATCAAAGGGACCGATGTATTCGCCGCCATTGTCGGACCGAACACACAACAACTTCTTGCCCGTCTCCCTTTCAACGGAGGCCTGAAACTCCTTGAAAGTAGGCAGCACCTGATCCTTGGTCTTTAAGGCATAGACCCAAACCTTCCTGGAATAGTCATCAATGAAAGTCACAAAGTAAGAAGCACCACCAAGAGATTTTACCTTCATAGGACCGCAGACATCCGAGTGAATCAACTCGAGCAACGCCGGCTTCCTCGAACTTGGGTGACTCTGGAAAGACACCCTACTTTGCTTCCCAGCCAAACAGTGCGTGCATTTCTCCAACTTTGTAGACTTGAGCCCCGGAATCACTTTTCTGTTCACCAAGTAGCTCATCCCCTTCTCGCTGATATGGCCGAGCCGCCTGTGCCACAACTCGGTAGACGCGTCACTGACTGCGTTCACCTCCTGTGCCCCCTCTGCGCTCCCCTCCATATAGTAGAGACCGGACTTCTTGCTTCCTCTGGCAATCACCATCGAACCTCTGGAAAGCTTCCACTGACTATTCCCGAAGAGACTGAAGAATCCCTCGTCATCCAACCTTCCAACCGACACCAGGTTGAAACGGATATCAGGGACATGACGAACATCCTTGAGAACAAGAACCGCACCCGTCTTCGTTCTCAAATGCACATCTCCAATGGCAACCGCCTTCGACACATCTCCGTTGCCCATCTTCAACACGCCACAGTCGCCTGTCGTGTAAGTGGCAAACAGTGCCCTATTGTGAGATACATGTGCTGAAGCCCCTGAGTCCACCAGCCAAGAATTGTCATCGCAGGCGAGGTTAGTAATGACCTCATCACCTACGACGATCACATCGCCTCCATGCACCGAGGCCGCCGCTGTAGTGTTCTCTTCTTGCTTCCCCTTGTCGCCCTTCTTCTCCTTCTTCCAAGCGAAACAATTCCGCTTAATATGGCCCTTCTTACCGCAATGATAACACTCTGAGTCCTCGTACCGACCCTTGGACTTCCCCCTGCTCTTGTCTTTGCCACCACCTGGACCCCTGCTTTTGCCCCTTCCGCGGCTCTCTGAAACAAGTGCCTCTGAGTGGTGGGATGTGGATGAAGTGCCCTGAGAACGTCTCCGCATCTCTTCATTCAACACCCCGCTCTTGGCAAACTCCAGACTGACCACGCCCTCTGGAGCAGAAGCGATCATAGATACTCGTACGGTCTCCCACGAGTCTGGCAAGGTACACATCAGCCACAGTCCCTGAACTTCGTCGTCGAACTTGACTCCCATAGAAGATAGCTGGTCAACCACGCCCTGGAAATCACTCAAGTGATCTGTAATAGACGCCCCATCCTTGTACCGCAGACCCATCATCGTTCGGATCAGGAACAACTTGTTTACCCCGGTCTTCTTCGCATACAAGGATTCCAGCTTATCCCACAACGTCTTCGCGTGCTCAATATTGGCAACGTGGTTGTACACGTTCTCATCAACAAACTGCCGTATGTACCCACACACCTGTATGTGCTCGAACTTCCAGTCCTCCTCGGATTTATCACTGGGCCTCTCGGATGCAAACACAGGTAGATGCAGCTTCTTGACAAATAGCAAATCCTTCATCTTGCTCCGCCAATAATGATAGTTTGTGCCATTAAGGTTCACCATGCGCACCGGCTTCGCGTCCATCTCTCCTCTCTGGTTCCTCTGTCAACTCCTGACACCCTTTGAACCTAAAGCTCTGATACCACTCTGTTGGGAAAGAAGCGCGGAAACCTTTCCCCAAACCGGAGAGTACCTGCGAGAGGACCGAGCAAACAACGCACGAACCCAAAAACAAGCACACTAAAAACAACCACGCAGACACAGAGAATTTTTGACGTGGAAACCCTTGCGGGAAAAATCACGGGACGATCGGAGTCCAACCCTGAGAAGCCTCCACTAATGGAATAGAAGAATTACACCCTCTACAAACTCCTTCCGATCCAAATCGGATCCCCACAACACTCAGAGACAAGAACAATGATCACAAGGCTACGAAGAACGAGAACGACGAGTAGAGATTACCCGAAACACGATCTCCTTCGAAAACGACCTTCAATCCTCCGTCTTCTTCTCCGAAGTTGCAATGGCACTCTTGCCTCCTTCTCTCTCAAACTTGTGTTATGTTGCACTACTGAATTAGGGTTGAGAAAACTCAATATATATCTCCCTAATCCCGCAACCAACCTGAACCGTTGGATTAGATCCAATGATGAAAACTCATCCAAAATCCCGCTTCAGCCCCCCGACACACAGAGTTCGGCCAGAACTCTGTGCGGGGCAACCAGCACTGGCCGACCCACTTCTGGAATGAGGAGGCAGAGTTCGGCCCGAACTCTGCCAGGGGCAGAGTTCGGCCCGAACTCGGCCCCTCTGCTTCCAGCAGCTCTCTGCAGCTCTCTCAGCAGTCCTGCTTCCTCCCCGAGCTTCTTCGACACACGAACGGCGCTCGTCGCACTCCGGGGTCTTCTCCACATAGGTTGGGAACCCCACCCACTCCAACAAATCTCCCCCTTCACAATTATGGGGAGGACGTCGTCATCCCGACGATCTGCCTGCAGTACTCAAACTTCCCCCTTGGTAGAATCTTCGTGAACATATCAGCTCCGTTGTCATCTGTATGCACCTTCTCAAGCTCCGCGTCCTTCTTTTCAACCACATCCCGTATCCAGTGATACCGAGTCTCGATGTGCTTGGACCGGCTATGAAACGTCTGATTCTTCACAAGATGGATAGCACTCTGACTGTCGCAAAGCAAAGTATACTGCTCTTGCTTCAGTCCCATTTCCTGCAACAGCTTCTTCATCTACAACAGCTCCTTGCAAGCCTCCGTCGCCGCAATGTATTCCGCCTCCGTCGTTGACAAGGCAACATACTTCTGCAACCGCGACTGCCACGATACCGCTCCTCCCGCAAACATCATCACGTAGCCCGAAGTCGACCGCCTCGTGTCTACATCTCCAGCCATATCAGCGTCAGTATACCCGACCAGCTTCGGCTCGTCACCACGAAAGGAAAGTCTCCAACCAGCAGTGCCCTGAAGATATCGTAGAATCCACTTGACCGCACTCCAATGTACCCTTCCAGGATTCGAAAGATACCTGCTAACCGTACCAACTGCATGAGCAATATCTGGCCTCGTACACACCATGGCATACATAAGGCTTCCCACAGCTGAAGCATATGGAACCCGCTCCATATCTTTCTTTTCGTCCTCGGTAGATGGACACTGCTCCTCAGTGAACTTAAAGTGAGCCGCGAGGGGGGAACTCACTTTCTTCGACCCGTCCATCCCGAAACGCTGAAGTACCCGGTGAATGTACTTCTTTTGGGACAAGTGTAGCAGCTTGGACTCTCTCTCTCGGCTGATCTCCATCCCAAGAATAGTCTTCGCTGCGCCCAAATCCTTCATAGAGAAGGCCGCGCCCAGTTGGCGCTTCAACTCCGCTATCCTAGTGGCATTCCGACCCACTAATAGCATATCATCAACATAGAGCAATAAGATGATAAAATCATCATCGGCAAAATATCTCACAAATGCACAATGGTCCGACGTCGTCTGTACATAACCATGCTCCCCCATAAACGACTCGAACTTTCTGTACCACTGCCTCGGAGCCTGCTTCAGACCATACAAGCTCTTCCTCAACCGGCAGACCAAATGTGACTTGTCCTTCTCACAGAATCCCTCCAGCTGCTCCATGTACAACTCCTCCTCAAGATCACCATGGAGGAACGCCGTCTTCACGTCCATCTGCTCGACCTCCAAGTCGAAACTGGCTGCTAATGCTAGCACCACCCGAATAGACGAATGCTTGACGACAGGCGAAAAGATTTTATCATAATCCACGCCTTTCCGCTGACCGTAGCCCTTGACTACCAGCCTCGCTTTGTATCGAGGGCGAGTAGCATCATCCGTCTGCTTCACTCTGAACACCCATCGATTTTTCAAAGCCTTCTTGCCCTTTGGCAACCGCACCAGATCATATGTAGAATTGGTGTACAAGGAACTCATCTCCTCCTGCATAGCCACCATCCACTCCTGCCTGTGTTCGTCTTCCATAGCCTCTACGAAACTTTCGGGCTCTCCCCCGTCAGTCAATAGCACATACTCATCCGGCGAGTATCTCGTAGATAGTCGACGATCCCTGTTGCTCCTTCTCAGTGGAGCCACTGGTGCTGGCTGTATACCGACAGCCTCCTCCCCTTCAGGAACTGCCTCCCCGGCATGCTCATCCTCCTGAGGGACACCCTGACCACCATCAGCAGGCTGATGATCAAGGTTGGGAGCAACTCCATGTACCGGCTCCCCCATAACTGGATCCTCTGCGATGTCCTCTGGAAACTGCTCGAAGCGAAATGACTCTAACTCAGGCAATTCCTCAGCCTCAGAAGGCGTCTCGGAATCCTGAGTGTTGGTCATGGTCTGATCCTCGACGAACACCACGTCCCTGCTTCTGTAGAGCTTTCCTTCCACTGGGTCGTAGAGTCTATAGCCAAACTCATCCCGACCATAGCCGACAAAGACGCATCGCCTCGTCTTCGGCTCAAGTTTGGTCCTCTCGTCCTTCGGTACATGCACGAAGGCTTTACAACCAAACGCCCGCAGGTGACTGTATGACGGCTCCTTGCCGTACCATACTTTGTCAGGCACATCACCCTGCAAAGGAGCACTAGGAGACAAATTAATAATATAAGCAGCTGTGAGAAGAGCCTCACCCCAATAACTGCCCGGCAAGTTTGCTTCTGACAGCAAACACCGCACCCTCTCCATCAGTGTCCTGTTCATGCGCTCCGCTACACCATTGAGCTGAGGTGTCTTTGGCGGAGTCTTCTGGTGTCGTATCCCTTGCTCTCTGCAATACGCATCAAAGGGACCGATGTATTCGCCGCCATTGTCGGTCCGAACACACAACAACTTCTTGCCCGTCTCCCTTTCAACGGAGGCCTGAAACTCCTTGAAAGTAGGCAGCACCTGATCCTTGGTCTTTAAGGCATAGACCCAAACCTTCCTGGAACAGTCATCAATGAAAGTCACAAAGTAAGAAGCACCACCAAGAGATTTTACCTTCATAGGACCGCAGACATCCGAGTGAATCAACTCGAGCAACGCCGGCTTCCTCGAACTTGGGTGACTCTGGAAAGACACCCTACTTTGCTTCCCAGCCAAACAGTGCGTGCATTTCTCCAACTTTGTAGACTTGAGCCCCGGAATTACTTTTCTGTTCACCAAGTAGCTCATCCCCTTCTCGCTGATATGGCCGAGCCGCCTGTGCCACAACTCGGTAGACGCGTCACTGACTGCGTTCACCTCCTGTGCCCCCTCTGCGCTCCCCTCCATATAGTAGAGACCGGACTTCTTGCTTCCTCTGGCAATCACCATCGAACCTCTGGAAAGCTTCCACTGACTATTCCCGAAGAGACTGAAGAATCCCTCGTCATCCAACCTTCCAACCGACACCAGGTTGAAACGGATATCAGGGACATGACGAACATCCTTGAGAACAAGAACCGCACCCGTCTTCGTTCTCAAATGCACATCTCCAATGGCAACCGCCTTCGACACATCTCCGTTGCCCATCTTCAACACGCCACAGTCGCCTGTCGTGTAAGTGGCAAACAGTGCCCTATTGTGAGATACATGTGCTGAAGCCCCTGAGTCCACCAGCCAAGAATTGTCATCGCAGGCGAGGTTAGTAATGACCTCATCACCTACGACGATCACATCGCCTCCATGCACCGAGGCCGCCGCTGTAGTGTTCTCTTCTTGCTTCCCCTTGTCGCCCTTCTTCTCCTTCTTCCAAGCGAAACAATTCCGCTTAATATGGCCCTTCTTACCGCAATGATAACACTCTGAGTCCTCGTACCGACCCTTGGACTTCCCCCTGCTCTTGTCTCTGCCACCACCTGGACCCCTGCTTTTGCCCCTTCCGCGGCTCTCTGAAACAAGTGCCTCTGAGTGGTGGGATGTGGATGAAGTGCCCTGAGAACGTCTCCGCATCTCTTCATTCAACACCCCGCTCTTGGCAAACTCCAGACTGACCACGCCCTCTGGAGCAGAAGCGATCATAGATACTCGTACGGTCTCCCACGAGTCTGGCAAGGTACACAGCAGCCACAGTCCCTGAACTTCGTCGTCGAACTTGACTCCCATAGAAGATAGCTGGTCAACCACGCCCTGGAAATCACTCAAGTGATCTGTAATAGACGCCCCATCCTTGTACCGCAGACCCATCATCGTTCGGATCAGGAACAACTTGTTTACCCCGGTCTTCTTCGCATACAAGGATTCCAGCTTATCCCACAACGTCTTCGCGTGCTCAATATTGGCAACGTGGTTGTACACGTTCTCATCAACAAACTGCCGTATGTACCCACACACCTGTATGTGCTCGAACTTCCAGTCCTCCTCGGATTTATCACTGGGCCTCTCGGATGCAAACACAGGTAGATGCAGCTTCTTGACAAATAGCAAATCCTTCATCTTGCTCCGCCAATAATGATAGTTTGTGCCATTAAGGTTCACCATGCGCACCGGCTTCGCGTCCATCTCTCCTCTCTGGTTCCTCTGTCAACTCCTGACACCCTTTGAACCTAAAGCTCTGATACCACTCTGTTGGGAAAGAAGCGCGGAAACCTTTCCCCAAACCGGAGAGTACCTGCGAGAGGACCGAGCAAACAACGCACGAACCCAAAAACAAGCACACTAAAAACAACCACGCAGACACAGAGAATTTTTGACGTGGAAACCCTTGCGAAAAAAACCACGGGACGATCGGAGTCCAACCCTGAGAAGCCTCCACTAATGGAATAGAAGAATTACACCCTCTACAAACTCCTCCCGATCCAAATCGGATCCCCACAACACTCAGAGACAAGAACAATGATCACAAGGCTACGAAGAACGAGAACGACGAGTAGAGATTACCCGAAACACGATCTCCTTCGAAAACGACCTTCAATCCTCCGTCTTCTTCTCCGAAGTTGCAATGGCACTCTTGCCTCCTTCTCTCTCAAACTTGTGTTATGTTGCACTACTGAATTAGGGTTGAGAAAACTCAATATATATCTCCCTAATCCCGCAACCAACCTGAACCGTTGGATTAGATCCAATGATGAAAACTCATCCAAAATCCCGCTTCAGCCCCCCGACACACAGAGTTCGGCCAGAACTCTGTGCGGGGCAACCAGCACTGGCCGACCCACTTCTGGAATGAGGAGGCAGAGTTCGGCCAGAACTCTGCCAGGGGCAGAGTTCGGCCCGAACTCGGCCCCTCTGCTTCCAGCAGCTCTCTGCAGCTCTCTCAGCAGTCCTGCTTCCTCCCCGAGCTTCTTCGACACACGAACGGCGCTCGTCGCACTCCGGGGTCTTCTCCACATAGGTTGGGAACCCCACCCACTCCAACAACATGATCTCTCCATTCTTTAATCTGTCTTCGGGGCTAACAATCTTAAAGCAAGATCCAAATAAGATGGAGATTAACCGTTCAAGCCTTCTCGATACAATCATAAGGCTTGATTGTTAGTCAATTTGAGCCCTATTATTTTATTGAATTTGGTGTCTATTAAACTATGTGTGGACCCAGAATCAACCAGTATCGTGACTAGTTTGTGTTGCACAGATCCTCTCAATTTCATAGTAGAAGGGTTGAATGTTCCTAATAAAGCTTGTAGAAAAATAGCAAATGAGCTCTGATGTGGCATCTTGTCAGTTCCCCCTGGTTCTTGCTTTCAACCCCCTACATTTTCCTTATCGGCATTGAACATATAAAGCTTATGTTCTTTATATTTCTGTCCCTTGAACCATTTCTCATCACGAAGAAAACATTGTCTTAGATTTTCCTTATGATTAACTCATTTGGGGATAAGGTGGGATGTTGATTTGTAAAATTGGTAGTAGTTGAAGGATTCCTCCTACTCATGTCACTGTTCTGTGAGTTTGGATTCCTTGCAACAATATTCCCATTTGAAGGGAAATTATATGTCATGCACTTTCCTCACAACCGTCAATTTAGCCTCATGTAACTTCGCTACATGCATAGCTGTTGATATAAGTTAGCAGGATTGGCCACTTAGACTTCATACCTGATATCCTCTTTTAGACCCCAATTGTATTGACTAACTAAAAAGCTCTCAGAAATTCCTTGTACCTTCTTTGATAGCTTCTGGAACTGTAGGTCATATTCATGAACTAAGGACTCTTGCCTTAACAACTTAAGATCTATCATACGGTTAGTGAATTAATTGAGAAGGCCCAAATTCTAACCTTACAGTGTAAAAAAAATTCTACCCAACTCATGAGTCCTCCCCCAATCTTTATAAGCCAATGAAACTAGTATGCATGCAATCCTAATTTTCGAACAAACCTCACCCTATCCCATTCAGTGAAATAATAATAGTTGAAGTAGTGATAACCTTGAGAAGTCACTCCTCCACAGGTAGTTCCTGATCATAATTAAGTATTTTCAACCTTAAGGTAGGTTGTGACCAATGTCAGCCTATGTGGGTGTACCAAATTGTGCAAGAATTGACTGGAAGGCATGTAATGGTCTTTGATTTTGCACACAAGGGGAAACAATTCCTGGTAGTGGGTGGTTATGGTTTGATACTTGTTGTTGTGCGGGTGCATGGGCATATTGGTGCAATGATCTAGCTACACTCATTCTAGGTAGCTGAACATATGATTAGGCATGATAGTACAGCAATTCCAAAAGCATTGGAACCAGATTGAGGAACAATGAAGGTGCTACGTGTGGTAGTATGACCATGGTTTGTGCATACTGGGGAAACTCAAGTAACCATATTGATCCAGCAATTTCATCCATTAATCTATCGAATTTGTTGCTAAGATTGAGAAATTACCTTCCAATGTCAAAAACCTCTGTTCTTTAACATGAACTTGGCGTTCTTGACACCCTTGCCTAGTGTTGGGTTTGTAGCCTTTTGTTTTGGTTTTTAGTCCCACATCGGCTAGAAAGGAATGTGTATCTCTACATATATGAGTCTATTCTCTTTATGGAGATGCACATGTAGTGCACATGGGTGTGTGCCATGTGGGATTAATTATTAATGGTATAAAGGCTTAATCAACAATTAAGAAGCTGTAAGCTTTTTGCTCTTGGAAATTTATTTCCATGGAGCTAAGCTCCGTAGGAGCTTAGCGACTCGGACTCGGACTCGGGCTCAAGGGCTCATGAGGCGTTTTGTTGGCTCACTTTGCACTTAGCACGTTCAGGAGTGGTTCTGCCACTACCCTGAAGTTCAGGCAACTGCTTGGCAACCGTCTCGTGGGCTATATATGCAGGTTCTCTCCTCTCTCAGAGAGTAGTAGTAATCAGAATTCCAAGGAGAAAAACTCTAAGTGTTCTTTAACACAACAGAGTAGTGAGCGTGTTCTTTAACACAAACACTAGTATTTTTTAGTACGCGTGGGTTCTGTTACTTCAAACAGAGAGAGAAGAGTAGAACCATTGCCAGAGGAGTTCGCCGTCTTCCGAGGAGTCAGAAGAGCAGGAGTGTTCCAAGGTTTTCCGTCAACCTTGCTGGTTCCTGGAAGCTGTTCGCAGAGGACGAATAAAGCTTTGAGCAATGGTGATAATTCACCCCCGCATTTCCATCTCTCGCCTGTCATTCTTCTGTTGCCTTTAGCAGTTCTGTCAGTATCTTCTTTTTAGAAGGCACTACTGCCAGTTTGCTACGATCACGAAAATCTCTTTAGATTATTTGTGTATTACGATATCTTTTTAGATCTCGTAATTTACAGAATCCTTCTGGATCTCTGTTGCAAAACCTTCTTTAAGGAATTGCACTTGAAATGTTGTCTTTACAACTGTTTCATATTCTCAGTTTTCCATCGAAAAATTTTGCCCCGACAATAACAATCTCAAAGCTTTATTGCTACGATGGAAAACATTAATGCTTCACTCCTAAACACTGACTTCTGTAAGTTAGAGAAGTTTGATGGAGAGCATTATCAAGTCTGGAAGAGGAAGGTTTATCTCACTCTTCAACTTAGAGACGTTGATCACGTACTGCTTGAAGAGGAACCTACTGTTCCAGATACTGGGTCTGCTGCCGCAATTACTGCGGCTACTAAACTTCAGGCCAAGTGGAGAAGGGAGAATAGCATTTGCAGGTTGCTTATCCTGAATGCTATGGAGGATTCCCTAGCAGAATCCTATTCTAAGAAGAATATCGCTAGAGACATATGGGAGTCTCTAGAAAAACTCTATGAAGAAGACAAGAACCGCAGTAAAATATTTGTGGTTGAAAAATATCACAAGTGGTTCTTTGAGGACGAAAAGTCTATGCTGCCGCAGGTAAAGGAGTTCCTGAAACTGCGACAGAAGCTGGAAGACGAGGCGATGCCCCTCCCCGACAAGTTTGTTGTTGGAGGGATTATCTCAAAGCTCCCCGCTGGGTGGAGCAAGTTCTATGCAAACATGCATAGGAAGAAGTTGGAGATCACCCTTGAAGATCTCCTACAGGAAATCTATGTTGAGGACCAGATGCGGGCTCAACTGAAGGTGGACACACTGTCCAAGCAATTGGCTAACGCCGATCTGGTTCAGACTAAGGAACCAAAGGGAAAGCAGGCAGTTTTCCACAGCAAGAAGAAGAACCCTGACAATCTAAAAGTCAAGGGAACTTCTATCAAGAAAAAGGAGCCAAAGTTAGAAATGCCTTGCTTCAAGTGTGGCAAGAAGGGCCACTTTAAGAATAAGTGTAAAGCAAAGACCAAGCAATCAGAGCAAGGAGAGCCTAGTAAGGTATCTATGATCACTGACGTAATTGCTATGATTGTACAGGTTGATGCAGTAAGGACTGACTCTGACTGGTGGGTAGACACTGGAGCCTCCTGCCATGTCTGCTCCAGTAAGGAGTGGTTCACCACCTATTCACCTACTTCTGAAGTGGTTATGATAGCGAACCAAGCACAAGCTGAAGTGCTCGGGATCGGGACGGTGGTGTTGAAGCTGACTTCGGGGAAGTCTCTGACGCTTCAAGGCGTAAAGCACGTACCTGCTATCGCCAAGAACCTGGTCTCGGGAGGCCTACTCTGCAATGCAGGCCTCAGGATGGACATCAATGCTGGCCAGATGGTGATGTCTATCAAGGGAACATATTTCGGGAAAGCTCTTTATACCGAAGGAATGTTCAAGATTCAGCTTATAAATCAGTCCAATGTAATTAATGTAATTAATGTAATTAATAAAGTCACTCATTCTGCTTATACTCTTGAGTTGTGGCAGAATAAGCTAGGACATGTTCATTGTAAACGAATAAACAGAATGTCTAGTCTAGGACTTATCTCCAAATGTGGGGGTAAGGTAGAGAAATGTGAAGTTTGTGCTCAAACGAAGATCACAAGGAAACTCTTTCCTCGGGTTAATCGAAGTACAGATCTTCTGGAGTTGGTTCACTCCGATATCTGTGACTTCAAACAATTCTCTACAACGGCCGGGATGAAGTATTTCATAACCTTCATCGATGACTTTTCAAAGTATGCGTTCGTTTACTTGCTGAAGGCTAAAGACGAAGCATTCGAGAAGTTCAAGGAGTTCAGAGCCGAAGCTGAGCGGCAGACTGGACAACAACTCAAAAGGATAAGAAGTGATCGAGGTGGGGAGTACATGTCTCATGAATTCGCATCGTTCTGTAAGGAACATGGAATTGTCAATGAGACTACGGCTCCGTACTCTCCTCAATCAAACGGAGTAGCTGAGAGGAAGAACAGGACGTTGACAGAAATGATAAATTCAATGTTGTTGACTGCTAGCCTTCCTAAGTGCTACTGGGGAGAAGCTGCATTGACGGCCACTTTTATTCTAAATAGAGTGCCTCATGCAACTTCAGATGTTACTCCTCATGAACTCTGGTTCAAGGTCAGCACTAACTTGAATGTCATTCGAGTGTGGGGGTGTCTGGCGTATGTCAAGCTTCCAGATCTAAAGATTCAGAAGCTTGGGACAAGGACTACAAAGACGATTTTCTTGGGGTATGCCGAGAAAAGTGATGCTCGAAGATTTCTTGATATTGTGTCAAATCATATCATTGAATCTCGCGATGCAGAATACTTTGAAGACAAGTTTGCAAGGCACAAGAATATTGTTCTTCCGGATGTTCCGGAGAATAATGAGGGTGCACAAGAAACTGAAGTCTTCAATGAAGATGTGGTCCAAGAAGATGTTGTTGTTGAAACAACAGTTGAACCAGAATAAGCTGAGCCGTCAGCTAAGCGTGTGAGGAGGCCGAAGGACTTCGGAAGTGACTTTGTCACCTATCATGTGGAAGCAGATCCGCTTACCTATGATGAGGCGATAAAGACCAGAGACGCAGTTTTCTGGAAGGAGGCGATTGACAATGAAATTGATTCCATCACCTCAAATAACACTTGGGTGTTAGTTGATCTTCCTGAAGGAGCGAAACCCATCGGATGCAAATGGATCTTCAAGAAGAAGATGAAAGCAGATGGAACTATTGACAAGTTCAAGGCTAGGTTGGTAGCCAAGGGGTTTTCTCAGAAGCAGGGGATTGACTATTTTGATACGTATGCTCCAGTAGCCCGGATGACCACCATCAGAATGTTAATTGCTCTTGCAGCAATATATAAGATGGTGATACATCAGATGGATGTGAATACGGTTTTTCTAAATGGCGAGCTGACCGAAGAGATTTATATGCAACAGCCAGAGGGATTTGTCATCAGGGGTCTTGAAGACAAAGTCTGCAAGTTGGTGAAATCCTTGTACGGTCTTAAACAGGCTTCCAAGATGTGGCATGAGAAATGTGACAAAGTTATAAGGTCAAATGGCTACATGGTCAGCGATACGGACAAGTGTGTTTACACGAAGTTCGCTGATAGAAGAGGTGTGATCGTTTGTCTGTACGTGGACGACATGCTTATCCTAGGTACGGATATTAGCTGTGTCACGGAGATAAAGAAATTCATCTCAAGCAAGTTCAGTATGAAGGACTTGGGGGAAGCTGATGTGATCTTAGGGATCAAGATCATCCGGACCGATACTGGACTAGCGCTGTCACAGTCTCATTATATTAAGAATATGATCACTCGTTATGGGTATCGGGATCTTCCAGGGATCGATACGCCGTACAGGTGTGATCTGAAGCTGAAGCCTAATTCAGGGGAAAGCATCAGGCAGCTGGAGTATGTAAGCGTAATGGGAAGTTTGATGTATGCTACTACTGCCACAAGGCCTGACATAGCTTTCGCCGTGGGAATGCTGAGTCGTTTCACGAGCAACCCAGGTGCTGAACACTGGAAAGCTGTAAAACGGGTTATGAGATATCTCAAGAAGACTCAGACATATGCACTGTACTACAGCGGAGATCCGTCGGTAGTGGAAGGCTTCAGTGATGCCAGTTGGTGCTCAGAGGTGGAGAGCGAGAGGTCCACAGGTGGATACATTTTCACAATGGGTAGAGCTGCTATATCGTGGAAGTCGAAGAAGCAGACTATGCTCTCGCGGTCATCCATGGAATCTGAGTTCTTTGCACTAGATACCGCAGCCGAGGAAGCAGAATGGCTTCGGAAGCTCATGTATGATCTTCCATTGGTTGGTGCGCAAATACCGGCAATACCGATATACTGCGACAACCAGGCGACTGCGGCGGTGGCATCAAATAACCTCTTCAACGGGAAGAAGAGGACTGTACGGTTGAAGCACAGGACAGTACATGATCTTATCAAGAGAGGTGTTATTGTAGTGATTGATGTTCGGAGTCAGGAGAACCTGGCGAATCCGTTCACCAAGGGCCTCAAGCGCCAGCTGGTCAATGACACAGCTTGTAAAATGGGCTTGAAGGCATTCTGATATTGTATTATTATATTCCTACCATAAAGTTTTATGCTATTAGTTCAAAGATTTATCTACTAGGCATCTAGCTTTTGGTTCAAGGGAGGACCAATAATCGGAAAAATATCAGGAACGGTGGGTACATGTTCTATTGGGCATAGAGAGGTTACGGACCTATAACCACTGTTGTCTACTATTGTTTTCTGCGGAAAACGGTTCCTGTAGGAAGGTTGGCTTAATTGCCTTAATGAGTTCTCAGGCAGAGTGAATGCCTGGTGTGCTTTACAGGAGGCACGGTAGAGCAGCACTACAAGGAGTGAAACTCCATGCTACATTGGGATAACTCCACAATGAGGTTCCTATATGTGGGGTGCTGCCCAGGAATAGGATAAAGCCTCGGCTTTGTAGGCCAAGTCACAGCGGCGTAGCACCGTAAATAGGCAGTTAGCCTAATGCTGTATATTAAATATAAAGAGGGGTGTAGTCAGCACTACAAAGAGGAGGAGTTCCTCATGTTACAGTAGCACGACACCACCATGAGGTACCCTGTTAGGGATAAAGCCTCGGCCTTGCAAGCCATGTCGTTGCGGCGTAACACCGCAAGGGAGCCTAAGGCTTCATGCTGGGTAGTTTGGCACTACAAAGAGGCGGTTGCCTCATGCTACTGTAGTATGACACTACGATGAGGTTCCCGGTACGGGGTAAGGCCTCGGCTTTAAGCCATGTCATAGCGGCGTAGCACCACAAGGGAAGCGCAAAGCGCTTCATGCCATGTCTCTTTATAATGAACTCACCTATAGTGTATGACAGAGATATCAGGCCATCTCTTGAGGGTAAACTTGTAGACACCCAAAATTATACACTGAAACCAGGCTGGCACAGGGCCTTTAATGTGTAGCCAGAAGCACATGTAACTACATTATGTAAGTGGAAAGAATTTTAGCTATGATGCAGAATTCAAGGCTTAGTCCATTCTTGTATTATAGTTTGATTTTTGACCCATGCGGAAAGATTCAAGTCTTAAGCGACATCTCTCATAATGCATGATGGACAGTTACTGTGGGGAACACTCGTACTCATATATATAGAGATATGTGGGGGATTGTTGGGTTTGTAGCCTTTTGTTTTGGTTTTTAGTCCCACATCAGCTAGAAAGGAATGTGTATCTCTACATATATGAGTCTATTCTCTTTATGGAGATGCACATGTAGTGCACATGGGTGTGTGCCATGTGGGATTAATTTTTAATGGTATAAAGGCTTAATCAACAATTAAGAAGCTGTAAGCTTTTTTCTCTTGGAAATTTATTTCCATGGAGCTAAGCTCCGTAGGAGCTTAGCGACTCGGACTCGGACTCGGACTCGTACTTGGGCTCGGACTCGGGCTCAAGGGCTCATGAGGGGTAATGTGACATTTTATTGGCGTACTTTGTACTTAGCACGTCAGCATCGTCGCTAGGCGCATAGTGCGCTTAAGTTGAGCTCGTTGCGCGAGCCACTTGCGCGACCACGTTGCGCGGCCCGTTACGCGAGCCCAGTTATGCTGGCCCAGTTATACAGCCAGTACGCAGCCCAGTACGCCCAGTACACGCAGTGTACGCAGCGTACGTAGCGTGCGTAGAGTGCGCAGTGTGCGCAGCGTACGCAGTGTGCGTAGTGTGCATAAAAGGGGCTGTGTGCGTATGGCTGGCTGCATATTAGAGCGGGAACGGTTGCAGCAGTTGCTGCACGTTCAGGAGTGGTTCTGCCACTACCCTGAAGTTCAGGCAACTGCTTGGCAACCGCCCCGTGGGCTATATATGCAGGTTCTCTCCTCTCTCAGAGGGTAGTAGTAATCAGAATTCCAAGGAGAAAAACTCTAAGTGTTCTTTAACACAACAGAGTTGTGAGCGTGTTCTTTAACACAAACACTAGTATTTTTAGTACGCGTGGGTTCTGTTACTTCAAACAGAGAGAGAAGAGTAGAACCATTGCCAGAGGAGTTCGCCGTCTTCCGAGGAGTCAGAAGGGCATGAGTGTTCCAAGGTTTTTCGTCAACCTTGCTGGTTCTTGGAAGCTGTTCGCAGAGGACGAATAAAGCTTTGAGCAACGGTGATAATTCACCCCAGCATTTCCATCTCTCACCTGTCATTCTTCTGTTGCCTTTAGCAGTTCTGTCAGTATCTTCTTTTTAGAAGGCACTACTGCCAGTTTGCTACGATCACGAAAATCTCTTTAGATTATTCGTGTATTACGATATCTTTTTAGATCTCGTAATTTACAGAATCCTTCTGGATCTCTGTTGCAAAACCTTCTTTAAGGAATTGCACTTGAAACGTTGTCTTTACAATTGTTTCATATTCTCAGTTTTCCATCAAAAAATTGTGCCCCGGTAATAACAATCTCAAAGCTTTATTGCTACGATGGAAAACATTAATGCTTCACTCCTAAACACTGACTTCTGTAAGTTAGAGAAGTTTGATGGAGAGCATTATCAAGTCTGGAAGAGGAAGGTTTATCTCACTCTTCAACTTAGAGACGTTGATCACGTACTGTTTGAAGAGGAACCTACTGTTCCAGATACTGGGTCTGCTGCCGCAATTACTGCGGCTACTAAACTTCAGGCCAAGTGGAGAAGGGAGAATAGCATTTGCAGGTTGCTTATCCTGAATGCTATGGAGGATTCCTTAGCAGAATTCTATTCTAAGAAGAATATCGCTTGAGACATATGAGAGTAACTAGAAAAACTCTATGAAGAAGACAAGAACCGCAGTAAAATATTTGTGGTTGAAAAATATCACAAGTGGTTCTTTGAGGACAAAAAGTCTATGCTGCTGCAGGTAAAGGAGTTCCTGAAACTGCGACAGAAGCTGGAAGACGAGGCGATGCCCCTCCCCGACAAGTTTGTTGTTGGAGGGATTATCTCAAAGCTCCCCGCTGGGTGGAGCAAGTTCTATGCAAACATGCATAGGAAGAAGTTGGAGATCACCCTTGAAGATCTCCTACAGGAAATCTATGTTGAGGACCAGATGCGGGCTCAACTGAATGTGGACACACTGTCCAAGCAATTGGCTAACGCCAATCTGGTTCAGACCAAGGAACCAAAGGGAAAGTAGGCTGCTTTCCACAGCAAGAAGAAGAAGCCTGACAATCTAAAAGTCAAGGGAACTTCTATCAAGAAAAAGAAGCCAAAGTCAGAAATGCCTTGCTTCAAGTGTGGCAAGAAGGGCCACTTTAAGAATGAGTGTAAAGCAAAGACCAAGCAATCAGAGCAAGGAGAGCCTAGTAAGGTATCTATGATCACTGACGTAATTGCTATGATTGCACAGGTTGATGCAGTAAGGACTGACTCTGACTGGTGGGTAGACACTGGAGCCTCCTACCATGTCTGCTCCAGTAAGGAGTGGTTCACCACCTATTTACCTACTTCTGAAGTGGTTATGATGGCGAACCAAGCACAAGCTGAAGTGCTCGGGATCGGGACGGTGGTGTTGAAGCTAACTTCGGGGAAGTCTCTGACGCTTCAAGGCGTAAAGCACGTACCTGCTATCGCTAAGAACCTGGTCTCGGGAGGCCTACTCTGCAATGCAGGCCTCAGGATGGACATCAATGCTGGCCAGATGGTGATGTCTATCAAGGGAACATATTTCGGAAAAGCTTTTTATACCGAAGGAATGTTCAAGATTCAGCTTGTAAATCAGTCCAATGTAATTAATATAATTAATGAAGTCACTCATTCTGCTTATACTCTTGAGTTGTGGCATAATAGGCTAGGACATGTTCATTGTAAACGAATAAACAGAATGTCTAGTCTAGGACTTATCTCCAAATGTGGGGGTAAGGTAGAGAAATGTGAAGTTTGTGCTCAAACGAAGATCACAAGGAAACCCTTTCCTCGGGTTAATCGAAGTACAGATCTTCTGGAGTTGGTTCACTCCGATATCTGTGACTTCAAACAATTCTCTACAAAGGCCGGGATGAAGTATTTCATAACCTTCATCGATGACTTCTCAAAGTATGCGTTCGTTTACTTGCTGAAGGCTAAAGACGAAGCATTCGAGAAGTTCAAGGAGTTCAGAGCCGAAGCTGAGCGGCAGACTGGACAACAACTCAAAAGGATAAAAAGTGATCGAGGTGGGGAGTACAGGTCTCATGAATTCGCATCGTTCTGTAAGGAACATGGAATTGTCAATGAGACTACGGCTCCGTACTCTCCTCAATCAAACGGAGTAGCTGAGAGGAAGAACAGGACGTTGACAGAAATAATAAATTCAATGTTGTTGACTGCTGGCCTTCCTAAGTGCTACTGGGGAGAAGCTGCATTGACGGCCACTTTTATTCTAAATAGAGTGCCTCATGCAACTTCAGATGTTACTCCTCATGAACTCTGGTTCAAGGTCAGCACTAACTTGAATGTCATTCGAGTGTGGGGGTGTCTGGCGTATGTCAAGCTTCTAGATCTAAAGATTCAGAAGCTTGGGACAAGGACTACAAAGACGATCTTCTTGGGGTATGCCGAGAAGAGTGATGCTCGGAGATTTCTTGATATTGAGTCAAATCATATCATTGAATCTCGCGATGCAGAATATTTTGTAGACAAGTTTGCAAGGCACAAGAATATTGTTCTTCCGGATGTTCCGGAGAATAATGAGGGTGCACAAGAAACTGAAGTCTTCAATGAAGATGTGGTCCAAGAAGATGTTGTTGTTGAAACAACAGTTGAACCAGAACAAGCTGAGCCGTCAGCTAAGCGTGTGAGGAGGCCGAAGGACTTCAGAAGTGACTTTGTCACCTATCATGTGGAAGCAGATCTGCTTACCTATGATGAGGCGATGAAGACCAGAGACGCAGTTTTCTGGAAGGAGGCGATTGACAATGAAATTGATTCCATCACCTCAAATAACACTTGGGTGTTGGTTGATCTTCCTGAAGGAGCGAAATCCATCGGATGCAAATGGATCTTCAAGAAGAAGATGAAAGCAGATGGAACTATTGACAAGTTCAAGGCTTGGTTGGTAGCCAAGGGGTTTTCTCAGAAGCAGGGGATTGACTATTTTGACACGTATGCTCCAGTAGTCCGGATGACCACCATCAAAATGTTAATTGCTCTTGCAGCAATACATAAGATGGTGATACATCAGATGGATGTGAATAGACTTTCCTAAATGGCGAGCTGACCGAAGAGATTTACATACAACAGCCAGAGGGATTTGTCATCAGGGGTCTTGAAGACAAAGTCTGCAAGTTGGTGAAATCCTTGTACGGTCTTAAACAGGCTCCCAAGATGTGGCATGAGAAATTTGACAAAGTTATAAGGTCAAATGGCTACATGGTCAGCGATACGGACAAATGTGTTTACACGAAGTTCGCTGATAGAAGAGGTGTGATCGTTTGTCTGTACGTGGACGACATGCTTATCCTAGGTACGGATATTAGCTGTGTCACGGAGACAAAGAAATTCATCTCAAGCAAGTTCAGTATGAAGGACTTGGGGAAAGCTGATGTGATCTTAGGGATCAAGATCATCCGGACCGACACTGGACTAGCGCTGTCACAGTCTCATTATATTGAGAATATGATCACTCGTTATGGGTATCGGGATCTTCCAGGGATCGATACGCCGTACAGGTGTGATCTGAAGCTGAAGCCTAATTCAGGGGAAAGCATCAGGCAGCTGGAGTATGTAAGCGTAATAGGAAGTTTGATGTATGCTACTACTGCCACAAGGCCTGACATAGCTTTCGCCGTGAGAATGCTGAGTCGTTTTACGAGCAACCCAGGTGCTGAACACTAGAAAACTGTGAAACGGGTTATGAGATATCTCAAGAAGACTCAGACATATGTACTGTACTACAGCAGAGATCCGTCGGTAGTGTAAGGCATCAGTGATGCCAGTTGGTGCTCAGAGGTGGAGAGCGAGAGGTCTACAGGTGGATACATTTTCACAATGGGTGGAGCTGCTATATCGTGGAAGTCGAAGAAGTAGACTATGCTCTTGCAGTCATCCATGGAATCTGAGTTCTTTGCACTAGATACCGCAGCCGAGGAAGCAGAATGGCTTCGGGAGCTCATGTATGATCTTCCATTGGTTGGTGCGCAAATACCGACGATACCGATATACTGCGACAACCAGGCGACTGCGGCGGTGGCATCAAATAACCTCTTCAACGGGAAGAAGAGGACTGTACGGTTGAAGCACATGGCAGTACACGATCTTATCAAGAGAGGTGTTATTGCAGTGATTGATGTTCGGAGTCAGAAGAACCTGGCGGATCCATTCACCAAGGGCCTCAAGCGCCAGCTGGTCAATGACACAGGTTATAAAATGGGCTTGAAGGCATTCTGATATTGTATTATTGTATTCCTACCATAAAGTTTTATGCTATTAGTTTAAAGATTTAACTACAAGGCATCTAGCTTTTGGTTCAAGGGAGGACCAATAATCGAAAAAATATCAGGAACGGTGGGTACATGTTCTATTGGGCATGGAGAGGTTACGGACCAATAACCACTGTTGTCTACTATTGTTTTCTGCGAAAAATGGTTCCTGTGGGAAGGTTGGCTTAATTGCCTTAATGAGTTCTCAGGCAGAGTGAATGCCTGGTGTGCTTTACAGGAGGCACGGTAGAGCAGCACTACAAGGAGTGAAACTCCATGCTACAGTGGGGTGACTCCACAATGAGGTTCCTATATGTGGGGTGCTGCCCAGGAATAGGATAAAGCCTCGGCTTTGTAGGCCAAGTCACAGCGGCGTAGCACCGCAAATAGGCAGTTAGCCTAATGTTGTATATTAAATATAAAGAGGGGTGTAGTCAGCACTACAAAGAGGAGGAGTTCCTCATGTTACAGTGGCACGACACCACCATGAGGTACCCTGTTAGGGATAAAGCCTCGGCCTTGCAAGCCATGTCGTTGCGGCGTAACACCGCAAGGGAGCCTAAGGATTCATGCTGGGTAGTTTGGCACTACAAAGAGGCGGTTGCCTCATGCTACTGTAGTATGACACTACGATGAGGTTTCCGGTACGGGGTAAGGCCTCGGCTTTAAGCCATGTCATAGCGGCGTAGCACCGCAAGGGAAGCGCAAAGCGCTTCATGCCATGTCTCTTTATAATGAACTCACCTATAGTGTATGACAGAGATATCAGGCCGTCTCTTGAGGGTAAACTTGTAGACACCCAAAATTATACACTGAAACCAGCTGGCACAGGGCCTTTAATGTGTAGCCAGAAGCACATGTAACTACATTATGTGAGTGGAAAGAATTTCAGCTATGATGCAGAATTCAAGGCTTAGTCCATTCTTGTATTATAGTTTGATTTTTGACCCATGCGGGAAGATTCAAGTCGTAAGCGACATCTCTCCTAATGCATGATGGACAGTTACTGTGGGGAACACTCGTACTCATATATATAGAGATATGTGGGGGATTGTTGGGTTTGTAGCCTTTTGTTTTGGTTTTTAGTCCCACATCAGCTAGAAAGGAATGTGTATCTCTACATATATGAGTCTATTCTCATTATGGAGATGCACATGTAGTGCACATGGGTGTGTGCCATGTGGGATTAATTATTAATGGTATAAAGGCTTAATCAATAATTAAGAAGCTGTAAGCTTTTTGCTCTTGGAAATTTATTTCCATGGAGCTAAGCTCCGTAGGAGCTTAGCGACTCGGACTCGGACTCGGGCTCGGACTCGGGCTCAAGGGCTCATGAGGCGTAATATGGCATTTTATTGGCACACTTTGCACTTAGCACGTCAGCATCGTCGCTAGGCGCATAGTGCGCTTAAGTTGCGCTCATTGCGCGAGCTACTTGCGTGACCACGTTGCGCGGTTCGTTACGCGAGCCCAGTTACGCTGGCCCAGTTACGCAGCCCAGTACGCAGCCCAGTACGCCCAGTACGCACACTGTGCGCAGCGTACGCAGCGTGCGTAGAGTGCACAGTGTGCGCAGCGTACGCAGTGTGCGTAGTGTGCGTAGGGTGCATAAAAGGGGTTGTATGCATATGGCTGGCTGCATATTAGAGCGGGAACGGTTGCAGCAGTTGCTGCACGTTCAGGAGTGGTTCTGCCACTACCCTGAAGTTCAGGCAACTGCTTGGCAACCGCCCCGTGGGCTATATATGCAGGTTCTCTCCTCTCTCAGAGGGTAGTAGTAATCAGAATTCCAAGGAGAAAAACTCTAAGTGTTCTTTAACACAACAGAGTAGTGAGCGTGTTCTTTAACACAAACACTAGTACTTTTTAGTACGCGTGGGTTCTGTTACTTCAAACAGAGAGAGAAGAGTAGAACCATTGCCAGAGGAGTTCGCCGTCTTCCGAGGAGTCAGAAGAGTAGGAGTGTTCCAAGGTTTTTCGTCAACCTTGCTAGTTCCTGGAAGCTGTTCGCAGAGGATGAATAAAGCTTTGAGCAACGGTGATAATTCACCCCAGCATTTCCATCTCTCGCCTGTCATTCTTCTGTTGCCTTTAGCAGTTCTGTCAGTATCTTCTTTTTAGAAGGCACTACTGCCAGTTTGCTACGATCACGAAAATCTCTTTAGATTATTCGTGTATTACGATATCTTTTTAGATCTCATAATTTACAGAATCCTTCTGGATCTCTGTTGCAAAACCTTCTTTAAGGAATTTCACTTGAAACGTTGTCTTTACAACTGTTTCATATTCTCAGTTTTCCATCGAAAAATTGTGCCCCGGCAATAACACCTAGAGCCTCGGCTGCCATATATAGTGTCAGGTAGCTCATCTAGAAATACATCTAAAAATTCTGCCACAACGTCAATATGCACTGCGTCTGCAACATTCATTCATTTATTACATCTCTAAGCACAGTACTATAGCAGGCATACCATAAATTCAGCATGCAACATTACCCCGATTTCACAGTTCTATACGATAAGCATGCAACATCAAGTGTTTAACATCTTTATCTAGTTCTTCTTATAAAGAGGGTCAAGGAATGAAGGGTCAAGCCACTCACTGTTGGAGAATTTTTTAGAGAAAATGGTCTTCACCACTTCTCTCAAGCTACGGCTGCACGATCACTTGTAATCTTACCAACAGAGGATCAATACTTTTCTTCTCTTTTTCTCCTAGAATTCGATATGAATGCATAAATTGAGGAATGCAACAATGAAAACCATCAAAAACGTCCACAAAAATGCATTTATAAAACCAACAGTGAAGCAAAGAAAATTAACATCGAAAACGAACAGTAGAAATGTTTAAGGAAGGGGCTCTTATATAGAGCTATTCTCCAAGACACGATCCACTACATATGGGACCTGATTTCGATAAGTAAATCCAAATAGAGGAAGGATCTTATTCAATCTATCTCGAATCAATCGATATCAATATGGTCATTGATACAGTGCCTCCGAATGGGGAGCAAGGCACTACACTATAATCTACTAAAAAAAAGTTTTTCATCCTCAAAACTTCAGAACAAGAACCCACCTTAATCGAATATAAAATGGAACTTTTCCTTCATATCCGACACCAGTTCCCATTCGATCGAGAGTCGACATAGATCGAGTGGCTCTGATACCAAATTGTTAGCTCATCTCACTGATTGATTCGAAATTGGAGGAGATCTAACATAATTTTCCATTGAATTGATAACTAGAACTCAAGAAATCAAAAAATGCACAAAAAAAATGGAGAAAATTTCTAGGGTTTTATTTATTGATGTAAAAGAAAAATCAATATATACAAGAAAATTGAAGAAGAAACAAATTACAAACTTTTCTCCCCTATACTCTCTTTCACTCTTGCTTATTTATTGCCAAGAGTTACAAGAATATTCCTAACTGTCGAAGTTACTCAAGTAATTGTCTAGGCAGTTCCTGCTTATTGTCTAACTAATTACAGCAACTGCTTAGTCAGTTGAACTCTGGCTGGTGCTTGGTTACTAGAACTATCAAGTGGGTTGGGCCGGGCCTAGGCCTTTCAAGCCCATGCAATATAGCGGGCCATGCTGAGCTGGGCCTAAGGTTGAAAATCTGAGTCTAGTCCGGCACATGACCCAGGACAAAGGGGGCATCGGGTCGGGCTGGGTCGAGAAAGGTTGGGTCAGGCTGGGTCGAGATTGAGCGGCTGAGCCGTCATAAAGAAAACAAATGAAAACTGATTTGAGTTTCTATTTATTTGTTTCTGTACAGGATTAGTCTTCTTTTGTTTTTTAGGAGGTGGTTAAAGTGTTATTTTTCAAATAAGTCTGTTCAGGGCCGGTCCTGAGCTGATGGGGGCCCAAGGAAAACTTTCAAAATGGGTCCCCTGTACATAATGTAAAAAAAATGTAACAAAAACTTTTTGCCCCCAAGATTTGAACCAATCTCCTATAAAGTAAAAAATCAAACATTATAACCACTACACCATACTATTTTTTTTGTAAGAAAGACACATGATACATACGAGTTCTATTGTAGATAGATCTATGTTGGTACCCCATTTCGTCTGGGGTCCTGGGTCGTCGTCCGGCCTGCCATGGACCAGGGCCACCCATGAGTCTGTTGATCATAATGAAGAGAGTGTCTCTTTCCAACAATAACTGCATGCATATTTAGTTGGTTGAATGTTACACAAATGCTCAGGTAAAGTGCCAGAGAAAAGGACAGAAGTAGGGTAACGTTCATATAAACCCTTCTTTGATTTGCCTTTGTAGAATCTTAAAAAGCATAAACATCACCATGCGCTACTCATAAATGGTGCCAGGAACAATGGTGTTGGTTATCAGATGGCGCATGGAATCAGTTGGCGCTGGACCTAAGTGGCACTGGCCGCCACGTGGCAAGCTACCTCGAGAAGCTGAAACAGTTGTCATCATGATTGACAACACGCCAGTCGAGAAAAATTTGTTCGAATCTCGAGCAAACGGCGCTCAAGAAGATTGTGTCAGATTTATCATAATAACTGATAGCTGCCTTACGCCATTTGCATTTGTCATGAGATAATCAGTATCATTATATTAAGCATAGTGCATTAAACAGCAAATAATGCCTAGTGCCATTCAACAGTTGGCGCCATCAGATCAAATCATCCAGAAGCAGTTAGATGACGTGGCGCAGGTTACTAATCTTGAAGAACGTACACATGACACTGCCCACGACCAAGCGCATCTCTCTCACAGAGTGTCACGCATCATATGCAGTTAAGTTAACCGTTCGCACGACTAGGTGAATGGCGCACCAATTGCAGTATGCGCCAATCAGGATAACTACTTAACAGTTATCTCTAAACTCTATAAATGGAGTTCCAAATCACTTCATAAGCATCACTAATGATCATAATCTCTTGAGCACTTGCTACAGCACTCTCCAAAGGCTTTCTTCTTCGACATCGCATCGTCCAAGGGATAAAGTGATCGTCTTCTGATCAGATTCCTACAGTTGTACTTCTCTAGAAATCAAATCATACTCTTGTACTTTTCTTAGTTTGTAATCAAACTTTTTTTGTTTTTGCAAACAAAATGATGACTCTGCTGGAGATGACTTTCTCCTCCGACAAGAAAGTAACAACTCAATTCGATGTTGCGTTGGTCGACACGACGTAGAAGACTTTTATCGTAAAAGTTGACCAAGCTACTTACGAAGCCATGATTGGCGCAGGCGGTGCCAAGCGCGCCACCACTTTTGCTGCCAAGAACAAGGCACACGCCATCTGGACTCCAAAGTCCTCTAGTGCACCAATCATGACTCCTGCCCCAAGCAAGGAGAAAAGCTCTGTAGCCATTTCTTCTTCATCACCAATTCTGAAATTGGTAGAGGGCTAATCAAGGAACAATGCCATATGGCTGCTCCCTCTTCCTCCCTAGTTCTAAACTCGGTGGAGAGTGCACCAACTACTGCCTCTGTGTAGAACAAAGGAAAATGCCTCGTGGCCAATCCTCATTCCTCTCCAGTTCTAAACTTGGTGGAGAAGTTACATATCACTACCCCTGCATAGAACAAAGAAAAGCGTCCTAAGGCCTCTCCTTATCCTTCTCCAGTCCTGGACATAATGTATCCCGTAATCTCAGTCAATAATACCTTGATCGTATCTGTGACTCCGACGAAGGGGTATACCAAAATACAAGGTCAAGAGACCGAGTTCTTCTCGGTCAAAGGAATCTTCCTACTCCTTGTCTTGGAGATGTCCTCGGTCAAAGGAATCTTCTTGATTCCGACCAAAAAACACTCGGGCAAAGGAATCTTCTTGATTTTGACCAAGAAACAATCGGTCAAAGGAATCTTCTTCCTGACCAAGAAACAATCTGTGAAAGAAATTTTTTTGATTCTGACCGAGATCTCCTCAGTCAAAGGAATCTTTCCACTCCTCATCTTGGAGATAACTCCTTACATGATTTCGATGCCGATAGCGAGAGCTCTGATCGGACTATCTTTTCCACTTGTTCCTGTTCGATAGCTAGAGAAGTGACTGCCTATGTCACTAATGAAGCACAAGATGCTTCCAGTTTCGACAATCAAGAGCAGCGGATCATCATTTTAGAGGCCAACTTGAAAACCATGGCTGAAATGGTTACAAGTATGCATACTGTAATCGTAGCACGACATACTGTTCCACCGGTTGCGAATCCAATTCCAACCCAAGAACACATAGTAGCATTTGTACCTATCAATACTGGTCTGGGGGTACAATCTTCTCTCAATGCTACCATGCCAGCTTAAGCTACTCCAAGTCAGTCTGGTGCTAGGGGTGGTACTTATCATACGGTTTCGCTTTCTAACACATCAGACCAATCTACTACTCCTCAAGCATCAGGAGATCCTCTTGAGCCAGTAAAGCTTCTGTATAATCAGTTCGAAGCCTTTAAACAGAAGGATGGTCTACAGAAATTTAGGATCAAACAGCCTTATCCTGTAGAGTGGAAGAAAGTTCTATTTCCACTTAAATACAAGCCACCAACCATTATGCTGTTTGATGGCAGCTCATCTCCGAGTCAGTATCTCAACCATTTTGAGGTAATGACTGATCAGTTCCAACCAACTATGCTCTACTTACTAGAGTATTCGTCGGGACTTAGCAGGTGCAGCCTATGACTGGTATCGTAGCTTGCTAGATGGCTATATAACATCTTTTGCAGGATTGAAGCAAATATTTCTGGAATGATTCTATGAGGGAACAAACGACATGACCATGTCGGCCCTCATCAAGATCAAATAACGGCCTAATGAAACTGCTGAACATTTCGTAGAGTGCTTTCGTCGTGAGGCACTCAAAATGTCTCTAGGAACTCTAGATGCATTGACTATATATACATGTAAATCAAACTTGTTATCTATAGTCAGCATGTAGACTGAACCCACGTAATTTCAAGATTGGGACTCCTTTATAGTAAGTACAAGGGCAGCCGAGGACAGTGCTGACAAATTCAAACAACTAGACATCCATATGCCTAATCTTGACAAAGATGAATATTCTGCAACCAACAACAGTGGACGTCAGAACAACCTTAATGGCAAAGAAGCTTTGACCATCAAAGTAGATCAATCAACACCTATCGTGATGGTACCCCCACAGAGAGCACTACGTCCTAAGAAGGAATATTCCTTTAGCGATAACGACATTATGAGCATATTTGATTGTCTGATCAAAAGCAACAAACTTCAACTACCTGAAGCTAAACGGCTAGATGAAGTAGGTAAAACTGACAATCCCAAATATTGTGTGTATCATAGGTTCTTGGGACATCCAACCAGGGCGTGTTATGTACTCAAAGGGAAGATCCAAGAACTGATCAACGTCAAGACAATCACAATCCAACAAGATGAAAAGACTGTGACCGCTAATATCGTCTCTCTGCAATCCGATGACTTTCCTACTCAATTAGTACAGGACGGAGTCGTCCCTATTCCGAAAGCTACCTGGAGATCGTCAACCTTCCACCAGCACGAAGTGATGGTCTCGTCCCTCAGTCAACTGACAAAGGGGAGATCATGTGGATTCATCCCGATTTGTTTGCTGACTTTGAACCAAAGACACATGTTTTCTCTACCAAGTCAAGAAAGGCAGCCAACTACAAGTCATGTCATATGACATCATTGGGCAGACACCTCCTACCTTTCGATGCTACATTCATCCCAGCGGCGACTTTATCTCATTCTGCCAAAATGGTGGTACCAAAGCCGAAAATCAATTACCAGCCAGAATTCTATCTATACAGACAACAGTCCCACGAACTGATGACAAAGATGGAATATGATCTACAGAAAGCCTCCGGCTAGAATGACGGGAAATGGTCTCCTATACCTCTTTTTCTGCGTCTTCAATTCAATTAATCCCGTATTGGCTTGGAATTCTGGACAGATCCTTCATCTCTCCAAAAAAAAGTCTTTCAGAAGCAAGACTCGAATGAAGAGCTGCAACATAGTTTCTTTTGTACCAGTTCTGGAAGAAGAAGCCATGGCTGGTACCAGATCTGGAAAGCTCTATCTCAAAGACTATCCAAAGGGATAAGAGAATGCAGTCACTCCTCCTCCAGTCTCCGATGCCCCTCTAGCATCTTCTTTACCGACTGTCAATGTTCCTTTGACGTCTTCGCCTCAAACAAAACATTTTCCTTCCAAACCAACATCAGTTGACAAAGGCAAACAGCCAGCTCGTTTTGACAAAATATTGAAGAAAACTTCACCTCATGGACTCGAAAAGATGTATAACTTTGACATATTGGCTCAACTAGCCAATACTCCGGCAAGGTTATCGATTTTCAAACTATTGCATCTTTCGAAGGAAACTCGAAAAACATTAAGTGAAGCCTTGATGCAAGCTAACGCTTGTCTGGCCCATCTTAAGAAGACGGACGAGGAACCGATAGCATGCTCTCACTGTCATAGTGTGACGGAATTGATTCCCAATATCATCTTTACTCAAGATGATATGCTTCTGGAGTACAATCGATATGACCGACCTCTCTACTATAAGGGGTATGTAGATACCATGAAGGTCAATCACATTCTAGTCAACCCAGGATCTGCACTCAACACTATGCCAAAGACTCTATTGGATGCGCTGAAGATCCCAATTCATAACCTCTCTATAACAATCACGACTATCCTGGGATTTAATTCCAGGAGAAGCGAACCATTGGAAAAGATTCGCTTGAAAGTCCAAATTGGCAATCTTCGTACGAAGGTCACCTTCTATATGATTGACAATCACGTCTCCTACAACGTCTTGTTGGGAAGACCGTGATTGCATGAACATAATATCATGCCATCCAGTCTCCATCAATGCTTCAAGTATGTCGATGACAATGGAGAAGTACAGAAGGAGGTGGTTGATCTTAATCCCTTTCGAGGCATCGAGGCTCATTATACAGACTCCAGAATGTATAAAGAGGAGTTCATGAAAGTCGTATTGGCCATAAATACTGAAGAAGATCGGAAAGAGAGTACGGATGATGTCCTGGTGATTCTGGTCAATGGATGCACTTCTTGTTCTTTATCTTCTCAGATGTTGACCACCAATCTCTCTCATTCTATTAAGCATCCTCCTGCTGAAAGATAGATCATAGGGAGCTCATCTCTTTTGAGCCTCTTGTTATTGACCTTCGTCGTAACAAGCCTTCTTCTTCTCCTCCACTTGTTATCAATCTTAGCAAGCCATCGGCTAAGGTCAAGAGCACCATTGTAAATGATGATGTAAATATTAATAAAGTAGCATCTCCTTTGAAGTACATTGATGTCAATCATTATACACAAAATTATCTAAAAATTCTGGATAACTTCGAACCTCTTACATTAGGAGCAGTTCAACCTCTTCAAGCTGAGGTATCACTTGTCAGTACAAGATTCATTATTTTTGGTTCCCTCCCGGAAGAAAGATGAACATCCTATCTTCTTCAGCAAAGGGTTGAATCAAAAGGCTACATCCGATGGCGATTCCGAAAATGATGATAATGGATGACTTCAACTACGTTATTACAGTCAACAATCTAAGAACATCATCCTGAAGATGGGCTACAATTTCAAATATGGCCTCAACGGTGGTAGGAAAAGGCAAACTCCTATTCGTATACCTACTTCAAAAGGAAAATCACTACAATATTACAACAAAACTAAGCATGGGTTAGGTTACACCTCGCCAATTTCAATCCTGGATATTTTTGAATCTGACAAAGAAGAACGATCTAATTCTGATGACTCTGCATCATGGGATTCAGATACCAGAATAGGGCACGTTCATCGAGTGACTCTATCTTCTAACATGGTGACCGCTGAGTTTTCGGAGGACGATGACGACTTCACCGAAACTCCCGAAACTAAGCCCTGGGTACAAAAGATGGATACCCAGTGGGAACTTTGCTTCGAGTAGCGTAAACCATCCACGAAGGATCAACTGGTCTAAATCGACGTTGGAGATAAAATTTCTCCAAGGCCGATCTTTACCAGGAAATGTCTTCCTAAAGCAGGTAAACAAGATCTGATCTAGCTTATCAGGGAATACATTAATGTGTTTGCCTGGAGCTATGAAGAGATGTCGGGATTAGATCCTCAGATCGTAACTCATAAACTCAACATTCTGC
This sequence comes from Iris pallida, assembly GCA_029216955.1. Classification (NCBI taxonomy): domain Eukaryota; kingdom Viridiplantae; phylum Streptophyta; class Magnoliopsida; order Asparagales; family Iridaceae; genus Iris; species Iris pallida. The sequence continues at coordinate 6,047,756 of JANAVB010043219.1, forward strand.
CAAATGCTAGGCCAGTCAAGCAATAACAGCGTCGATTTCGACCAGATATGATAGACGCTATAGAAACTGAAGTTATGAAGCTTATCGCTTGTGGCTTTGTCAGGGAAGAACAACATCCAGACTGGGTAGCTAATGTCGTCCCAGTTATGAAGAAAATAGGGAAGGTCCGAGTCTGTATCGACTTTAGGGACCTTAATAAAGCTTGTCCTAAAGATGAGTTTCCTCTTTCGATCACTGATGTCATGATCAACAACACTTGTGGGTTCAAACGAATGTCTTTCATGGACGGGTTCTCTTGATACAATCAGATCAGGGTGAATCTCGAAGATTAAAACATACATCATTTTGCACTCCTCTAGGAGTCTACTGTTACACAGTCATGCCATTTGGTCTCAAAAATACTGGTACAACCTATCAGTGGGCCATGAGCACCATCTTCCGCAAATATTTACGAAAGACAGTCGAATGCTATATTGACGATATTGCTGTCAAGAGTCGTCTAAAGGAAGATCACGTCCAAGAATTAAGAACTATCTTTGATCTAATACGCCAGCATCAACTCAAGATGAATCCTACCAAGTCATTCCTGGGAGTCTCTAGTAGCAAATTCTTCGGATTCGTTATTACCTCTAAGGGTATACACGTTGACCCCGAAAAAAGTAAAGCCATTCAAGAGATGCGTCCTCCACGCAACCTAAAAGAGCTATGAGGATTCTAGGGATGGCTTGCGTACATCAGGAGATTCATCTCAAATCTCTCTGGATGCTACAGACCATTTACCCAATTGATGAAGAAAGGTGTGTCTTTCGTTTGTACTGACGAATGCCAGCAAGCATTTGAAGACATAAAATGGTACTTGATGAACCCTCCAGTCTTAGTGCCTCCAATCACATGAATACCCTTCTTGATGTATGTTTGAGCAATGGATCATTCTCTGGGTGCCCTACTAGCCCAAAAGAACAAAAAAAGGTCATGAGCAAGCAATCTATTATCTCAGTCGTACAATGATCGGTACTAAACATCGATACTGCCCGGTGGAAAAAGAATGTCTAGTCTTGATGTTTGTTGTCCAGAAAATACGACACTATATCACAGGCCAGACCACTCATGTCATCTCCAGAGTCAATCCTCTCCGGGTCTTGATGAAGAAGCCCAATACACTCAATTCCAGACTCGCTACATGCACAACATGATATGGTCTTTGTCCCACAAAAGTCTGTTAAGGGGCAATCCCTTTTGATTTCTTGGCAGCTCATCCAATTCCTGAAATGTTTAAACTCTATGACAAAATTTATGATGAAACTCTAGAATCTAACATGATTTCAGAAGAAATCCTTGCTTGGCATCTATTCTTCGATGGTGTATCCCGAATTGGACCCATAGGCGCTATCGTCGCTGGAGTTGGAATCGTTCTTGTATTTTTCGAAGGACTGGCCATTCAAAGAGCCTATTCCTTGGACGAGCCATGATCTAACAATGTTGCTGAATAAAATGCTCTACTCATCGGTCTCCAATTAGCTAAACAGTTGGATATTGAGTATCTGGAAGTATACGGAGACTCTAAACTAAGTGTCGATCAGGTTAGAGGAACGTATGAAGTTCGGCATCAAGATCTCATCCCATACCATGAAGCAGCAGTCAAACTGGTGCATCATTCAAAGGTTTCTTCACGAACATGTACGTAGAGCATGCAATAGAAAAGCTGATGCACTCGCTAGCCTAGCAGCGGTATTAGCGATTCCTGTGAGAAGACAACAGATGATCATCATCACTAACAGGGAATTATTCTGCATTGAAAATAATTTGCATCTGGAATCCAGCAATTCAGTCGAGATTTCTACTACTAGCGAATACTGGAGGGCTCTTTTTATCGACATTGCGGTACATGACATCTTACCTGAAGATCCCAAAAAACAACGATAATCCGTCGGCGATCAATCCGATTCTACTTCAATCACACCTCCAAAACACTTTATCGGCGATCATATGATGGTATGCTTCTATGCTGTCTTACAGGAGATGAAGCAAAGTAGATACTACGTGAAGCTCGCGATGGTGTCTATGGTGCACATCAACCTGGTCCTAAGCTACAAGATCGGATCCGACGCATGGGATATTATTGGCCTACCATGGTGTCAGATGCTATTGATTATTCAAGAAAATGCCGAGCATGTCAAATCCATGCAGATTTCATTCATCAACCATCAGAATTTTTGTATCCGACTGCAACATCATGGCCATTTAAATCTTGGGGCATGGATGTTATCGGCCCTATTAATTCGCCTTTATCTCGAGGACATCTTTTTATCCTAGCTATAACCGATTACTTCTCAAAATGGGCAGAAGTTATACCCGTAGCCGAAGTCAAGACAAGCAGTGTCATCAACTTCATCAAACACCATTTGATATACTGATTCGACGTTCCTCGGCAAATTATCCATGACAACGGACCTCAATTTGTTAGTCAGAAGTTCACTTGATTCTGTGATAACAATCGAATCAACAATGTTGCTTCGATAGCATACAATCCCGCAGCTAACGGTTTGGCAGAAGCATTCAACAAAATGATCATCAAGCTTCTCAAGAAGTTCGTTTCTACCAATAAACAGAACTTGAGCGAAAAGCTTGGAGAATGTCTATGGGCCTATCGTACTACTATATGCACTCTGACTGGCTGTACACCTTTTTCTTTGGTATATGGATACGAAGCTATCCTACCGTTGGAAATTTAAATTCCATCACTAAGAATAGCTATTGCCAATGAGCTCACAACAGAAAACAATGATCGTCTTCGACTTCAGGAGCTTGAAGCACTTGACAAGAAGCGATTACTATCTCAGCAACACATCGAGCTATATCAAGCCCGTGTCTCTAAAGCCTTCAACCACAAGGTCAAAGTACGAGCATTTCAAAAAGGTGAGCTAGTCCTTACTGTCAGACGTCCTATGACTATGACACACATGAGCAAGGACAAATTTGAACCAAAGTGGGAAGGTCCCTATATTATAACCAAAGTTTTCTCTAACGGAGCTTATCAACTGTCGGGGATGGATGGTCGAATCGCTATGATGCCTATTAACGACAATTTTCTGAAGAAGTACCATGTTTGAAAGTGTGTACAGTATTTTCTGACAAATATTGTACATACTTCGAATCTTTGAACTATTTACTCGTCTGCAAAATCCTGAGTGGAGTCTATCTAGATCTTATGATACATCCTCATTAACCCACAACATCTACTACAATATTACAAACATCATCTTTTGAAACCCAGCTTTTTTAAAAGATATCCTATTCTTGAGTCCCAGTTGGCCCAAGGATGAATAATAGATATATGAATTCATGTCCACATTACTTCTGAATTCTGCTATCTACATTAACGACTCGTTACATCCACATTACCTCTGAGTTCTATTATCTACATCAAAGACTTGTCTGAATTCTACTATCTGTATCAATGACTTTTTATAGAACCCGGATACGCAAAAGATGGTAAATCTGCAAATCATAACAAATAAGCAAACCAAAATGTTCTTTATTTATTTCTCCATAAGAAGGAGTAAAGCACTACATTGGAAGCAAACTACACCTTGGAATATATAAAAGCTACATTTAAACAAGAAACATTAAAGACGAGATGCTTTTATTCATTTGCTCGAGGATGAGCATGATAGGGGAAGTATCATCCCCTCAACCATCGTACATATGAAGGATCCAGCTGATCAAGGTCTTCAGGAGTTGGTTGACTAGAGCTTTCTATACCACTATCTTCTGGTGCTGGCTCTTCCTTGATAGCCACTTTGACTTTTGGAATTATCTCTTCCTTGATTGACTTTAATTTTAAGAGTTATTTCCTCCTTAATTGTCATCGGTTCCTTTTTATAAAAGGAAACAGTACTTTCTCTTTGACGGCAACCTCAACTTTTGGTGTCACTATAGATGTTGCACAAAGGCAAAAAGAAACAAAAGTTAAAGTCATGAAAGATTGTAAGAAACAAGTGTAAACCCCCTAATTTTTACTACGATTTTTTTTGTATTTTATTTATTTAATTATAAATTTTTGGTTTTAATTTTATTTGCGTATTATACGTCGCGCATAAATTTACGTTTTTCATATTTGCTCGTCGAGTGCGAATATGTGCGAGATACATATTTTTATAAAATATTTTATTATAGATTTTATTTATAGGTTCAAAATAATATGTGATAAATATTTTATTTATTTATTGCTTACAGTTGCACAAAGCACCGCAGTGAGACTAAAATTTACTTATTTTAAAAAAAGGTGAGTTATTTTATTAGTGATTTAGAAAACCAGGTTTCATATAAAATATTTTCTTCTCATACAAATAAGTAAGTGATAAATTCACGTATAAGTTAGTTTTCAAAATTATTTTATTAACTTACTAAAAGGGTATTTCAAATAGTTTAGCATTTATTATCATTTTCGAAATTAATATTATATTATATTTTCCAAGTTATAAAAAGTTAATTTTAAACTAGTTTGTTACGAATAAATCGGATGAAGATTTTATTAAATAAATTTTATATAGATTTTTGAATAATATTGAGTCATTATTTGATATTATCTAGATTTAAATTTAAATATAGATTTGAATGGATTAGTTTAATCTAAACTTGGATTAAAATAAGTAATTATCTACTTGGGTTTACAAGTCCCCATCCTTATCTACTAAGGATTTCCTCAACCCTATATATAGAGGAGCTTCCCATTAAGTTCTCCACAATTTCTATTCCACAAAAATTCTCGTCCACCCATAAGTGTCGTGCATCGTGTCAGTGTCCAAATCTTATTCCATCTTTTACATATACAATTTTGTGTCGGACACACCCCTGATAAATCAATACCACTCTGTCATTGCCATAGTGTCCCGTCATCTCGCTCGATCCCACGACAGCACCCAGCCATCACTGCGGCCACTGCCTCGGCAACCAAACACCAACCACCACCTCCTCTGCTCCCTCCCGTTCCTCGACCACGGCCTATCCCACAGACACCCGACCCTTCTTCGACCATCACGCCTCCTCTCTCGACCGTTTCGCCAAACCATTGCTGCCCCACGGCAGAACCGGCGTCACCACCAGCCCATAACCACCATTACTGTCATCACTACCCCGCCATCATCGACACCCACATCGAACTCCTGCCTCAACCATCACCATGGCTAGCATCACCACCGCCTCCCCTGTTCTCCCACTGACACACACCAACCTACTGCCCATCGCCATACCACCCCAGCTCCACCATCACCAACTGCCACCAATGGCACTACCACCAATCGACAGACCCGCCCAAACCGTAGCCTACCCACGATGAACCATCACCACCATCAAAAAAAGGAAAAAAAGAAATCACAAGCAAACCCCAAACCACCTTATCTCAATCTGCGCCTCGCTCCGTCCCCGCCGGTCGGAGATCGGACCGTCGTTCCAGTGCACATCTTCGTGCTGCCTCCGACGACCCGCCGTAGCACCACCGCTGCAGCAACCGACGAGCTCCGGACACCGATCCACCATATCTACTGCCAACCGGCAGCAATCGACGCCGGCATTCCCCGTGCTCGTCTCCACCAGCTACGAACAATTCTGATGTGCCGCCTCCTCGAGCATCACAGATTCGTTCGATCCATCGTCTGGACCCACTGATCCAGCAGCGACTCGATCTGTACACCACAACACCGAGTCATCCGCGCTCGATGATGAGCCACCTCCCTCGGCTCTCAATCCACTGCTTGCGCGGCCTCCAAGGATCCCGCGAAGAGCCTCCAGCACCGCACGTGAAAGCCACGCGGCGCCGCCCGTGGCGAGCTCCCGCCACACACCGGTAAGACTCCGTCGATCTCGAGCTCCGTCTCCGCCTGTTCTCCCTCCCTCGATTTTTCCTTTCCAGTAACTCTCTCTCTCTCTCTCTGACTCTTCTTCACTCATTGATTCCTATATTTATTTAGTTTTTTTACTTTCCCTGAGTAACATCAGGACCAAGGATAGAAAGAGAAAGAGAAAGAGATTGTTTTATATTAATATCTATAATTACTAAATCTAAAAAAATTATTATTATTTTCAATAATATGGGTAGAGTTATTTTCACAAAAATTCTCAAACTTATATTTATATATGTTCCTTATATAAATTAATTTAGGGTTTCCAAACAAAGAGTTAAGTATTTTTTATATAAAGAAGTATATATACAAAACATATTTAGTAGATGTTATATAAACTATAGAAAATTTCCAAATGAGTTCTATATATAAGTATTTTTAAAAGATAAGTTATACATAAGCGTTTTGTTATTGGGCTTGGCCCTACATATGTTTTAAATCTGCTATATAATTCTAAAAAGTAGATTGATATATTAAGTATGGTTTTCTAAGAATATTTATCTAAGGTATTATTTTTGAAATATCGTTTCTGTCAAAAAATTAATTTTTCGAACTTAATGTCTTTAGCCAAAAATGATTTTTTTTCTTACAATTTTCTTGACTCTTAAGTATTTTTATATGCTTTTCTTGACTTATAAAAGGAAACCATTTTTTATATTACAATTAGCTTTTTAAAATCATATAATTATTATTCATCAAATTTCTATTATTCTTTTGTCAGTGACTCAACCCTTTTTTCCCTATTCCCTCGCCAAATTTTGTACATCTTCCTATCGACCCTAGCTAATATAACCGTTTTGGACCCGATGGAACAGCGTGCCATCATCGGAGGCCGTCTTGCTTAGTTTTAACACCGAAGTCATATGTTGTGCAACCTTGATTATCGTAGCACACCAGGAGGCCAACCAGATAAGTATACCTTGCTAATTTACTGTCATATTATTTATTTTCAGCATTTATTTACTTTGTTTCATATTTGTTAGTTTTATAAACTGCACATCCAAGCCACACTTGGGTGCAAGCGACTCTATTAGTCGTTTTCCATTGCTTTATTTTATTTGATGCATGTTGACTTAAGTTTTAGCGGACTACCTTCTTGTTGAGGGATATCCTTATATCTCCTTCGGCCATGACACTCACACTAAACGGTTTGAGATATTTTGCTAGGGACACGGCTTGCATATTGATTGGCCATCTCTATAGTCGTGTGTCGGATAGATGATCCTAACTGCGACGATTAAGGTATAGAGACTCGAGCAGTTACAAAACTGGACGGATCATGGACATGACTTGGTCAGTGTGGGAATCTTGGAGGAGGACAGTCACTAGTGCGTATGGGAAGCCAAACAGGTAAACCATAGTTTTCGAAAGGAACTATGGCGTGATATATTTGCAGGTACCCTCTGACATTTTGGACGTTACGGCCGAATACGTATGACTGGATGCTAATTACGTTCTTATGGCCTAAATCCCATCCATGCGTAATGAAAGTTGTCCTCTAAATTGTACAATAGACGGTTAGAATCTCCTTTGCATATTTGTGTCTAGGAGAGTCTTTTGCATATTATTATTATTATTCTGACAGTTCATATTAGCATGTTCTTCCTGTATCTTGTTACGTCCCTCTAAGGACCTGGTGATTTCTCCAGGTGTGTTTATGATTTTCGCTGGTGCTCTGGCCAAGGACATAGTTTACAATCTACCCTCGCGATGCTAGCTTTTGGATCGTCTTTCGCTTCGTTCGACTCTTCCATCGTGCTATGTATTTCTCTCTTTTTGTTGGTAGTGGATTTGTCTTCGCCCAACGTTTTGTACCAATGACTTTAATAAGTTGATTTTATGATATATATTGGTTTGTAGATGAGATTAGTTTCATGGTTACTGCATTTTACAGCTTATGTATACATACGATGTTTCCGTATATTGGAGTATGCTTCGTATGTATGCAGCTGGCATATCTACGTACTTGGTCCTAAGTATTTTGGGACATGTGTGTTACATGTTTTGTGGTGGTCCATGTAGGTCAAGGTAAATTATTTGGTTACTTTACCGTACCAAGCAAGCCTGCGAATAGGATTAGAGTCTAGAAACTCATCCACATACTTGACCCCCTTCCTCGAGTCCATTTTTTGAACTTACGCTTAACTCCTTGATTTGCATCTTGCTTGATTCCATCAACCGTAAATTCTTATTCTTCCATCGTGCTTGATAGAGGTTAGGAAGGTGACTCATACTAGTTAGACCTGTTCCACTATCCCTACTAGTTTAACTCTTGTAAGTTGGGTAGAATGCCTTACGACCTAACATTCCATCGGACATCGGCCAAGCCTAGACAATGAGATATTAGACGACTGTATAGACACGAACACCGTACAAGACTTAGATTTTAGGAACTTGGACTATTTATGTTTTCTTGAAATCATTATTCCACTACTTCTATGTTGACTAGCTTGACTAATGATGCTAATATAGCCTAGTTTTTGCAAGCTCATTCTTTATCAAGCTTGTTCAAGACATATGCTATTGAGCGCGCGCTCACTAACATAATGTCTAATCAGAACCGGTGCATGATGGTCTGATCAACCTAGTGCACTTTGGTTCACTTTTTATATATCGTTCAACGTGGATGGAGACATAATTAAACTTGGTCTCTAGAGTCTCATCCACGACTGCCTTGGTAATTCTCTTTTGAATTATTCAGTCACCTTTGAACCGCGTATTCGTATTCGATAACTTCTCCTTCAAACTCTATATTGCTTTCGTCCTTCACCTGTTTTAGAAGGACGAAGGTACTTGTACTTGAATTTCCTCTAGTTGTCCTATCATTTATGACCATTATCACTCAATGTAACTATATCTTTGTCTTGAACTACTCGTCCTTTCCTTCGACCCTAAATCTACTATCTTGACCTTCTAATCACTTGAATTTAAGAGCGATTCCAATCAACTCTTAATCATATCCTCAACCTAGACTATGACCAGATGAACTTCGTTAAGAAACCATATCTCCAAGGTCACTAACCATTTTATCTTAATCTACTCCATTCCTCACTAGGCTTCATTCGTGTTTCATTTTGAACCTAATTTGCTTACTAGTTAGCGACTCTCATGCAATACCAAATCCAAAACCGTAATTTTATTTTCCATGATATCGAAAACATGATTTTTCTAAACTATCTATTTCATTATACCTCGTTTCCTTCTATGATATCGTGATCTTATCTTCTATTCAAGGAACCCTTCTATCTACCCTTGTACCTTCTCAACCCCCCGACTTATTCTTAATTTCAAGGATGAAATTCTTGTAAGTTGGGAAGGATGTAAACCCCCTAATTTTTACTACGATTTTTTTTGTATTTTATTTATTTAATTATAAATTTTTTTGTTTTAATTTTATATGCCTATTATACGTCGCGCACGAATTTGCGTTTTTCATATTTGCTCGTCGAGTGCGAATATGTGCGAGATACATATTTTTATAAAATATTTTATTATAGATTTTATTTATAGGTTCAAAATAATATGTGATAAATATTTTATTTATTTATTGCTTACAGTTGCACAAAGCACTGCAGTGAGAATTTCCAAACTTTACTTATTTTATAAAAAGGCGAGTTATTTTATTAGTGATTTAGAAAACCAGGTTTTATATAAAATATTTTCTTCTCTTACAAATACGTAAGAGTAAATTAACGTATAAGTTGGTTTTCAAAATTATTTTATTAACTTACTAAAAGGGTATTTCAAATAGTTTAGCATTTATTATCATTTTCGAAATTAATATTATAGCATATTTTCCAAGTTATAAAAAGTTAATTTTAAACTAGTTTATTACGAATAAATCGGATGATGATTTTATTAAATAAATTTTATATAGATTTTTGAATAATATTGAGTCATTATTTGATATTATCTAGATTTAAATTTAAATATAGATTTGAATGGATTAGTTTAATCTAAATTTGGATTAAAATAAGTAATTATCTACTTAGGTTTACAAGTCCCAATCCTTATCAACTAAGGATTTCCTCAACCCTATATATAGGGGAGCTTCCCATTAAGTTCTCCACAATTTCTATTCCATACCTCCACCCATAATTGTCGTGCATCGTGTCGGTGTCCAAATCTTATTCCATCTTTTACATATACAATTTTGTGTCGGACATACCCCCGACAAATCAATACCACTCTGTCATTGCCGCAGTGTCCCGTCCATCTCGCTCGATCCTACGACAGCACCCAGCCATCACCGTGGGCACTGCCTCGGCAACCAAACACCAACCACCACCTCCTCTGCTCCCTTCCGTTCCTCGACCACGGCCTGTCCCACAGACACCCGACCCTTCTTCGACCATCACGCCGCCTATCTCGACCGTTCCGCCAAACCATTACTGGCCCACAGCAGAACCGCCGTCACCACCAGCCCATAACCACCATTATTGTCATCACCACTCGCCATCATCAACACCCCCATCGAACTCCTGCCTCAACCATCACCACGGCCAGAATCACCACCGCCTCCTCCGTTTCCTCACTGCCACACACTAACCTACTGTCCATCGCCACACCACCCCAGCTCCACCATCACCAACCGCCACCAATGGTGCTACCACCAATCGACAGACCCGCCCAAACTGTAGCCAACCCATGATGAACCACCACCACCGTCAAAAAAAAGGAAAGAAGAAGAAATCACAAGCAAACCCCAAACAACCTTACCTCAATCAGCGGCTCGCCCCATCCCCGCCGGCCGGAGATCGGAGCACCGCCCCAGTGCCATCTCCGTGCTGCCTCCGGCGACCCGCCGTAGCACCACCGTTGCAGCAACCGACGAGCTTCGGACGACGATCCACCATATCCATAGCCAACCGGCAGCAATCGACGCCGGCATTCCCCGTGCTCGTCTCCACCAGCTACGAACAATTTTGATGTACCGCCTTCTCGAGCATCACAGATCCATTCGATCCATCATCTGGACCCACAGATCCAGCAGTGACTCGATCTGCATACCACAACATCGAGTCACCGGCGCTCGACGACGAGCTGCCTCCCTCGGCTCTCGATCCACCGCTTGCGTGGCCTCCAAGGATCCTGCGGAGAGCCTCCAGCACCGCGTGTGAAAGCCATGCGACGCCGCCCGTGGCGAGCTCCCGCCACACACCGGTAAGACTCCGTCGATCTCGAGCTCCCTCTTCGCCTGTTCTTCCTCCTCGATTTTTCCTTTCTAGTAACTCTCTCTCTCTCTCTGACTCTTCTTCACTCATTGATTCCTATATTTATTTATTTTTTTACTTTCCCTGAGTAACATCAGGACCGAGGAGAGAAAGAGAAAGATATTGTTTTATAAAGATCTATAATTACTAAATCTAAAAAAAATTATTATTATTTTCAATAATATGGGTAGAGTTATTTTCACAAAAATTCCCAAGCTTATATTTATATATGTTCCTTATATAAATTAATTTAGGGTTTCCATACAAAGAGATAAGTATTTTTTATATAAAGAAGTATATATACAAAAAGTATTTAGTAGATGTTATATAAACTATAGGAAATTTCCAAATGGGTTCTATATATAAGTATTTTTAAAAGATAAGTTATACATAAGCGTTTTGTTATTGGTCTTGGCTCTACATATGTTTTAAATCTGCTATATAATTCTAAAAAGTAGATTGATATATTAAGTATGGTTTTCTAAGAATATTTATCTATGGTATTATTTTTGAAATATCGTTTCTGTCAAAAAAATCATTTTTTTCGAACTTAATGTCTTTAGCCAAAAATGATTTTTTCTTACAATTTTATTGACTCTTAAGTATTTTTATATGCTTTTCTCGACTTATAAACGGAAACCATTTTTTGTATTACAATTATTTTTTAAAATCATATAATTATTATTCATCAAATTTCCTTTATTCTTCCGTTCGTGACTCAACCCCTTTTTCCCTATTCCCTCGCCAAATTTTGTACATCTTCCTATCGACCCTAGCTAATATGGCTGTTTTGGACCCGATGGAACAGACCGTGCCATCATCGGAGGCCGTCTTGCTTAGTTGTAACACCGAAGTCATATGTTGTGCAACCTTGATTATCGCAGCACAACAGGCGGCCTACCAGGAAAGTATACCTTGCTAATTTACTGTCATATTATTTATTTTCACCATTTATTTACTTTGTTTCATATTTGTTAGTTTTATAAACTGCGCGTCCAAGCCACACTTGGGTGCAAGCGACTCAATTAGTCATTTTCCATTGCTTTATTTTATTTGATGCATGTTGACTTAAGTTTTAGCGGACTACCTTCTTGTTGTGGGATATCCTTATATCTTCTTCGGCCATGACACTCACACTACACTGTTTGAGATATTTTGCTAGGGACTTGGCTTGCATATTGATTGGCCATCTCTATAGTCGTGTGTCGGATAGATGATCGTGACTGCTATGATTAATGTATAGAGACTCGAGTAGTTACAGAACTGGGCAGGTCATGGACATGACTTGGTTAGTGTGGGAATCTTGGGGGAGGACAGTCACTAGTGCGTATGGGAAGCCAAACAGGTAAACCATAGTTTTTGAAAGGAACTATGGCGTGATATATTTGCATGTACCCTTTGACATTTTGGACGTTGCGGTCGGATACGTATGACTGGATGCCAATTACGTACTTATAGCCTAAATCCCAGCCATGTGCAATGATAGTTGTCCTCTAAATTGCACAATAGACGGTTAGAATCTCCTTTGCATATTTGTGTCTAGGTGAGTCTTTTGCATATTATTATTATTCTGACAGTTCATATTAGCATGTTCTTCCTATATCTTGTTACGTCTCTCTGAGGACTTGGTAATTTCTCTAGGTGTGTTTGTAATTTTCGTAGGTGCTCTAGCCAAGGACATAGTTTACAATCTACCCTCGCGATGCTAGCTTTTGGATCGTCTTTCGCTTCGCTCGACTCTTCCATCGTTGCTATGTATTTCTCACTTTTTGTTGGTAGTGGATTTGTCTCCACCCAACATTTTGTACAAATGACTTTAATAAGTTGATTTTATGATATATTGGTTTGTGGATGAGATTAGTTTCATGGTTACTGTATTTTACAGTTTATGTATACATATGAGGTTTTCGTATATTGGAGTATGCTTCGTATGTATGCAGCTGACATATCTACGTACTTCTTTCTAAGTATTTTGGGACTGGGCGTTACAATAAGTGATTTTAACTCTACACAAAGTTTTTCTCTAAAAAATAGCGCATGCAGTGAGATAGTTCTCAAATTAGTTTCATAGATGGCGCATCGGTCAGTTCGTGCCTGCATATAACATCGTATGGCGCATTATGCTTAAGATATGATAAATGGCGCAAGACGTCATTTTTTTATTGATTTTTAGCCAAACACTTTGAAAGAGGTGGCACAGTTTGCAGATGGTGCAAAGCGCCGACCAACACTCTGAAAGAGGCGGTTGATGTTGGCTCGTGATTGCACTGCGCACGAATGGCACGAGCATTTTATTGTCATCTTCTCCGATCGATTCTCCTCACCTTCAAGAGCGGGGTTCGCCTCCTCGTCTCTCGGCGACGGTGCGACGTGTTGTGGCTCCATCAACGGTGGCATGCGTGACGTGGCTCCGGCTACCTTCTTGCCCTTCTTAGTTGCGGATCTCTTGGGTACCATTTGATCAGAAGAAAGCTTCGAGGGTTTGCAAAGATGAAGAAGATAGGAGCTCAAGAGAATAAAGTTTTTGAGAAAACTTTTCTATCTCTCTCCTCAGAGCTATTTATAGCTGAAGTAAAACGTAACAATCGCGCTAATCACGCCTAAAACTCGGGATCAGTTACAACTCTAACATGCGCCAGCCACAACATAAATGCTTCTTATTCAAAGTATATATTCTAAATTTTAAAGTTTTCAAATTTGAAAACTTTGAAGGGGGTCTTGTAGAGCCTCAAAAAGCATAAACATCACCATGCGCTACTCATAAATGGTGCTAGGAACCAAATCATCAAATGGCGCTGGTCATCAGATGGCGCATGGAGTCAGTTGGCTCTGGACCTAAGTGGCGCTGGCCACCATGTGACAAGCTTCCGCGAGAAGCTGAAACAGTTGTCATCATGACTGACAGCACGTTAGTCGAGAAAAATTAGTTCAAATCCCGAGCGCACGACGCTCAAAAAGATTGTGTCAGATTTGTCATAATGGCTGACAGCTGCCTTGTGCCATTTGCATTTGGCGCAAGATAATCAGTATCATTATATTAAGTAGAGTGCATTAAACAGCAAATAGCGCCTGGCGCCATTCAATAGTTGGCGCCATTTGATCAAATCATCCAGAAGCAGTTAGATTACGTGGTGCAAAGGCCACTAATCTCGAAGAACGTACACACGACATTGTCCACGACCAAGCGCATCTCTCTCACAGAATGTCACGCATCATATGCAGTTAAGTTAACCGTTCGCGCGACTGGGTGAATGGCGCGTCAATTACAGTGTGCGCCAGTCAGGATAACTACTTAACAGTTATCTCTAAACTCTATAAATAGATTTTTAAATCACTTCACAAGCATCAATAATGATCATAATCTCCTGAGCACTTGTTGCAACACTCTCCAAAGACTTTCTTCTTCGACATCGCTTCGTCCAAGGGATAAAGTGATCGTCTTCTGATTAGATTCCTACAGTTGTACTTCCCTAGAAATCAAATCGTACTCTTGTATTTTTCTCAGTTTGTAAACTTTTTTTGTTTTTGCAAACAGCCTCGTTAGCAAAATAAGACTCGTTAGAAAACAAATGCAATTAACCCCTCCTTAGATTGTCCGCATGAGCAAAGTCCCTACCGTCTATTAGCCGTTAGAAATGGTTGTTAATGACATTTAAAATAAAATAAAAATAAAATACTTAAAATACCCCCCTCCCCTTCCCTATCAGCCCCCTCCCTCCGCTGGCCAGCCCCCTGAGCCCCCCCCCCCCTCCCTCCTCCCTCCGTCGGCCAGCCCTCCGCCCTGCTCCCCCCCCCTCCCCCCCCCCCCCCCCCCCCCCCCCCCTCCTCCCTCCGCCGGCCAGCCCCTCGACCCGCCCCCCACCACCGGAGAGAGAGAGGGAGGGGGGAGAGTGGGGAAGGGGTAAAGTCGTCTTTTTAGACGATGTTTAACGGTTGTTAACGGTGGGGGGCTAAATTAAGAAGAAAAAAAATAGTATTCTTTTCAAACTATGAGTCTTTAATTGTATTTTTCTCACATCTAAGAAGGATTTTATGCACTTTATCCGGCAGAAGTAATATATTTGTATAAGTTGATGGCTTATCCACAACTAGAGGCGACACTGAACTGGTGTTTTTGTGTACGGTACTTATTTAGTTGGTTGCATGTTACCCAAACGCTGAACTGGAGACTCCAATGCATACAGTTACCACTAGCTAGGAAGATAAGTAAAGGGTGTGCAAGGGGCTCGGATCGGGCCTTGGGTCTGCCCGAGTTGGATTTGGGCTTCGGATTGGGCCGGATTGGATCTATTTCATGGGCCGATATATATGATCCGGCAAGACCCACTATACTGGATTGGACCAGTCCGAATCCATGACTAAACGGGTTGGACCAGCCCATCGGTTAACTTTTCGAGCTGGGCTGAGCCGATCTGGCCTAATTGACAGGTTACGGAGCTGGTATTGTTTGATTGAGATGGCATTTGACTGAGAGGTTGCAAAGCCTCTCAACTTGTGATGATATTGAACTTGTGATGCTCGATACTGTCTAATATTTAGGTTTCTGCCATTGGTAATGTTGTTGTTGCACTCATGCTCGCTGTCAAGGAGAGACCATATCATAAACAAGAAATAAAAATAGAGACAAATTAAATCATTATTATTTGATGGTTGGAGTATAGTTGTGACAGCTTATTTCACATGAAAATTGCACAACTATTACTCAAATGAATTGCAACAACTAAGCCATCAGCAGCTACCCAGCATTTGCGTTCAAAACCTTTCCCAACAACCCTTCTCTTTCTCTCCCCGCCTCGCCTTCAAACGAAAGCAACCACCCACTTCTCGTCCTCCTCCTTAAACAATACTGAACCCAACCCCCTCCAACCATAGCTTAGCTCTATACCAAACCAATTCTTCTAACAACTATATTATAGTTGACATAACAATTAGAGACAACAAAGAAAGAGAGAATTAAGCAATAATGAAGTTCTCTTGGCCGCAGCCGGCCCACAGCTCCCACCGCGCCACCAACGTCCTCCGCGCATCCTCCTTCAATACCGCAGAGTCGAACAAGCCACCTTCCTTATCGTTGTCGTCCTTGTTCTGGCTCCTCCTCCACGGCCTATGCTGCCTCTCCAGCCTCCTCCTCGGCTTCCGCTTCTCCCGCGTCGTCTTCTTCCTCCTCTTCTCCACCGCCACCACCACCATCTACACCTCCACCACCCTCACCACCACCCTCACCACCACCACAACCACAACCACCACCCTCACCGAGGCGTCCCTCGCCCTCCCTGTAGCCTCCTATCGCACCGCCACTTCCAGCCCCAACCATACGTCCAGCCATGTCGTCGTAGGCCGCCACGGCATCCGCATCCGCCCCTGGCCCCACCCGGATCCGGCCGAGACCCAGAGGGCCCACCGCATCCTCGAGCTCGTGCAGAGGGAGCAGCAGAGGCAGCACAGCGTCAGGAGCCCACGGAAAGTTATCGTCGTCACCCCGACGTACGTGAGGACCTTCCAGGCCCTCCACCTGACCGGGGTGATGCACACGCTCATGCTCGTCCCCTACGACCTCACCTGGATCGTCGTCGAGGCGGGCGAAGGCGGCGGCACGTCGAGGGAGACTGCCACCATCTTCGCCAAGTCGAACCTCGACGTGCTTCATGTCCCCTTTCTTCAGAAGAAGATGCCCGTGGAGTGGTCCGACCGCCACCGGATGGAGACGAGAATGCGCCTACATGCACTAAGGTGATCTCCTGACTTTTAATGACTATTCGACTTAGAAAGCAGAAAATGTAAATCATGTCTTTTGACACATCCAAAATATGTATCGTGTCGTGTCATATCTTTGTCCATGCGACTTCGGCAATTTTAGGGTGTGTCTAAGCTTTGGAATGTCTGAAACAGAGTGATCAACGAGCGGAGGCTCGACGGGCTTGTCGTGTTTGCAGACGATAGCAACATCCACAGCGTGGAGCTGTTTGACGAAATCCAGAAGGTGAAGTGGATGGGAGCAGTATCCGTCGGGATTCTCGCCCGCTCCGCCCGTCCATCCAAGTCGAACCGGACGAAGCAGCCGACCAAGGAGGAGAACAGCCTTCCCGTCCCAATTCAAGGCCCGGCGTGCGACGCCTCGGGTCGCCTGGCAGGCTGGCGTACGTTCGACATCGAGAAGAGCACGAGCTACCCAGGCCAGAAGGGAATGGTTCTGCCTAGTAAGCTCGAATGGTCTGGTTTCGTTGTGAACTCGAGATTGCTGTGGGGAGAAGCTGAGGGAAAGCCTGGTTGGGTTCGGAATCTCGATGACGTGGGGAAGGATGGGGAGGAGGAGATTGACAGCCCTCTCGATCTTTTGAAGGATGCATCCTTTGTCGAGCCTCTCGGAGACTGCGGGAGGAAGGTGCTGCTATGGTGGCTCCGTGCGGAGGCTCGGGCCGATAGCAAGTTTCCTCCGGGGTAAGTTTGCCATGAACTCTGCTAACTATGAGCCGTGTCTTCTTTGTGGATTTACCCCCAGCTTTGGTTCGCGAAATCAAGATCTTAGAAAGGAAAAAAAAAAAAAAACAATTTCTGTATTTTTTTTTTCGATGCAAGAAAAAAAAAAAAGTACAATAGTTTTCCGTCCACCTCAAGATTTTTTTTCCCCTCCCAATTTTCTGCTTAATTTTTTGCGTTTATTACAAAAATTTAGTATTGCTCAAAGATATATTCAAACTATACTTCTAACTTTTCCAAATAACGGAAAGAAAAATTATAGGAATTATAATTTTGCATGCCTATGGAAAGAGCTCAGAATTGATTTCCCTTCGCAAGGCCTTAGATAAACGAATGGTGAATGGGTAATGGGTTCATTTAAAATCCCCAAATGTTAATTATAGGATGATAAGATCCTGTTGAATACAAATCCAGACTAATTCTTAAGTACTCGGGTTTTGATGGGGTTAGGAAAAAAAATATATGCAAAGTTAAGTGTGATTAAGTGAGAGGAGAGGGAGCCATTACATATAATCTTGCTTGGATCTATAGAGATTTAAGTGGGATGTATTTATTAAGTTTTTGAGGTTTTGCGTGAAAAGATAATTAACAGGAATAAAAAGTCATCAAAATACTCTTATTATATTTTACATAAATTATACTAGCATTTCGTTTTTAATTAAACTTGCCAAAACAAGGAGTATTCAAGCAAGTCATCACTATTCCTTGTTAACCCCTTGATTTGAGATTGAAAAAATAGACAAAACAAGAATTTTTTTTTTTCTAACTTAACCATAACTCTTCCTCCTAAACCTCCACCCTTAAATGATTTTTTTTTTTTTTCCACACTTGACTCTCTTTTCTCTCAATTCAAGCAATGACTAACCCCTATAGATAGAACGCACTTGAATTCTGGCGAAAATATTTGTCAAGAGTAGCGATTTCTTCCATCACTTTTCCGGTCATGCTTACGGTGTTCGTCTAACTTGCTATGCTTTTTGTTGGATATTCTGCAGATGGATAATAGAGCCTTCCTTGGAGGTCATTGTTCCATCAAAGTACACATAGACGCTCCCAACCAAGAATATGTTTGAGTACTATTCCTCAAGAGCAGATTGTAACTGGTTTTTGTCATCTAGAACACTATATATAACATGATTATATATACGTGTTTCATACTTTTATCTATACGAACATTTTGAGGACCAAGCTAGTAGTGTGTATGGCCTGGCTCATATTTTTGTATTAATAATTCACCAAAGAAGGGTTGTATATAATGTATTTGTGCAGGAGCACAACATTTTGATGGGGAGTTCTCTATATGGGACTAAATAATGTTCAGTGCTTTATTTTTTTTTAACAAACTAGAATAGGGCGAATTTGAATGAATATTTATCACGAAGTACCACTCAACATCAATCAAGTTTTCCAACTCGGATACTATGGTATTAGTCAAACATCTCGCTGCCTTGATTATTGGGGTGTTTGGACCATAATTCCAAGAGGCTTTTTCGAGAATGAGAGGCCATAATTTTGACTATTTTTCTTTAGTCATCTTCTGATTAGTATTGAAAAATTCAAATAAGAAACAAATACATCTAGTCTTGTAAACGTTGCCGATTCACAAGTTCCGCACAACAAGACAGCATTCCACGTTGCGCGCACCTTATACCTAGCAAAACAGGAGAACCTTCCCCCAATAATCTTCTCTTTTTCTTCCTTTTCTTGAAGGTGGAAAGTGAAGGAAACAAAAGGAAACTGAAACCAATTCCAGTGAAACCCCATTTCTAATGATCATGTTTCATTTTCCATTTGCTCACTTTGTTAGGAAATTAGTGGCTATATATCACGTATTTTTCTAAATTTTCTCATTTTTTTACTCTCCAAAATATTCTTGGAAAAATATATTATGCTAGCTATTGCAGTTTTCTGGGCGTTAGGACTGTCAGATTTCACAGTCATAACTATAGTGAGGACTGCCAGAATCTTGATTCTGACAGTCCTAACAAACAGAAAATTATGTCTTGGGACTGTCAGGATTCTGACATTCCTCCGTCGTTTCCACGGACTATGTCGATTTTAAAAACTTTCAAACCATAAAATTGGTGTTCAAAACCATCAATAATGGTGTTTGAAAGACATAAATTCCCAACATACATTAATTGAAATCTAAAATAAAAAAATAAAAAAATTCTAAAAATTGTTGTGTTCATTTTTATTTGAAAAAAAAAACTAAAAAATATACAATGGAATGATCAAGAGGAAGAAGAAATGTAAGATTAAAATTTTCATATTCGATTAGGATTGCAAGAGGAAGAAAACTTTGTATGAAAGGAAGAAGAAGAGAAAGAGATTGCATGAGGAATTAAGAGCAATTTGTGTGTTTGAAATGGTAATGTTTTCTAACAAACAAATGATGTGATGATCCCTATCACTTTTACAACTTAAGAGTGATATCCTCTATTATGTGATAGCACATATCACTTTTGGTGGTGCCCTTAGTAATTTACCTTTGTTAACAACCAAACACAGCCAAAGAAACAAAACCTATGCGCAAAATAATGATGTGTTGGAAACGAAACACAGAAACCGCATATTCAAACCAAGAAGTTTTGAAAAAACTAAGCAAAAGCACACAAAACAAAATCGCCAATAATCACAAAAGAACCAAACGCAAACACAGGCAATTTTTACGTGAAAATCCTTACAAAAAAAAATCACGGGACGATCGGAGACCAACCCTAGAAAACCTCCACTATTGGAATAAGAAATACACCGACGCCTTTTATGCTTCTCTCTGATCCAAATGGATCCCATAACTCCTTCGAATAAAAAATTGATTACAGACTCACGAAGAACGAAGACGACGAAAAAGAATTACCCGAAAATGATCTCCTCTTCGAAGTGGCTGTCAATCCTTCTTTCTCTTTTCCAAAAATTGTAACTTTGATGATATCTTGCATCAATCCTTTATAAACCCTTGCATGGATTAGGGTTACCATATATTGGAAACC
This sequence comes from Iris pallida, assembly GCA_029216955.1. Lineage (NCBI taxonomy): Eukaryota > Viridiplantae > Streptophyta > Magnoliopsida > Asparagales > Iridaceae > Iris > Iris pallida. The sequence goes on from JANAVB010043219.1 coordinate 6,068,339, forward strand.
TATATGTGAAAGTCCAATATATTCAATCATATATATGGTCAAACTAAAAGATATGAAAGTCCAATCATATATAGGCTTACCATATATGGTCCAATATATGGCGCTTGACACACTTTCTGAGCTTCTCCTACACAGGGATGGCGCTCGTCGCACTCCAGGATATTCTCCACATAGGTTGGGAACCCCACCAAACACCAACAAATCTTTTCCTTCCCAACTAGGTGGAGGAGCTCGTCAACCCGACGATCCTCCTGTAGTACTCAAACTTTTTTTCTTGGTAGAACATCGTGAGCATATCCATTCCACTGTCATCAATGTAAACATTCTCAAGCATCCTGTCCTTCTTCGCAAGCGCATCTCATATCCAGTGATACCGAGTCTCAACTTGTTTGAAACGAACTATTTGAAATGTCGGGTTCTTCCCAATGTGAATTGCACTCTGGCTATCGTAAAGCAAAATGTACTGCTCTTGCGTAAGCTCCACTTTCTGTAGAAACTTTTTCATCCACAACATCTCCTTACAAGCCTATGTTGCCATAATATGCTCTATCTCTATCGTACACAAGATAACACACTTCTGTAATCGCGACTGTCACGATACCGCTCTACAATTGTAAGCAAACATCATCACATAGCCCTAAGTCGATCTTATCGAGTCTACAACTCCAGCCATATCAGCATCGGTATATCCGACCAGCTTCGACTTGTACCAACAAATGAAAGAATCCAATAAGCAGTGTCCTGAAGGTATCCTAGAATCCACTTGACCGCATTCCAATGTACCATTCTAGAATTGGAATGATATCTGCTAACCATGCCAACTGCATGAGAGATGTTTGACCTTGTACACACCATGGTATATATGAGACTCTCTACTGCTGAAGTGTACGAAATCCGCTCTATATCTTCCCTTTCATACTCGGTAGATGTACACTAATTCGTGTTGATCTTAAAGTGAGTCGTAAGGGGTTGCTCACTTTTTTTGATCTGTCCATCCTGAAACGCTGAAGTATATGGTTAATGTACTTCTTTTGGGATAAGAACATCATCTTGGACTCTTTCTTTCTCTCTAAACAAATCTCCAACCCAAGAATAGTCTTTAATGCACCCAAATCTTTTACAGAGAAGGCCGCATCCAGTTGGTGCTTCAACTCCACTATCCTGGTGGCATTCAGACCCACAATAGCATATCATCTACATAAAGTAGTATTATAGAATAATTCTCGGCATAGTTCTTCATGAACACAAAATGATCCATAGTCGCCAATGCATAACCATGTTTTCCCATAAATGACTCGAACTTCCCGTAGCACAGCGTCGGAGCCTACTTCAGACCATACAGACTCTTTTTCAACCGACAGACTAAGTATGACTTGCCCATCTAACAGAATCCTTATGGTTGCTCCATGTATAACTTCTCCTCTAAATTACTAGGGAAGAATGTTGTCTTCATGCCACCTCCAAGTCAAAATTGGCTGCTAAAGCTAACACCACCATAATAGATGACAACTTGATGATCGGTGAAAAGATCTCATCGAAATCCACGTCCTTTTGCTAATTGTAGCCTTCAACTACCAGCCTCACTTTGTGTCTAGGGCAAGTAGTATCATTTGTTTGCTTCTCTCTGAACAACCATTGATTTTCTAAAGCCTTCTTGCCATTTGACAACTACATCAGCTCACAAATAGAATTTTCTTATAAAGAACTCATCTTCTCATGCATAGACGGCAACTACTCCTACCTGTGTTCGTATTCCATAGCCTCTATAAAACTTTCGGGCTCGTCCCGTCAATCAGTACCACGAGCTCATCTGACGAGTACCTCGTAGATGGTCGACTCACTCCCATGCTACTCCTCAATGAAACCTTTGGTACTGATTGTGTACCACCTACCTCATTCCCTTCAAGAACTGTCTCATCGATTTGGTCATCCTCGTGAGGGTCACCTGGCCACCATCAGCAGACTGATGATCAAGGTTGGGAGCATCTCCATATATTGGCTCCTCCATTACTTAATCCTTTACAGTATCCTCTGGAAATGACTCGAAGCAAAATAACTCTAACTTAGGCAGTTCCTCATCCTCAGAAGACATCTCAGAATCTAATGTGTTGGTCATGGTCTGATCCTCGACGAATACCACAACCCTGCTTCTGTAGAACTTTCTTTCCACTTGGTTGTAGAGTTTATAGCCAAAATCATCTCGTCCATAGCCAACAAAGACATATTACCTCATCTTCAGCTCAAATTTAGATCTCTTGTCCTTCAGTACTGTCATATCCTGACCCGTAAAATCATTTGTCCTCGTATCGATTTTTTCTGAATCAATCTTGCTCTCTTGGGCGTGATAACGTACGGGTCTGGAGTTCTACTCGTATAAGGCAAGAAGACAATTCTTTAAATGGTTATCTTAAAATGTAACATTTACAGCAAAAGAAACTAAATCATATTGAAGTTAAAGCAGAGTATACGAAACACTCTCTTTATTGATAATATAATGGAATACAAAGGCTCTCAATAGCCCCCAAGAATACGTCAGATTGGCTTGTAACACTCATGATCTCTCTAGCTCACAAAGGATCTCAACTTTCCATACATCATGGCTTCTATATCCAGGTGGCCTCATGGCCGAACATCTTCATGTTGTAAGTCCGAGCCCTGATACCTCAACACGTCCAAGTCGTTTCAGTACCTGAGAGTTGGAGTATTAGTACACATCTCGTACTGGTGAATGAAAAATCCACTTGCCTAAAGTGACACGAATTAATTAGTGAAACATGCAGTTTACTTGGTGATCTTTCTATTGTGCCTTTAGGATTAGTTTCATGGCATATTTCGAAAGCAGAAAAGCATATACACATGTTATACTTGATAGTATAGCAAAAGCATAAATATACCAAACCGTGTCGCATCGTAGCAACTTCTTACCCACGTCGACGTACTCACCCTTGCAATGATGCAAGGTGAATACTTAACATCCTTCCTTGTCATGATAAAGGAACATTTCACTATAAAGAAGTCAAGATTATGTATTCCTGCACCAGACATAATGTGAGCCCACCGACCCTATCTATATAACGGTCACTGGCGACACGCATGCCTATATTTAGGATAATATTTCTGGATAGATGACTCCTACGTCGCATGCGGGTTTTTAGCCCCATCAAAGGCATCATTTAACCATATTACGGTCGCACCCACCAATTGTTTCACAAGCTCAACTGGTGGTCCCGTAATACCGCATGTTGATCCTTTGACATGGTGGATTCTCAATATTCTTTCTAGGTCGGCGGTCCTGCCGCTACGATGTATTTTCGTTCGAGGAACCACAAACCTTGTGTACAGACAATCTTTGACCATGCAATTTGCGTCTAACTTATACAACACAAGCATGGTATCGAACTAAAAGTTAAGCAATTAAACAAAAACATCAACTCATAATATTCCTGCATCTTATACTATCACAGCATATCCGATCAGTACTTCAAATAGAACTATGCCCCATCTCAATGTTCCAATGAACGATCCGTAGGCCCCGAACATTCTACGACAATATGCCATATCCAACAGTTTCATAGTTTTGAACCATTACTATTCGCTTCGCTGACGAAGCCATCATCTGCATATCAGCAATTTTGTGGCATTTGTGCCACAACTGCTCGCTTCGCGTAGGAAGCCATAATTTTGATGTTCTAAGACCTAGTGTTCAATGTTTTCCAATTCATGTACTTGATGCACAACTTGGTACGGTTGTTCAATGTTCTATGACTAGTGCAATGATGCACTCGTCGATATAATCCTTCAATGTTCTATGACTTGTTCTCTAACTCATGCATGCACTTGATTCAGGCCTCGATTGTTTGCTATGGACAAAAGTTAATGAACTTTTTGTATTGATTGAACATGAAGAGTACAAAAGAACTCCTAAATAGAAGATCTAAGTACAAGTTGATTTTGGAGAAGTGTGACGATGGAGATCGAACGCTGCAGTGGTTCCTTTACTCCATTAACGATATGACGTTGAGACAAATGAAAATTGTAAGTCTTCTGCTCTGCGACAAGGTGGACGACAATTTGGCTCTATGAAGTTTGCTCAAACTCTTTGAATGTCTGGAAGGGGTGAACTGAAGAAAGACTCCTCCTATTTATAGCAATTCAGGAAATATTTATCCATGCGCACATATGCACTAAATGCATGGGGTTTAGCGCACAGGAGCGTTGTACGCATGAAATTTGCTGCCACTTGGCATTTCTGAACAAAATATAGTTACCAGTTTGTGCATGTGGCACAACTGACTGCCATAGGGCCATGGTTGGGATGTAGTTGTTGCTGAGATCTTGGACGGTTGACACTCGTCATAGGCATGATCGAGTCATTTGATACGTGGCACGTACTGATGGCTCAAAGATCTCGATCTATTTAGAACGAAAAGATTTGTAGCACTGGCAAGATTCAACGCATGAAGGAACTTGGCGAATAACCTCTGGGCGTATGGCAAGTCTGGGTGCATAGCTTTAGGGGCACATGCAATCATTTAACCTTTGTCAGCCATGTGGCATGGCACAACTGTTAGCTGACATAAAGTAATAATTATGCTGACGTAAGTACCGACGTTGGATGTCAACTTATGATGCACGCATGAACAATGTGCATTTGGAGTCATAATTCCTTCATGGTCATAAAGCCACAGTTGTGCATATTTTGAGATGTATGTTGCATCACGTCCAAGTAACAGCTGATATCTGACATATTTGTTAGTACTGCATTAAATGCTAGGAAGCGGTCTAAGCGTATGAAAACTTGGCGCAATAAGTTTTATTCTGAGCGCATGGTTCTAGATGTGCATGGTTCGTCATATGCATGATCATTGGGGCGCATGGCTTGGGTCAAATTCCTAAAGTGTATGGGGCTCGAAATGATGGCTTTGACTATGGACTTAGTCAAAATTCGATGTGCAGATTTATTGCCATTAATGTGAGGTTCATCACATTAATTTTGGATCTTTGACTATTTGCCACTTGGCGTACTAGTTTGACCGTACGTGGTCTATAAATAGGGGTATTTTGGGGGAAGACTTGTTCATTCTTGTTCCTCCCCTACTTCATGTTCGAGATCTCTTTATTCAAAGAAGTGACCACATTGATGTGAGAACTTGTTAGAAGACTAAGATGGGCTTGGCTGGAAATAGGCAGAGCAACCCCTGTTCATCTGACGTACTAGCTGCGTTCAACCCCAAGATGATGTCGACTGCCATTGGTACAGCCAAGATGTTGATTATAGGATTTTGCTTGATTGCCAGTTGAAACCCTGCTCTACTAGTGGCTAATCCATATGGCAGAGGAGCTACGCATGTCTACCAGCGGATCATCCACAAGGCAGAGGAGGTGTGCATGTCATGAATAATTATAGTAGACCTAGTTATTTAGTAGATTTTTTATGTAATCATGAATATCAATAAAAATCCATTTATGTAATAGACCTCTATTGTATGTAATCATGAATATCAATAAAAAAATATTTTATGTGCTTTTAATTTTGTATAGTAGTTTCTAGACGCATGATTCTGTTGTCTGGATGCGTCAATTTGGCTATGCACGCATGGTTTCCTCTTGTAGGTATGCCCAAATTAGCTATGCGCATGTTATTTGCAACACAGGGTTCTGTGTGATTTTTTTAATGCTTCTCGATACAGTTGTTTAATGTTATTTGACTCATGCATTGAGGCACTCGCCTAATACAGTTATTCAATATTTTATGACATGTGCACTGATGTACTTGTCGATATAATCCTTCGATGTTCTAAATGTTCATTGCTCTCTGACTCATGCACTTAGGCACGCCTCGATATAGTTATTAGATGTTCTAACTTAGTGTTTTAGACACGCTACAACTTCTACTTGTTTGATCCACGCACATGGAAATCCATGAAATACTTAGCATACAAGAATACAATATTAAGGCATGACGAAGTAGAAAAGAAGGGTCAGAGTCCTCCCACCTATGTCGATTCGCCTTATTGTATTGTCGAGCCGATGCAGCTCAATTTCTTAACTTTGTTGCACGATCATCTCATCTAACTTAACCATTCAAGCACTTCCCTCTCCTTCGGATTAACCGACTGATCCGACCTATAATGCACATGTCTCAGCCTATTGCGAGGCGATACTTTGATCTTCGGCGGACTCTATTGCAAATAGTGCAAAATATCGATCTCATAAAATTAGCGTAAAAGCTTGCATATGAAACCAACTCAATTAATACTTCTTTGAATCGACTTGATGCTTCTTCCGGTCAACTTAATACTTGTTCGAATTGAATTGGTACTTATTCGAATCATTTGACTCAACGTAATGCACGATGTGGTGTGGGCATTACCTAATAAACTACTTAAAAAAGGTTCGTCCTCGAACCGAAGCCAATACTCAAGCCACATGTTTCTCTCGATTGTTTCAAGATCCCGTTCCACTATTGATGTTCTATTTCCAACATTCGTGCAACTTCTATAACATATTGGAATCCTTTCTGCAGCTTGATTTGAATTCAGCATACTATTTAGTTTGTATCGTACACATATTTTAGGCTTCTCCGAAGTATATGTATTTCAGCCAAGCCAAGTGATAGAGAATTTGAATAAAGCTAACAAGTGCAACTTAAATCCCTGAATGTTAGATTCTATCATTTTTTTTCCACAACTCTTTTGTGTATGTATTATTTTCTAGCATATGATAATCTAATAAACGCATTGCGTCAAGCCGTTAAGCCATTGCGCATCCAATCGCAACGAGTCTCGACAACACCTTCTCATCCAAAATTATTGCCCAACTATTTTTGATGTAGTATCCCGTCCCGGTCTGTTCAACCGGAGGAATCGAAATGTGACGACATTTGGACTTTGCTATGCAATAACTTACTCTAAGCCCGATCGGTCGAGGCATCTCCTCGTTCATATGGGCGGCTTTGATGAACTTGACTTAGCTTGGCCTTCACACAAATAAATGAATGTTTTCAATTGCACTTAGTAAGTATGCTAATAAAATAGATGAACCCACATAGCTAAAGGGAATAATCCTTCTCTGAGTCAGATTTTGTAGGACATGAAAGTATTGAAGTTGATGCCTAGATTGCACTTCACGTTGGGTTTTTCAATGTTGGCACTCGATCTTTCAATCCCATGACTTGGGTCAAGTAAGGAGTTTTATGTTGTTAATTAGACTATCGGCTGTTGTTATAGTCTATATGTTCCTACGGGTTCAAAGCACATTCCTACAATTTTATTGCCACCTTTTATACGGTATCAAAGCTTGTTATATAGAGTATAACTTGGTTAATTAATTGGTAGAACTACACAAAACACGAAACATGATTAGGTCAAGTTAAGCATGAAGGCTATAAAATAGTCATTCCTGGGTTTGAGACAAAAGATTTTGATATAGTAACGTAGAAGTTCTCAGGACCAGTAGTCGCCGAGGTAGTCTCTGGTTGTCGGAGTTGCATAAATATTAGAAATGGACAAGTTGTGCACAAGGTTTGGTTCCTTGAACGATTACCGAAGCATCGAGTTTAATTTGTACCTAGGAGAAAAAGTTTGTCGTATCCGATGTAATGGCACAGGGTATTACGGGGCCTTCAGGTAGCTTGACTGAAGGGTGCTCCATAATGCTTGGTGATTTGGGGCTTTCAGTGGGTCTAGCTACCTTTCTACTGAAGTGATTGTCACCTAATCCATCAATGTCCAAGATAGCTAGAATTACCAGTGACCTTTCATATAGATGAGTCAGTGTGCTGAGCGGCAATCAGCAAGAATGGTGTCGGTTGAGTCACAAAACGTGTAAGGACGGCACGAATGAGTCAATAAATGTGTGCACAATTTGTAACACAAGTTTTATAAAGCCTACAATTTGGCTATAGCAGAGACACATGTTTTAGCACAAGATGTGGCGTCAGGTGTTTGAGTCAATGGCACAAGTTTATGAGTATGGTCTGAGTCGTTTGTATGTTGAATGGGTTATACTGAATTACGAGGCACGATCTCGATGTTGTTACACATATGGTTCTTATGGCACGACGACGATGTTTACACAAATGTGTTTTGTAGCACGGCCACAAGGATTTGGAGCACGATCACGATGTTGCAACACGAAGTAGCGTTATAGTTCTGGAATAAAACTGGTCCTAAGGCAAGATTAGAAAGACCACAAAAGAATAAGTTGTACTCACTAAAATAATGTATTAGTTTAGTATGGATGGACGAGATGTCCCCCCCCATCGTTACGGTTTTGTACTGACACCCTACCAATTTTCGTGTGCAGATTTAGGTACTTGCTCGTTTGGGACGGAGATCGCTTGGACGCGCTATGGCATAGAGTTCTTTAGCATTTTGAGTTATGCTGTCAAGTTGGAGTTTTCACATATATAGGACATAATGTATGGACATTGCCTTCTGAAGTATCCGCAAGTTGTATGCCTTCCGACATGAGAGATTGTATTATAAATGGAAGAGAGAAAGAAGACTAATTTGTATCCAGAGAGAACGTGAGTTGATTGATTGTAACCTTGGCTTCTAGCTGTTGTAACATTTCGTTTATCAATAAAGAGCTTTCTTTTGTAAAATTTGTGTACATTCAACTTTTCTGCATTTGGACTTCTGTGCGACGACCCCGTCGCTAAGCTGTTGTAATCGACCGTTATGGAATCGCCTTACGCGAGCAAAACCTAGGCTCGCGTGACATCACGCCCTAGCGAGGACGATCGATTATGCAGAACTGGGGCGTGACATTTGAAGTCTCACTTCGCAAATATTTTGATACGATCACCATTCGTTGAACTGCCTACGTATCAACATCAGAGACTACCCCTGCTAGGTGACTTACCTAGACACAGTGCTTAAACCATTTTGACACAAGAGGTCAACTTGAGTCGACGATGTTGAAAGGCAACAATTTTTCTGAAATAAAAGTTCACTTTCGATGCGTCTTATGTTCAATCCTCTATCGAGTATGAATTCACCAAAGTAAATTTTCTAATCTAATCCAAACTTGTCCATCTTGCAACATCGATTATAATTTCGATTCACGTAAGCTCAACCGCTATCTGAATCCAAATCTAACGACACAACCCGAAGGTCATTCCCTTATCCACCTCTCTCGTACATAGCACGATTCCTATAATTGCATATACATAGCGCTAAGTTCGTCTGTCAATTTCTATTTTATCATCGACCAACATAATCATTTGAGTATACGTTCGACTAATCATTAAAATATGACTATATCATTTTTAGCCATAGGCTATACCATCAATCTCAAAACAATATCTGACCACCTAGACTTATCTTCAATATGCACCACTTAATATTCATCATCAACGTAATTCCTTATACGACATCATTTTGGTCATCCTATGGTCTCCAACGTTTACTTTGATTTGGCGATCAATTCTCCTAGGGTCAGCTGCTTTGAAGTTACGCTCGATAATTATAGGTCATTAACAAGAGACAGTTACTATGAATCATGCTATATTTTATTTTGGAGCCAAATCATACCGACGAATTTTATGGGACTCTACCCAAATCTGAAAATAATCCTTCCTACCTGTGTAGCTGAGGGGCCACTATCCTTTGAGTAACTCATACACTACTGTCGATAATTCTACTAACCAAAAAATATCTACTTGTCTAGAGTCCAAGTTTATCTACCCACAGTCAATGTTGAAGCAGCTATATGCTACAAAACCATCATCAATAACTTTATCATTCTGTCCTGAATCCATCATGTAAATTTCTAAAAACTAATTTGACTTCTCGTATTGCCTCGATATCATAGGCTTGCTCTATTTTGTATCCTCATAACATGCTTAAGTTTTCTCGCTTATCTATTTCTGTACGTTATGTCCATTTTGATAGCACGAGGGTCAACTTTGAATCTGTATTAACATCAACTTGACCCGTGTCGCATTCATCTACGTTTTATAATGAATATTTCTTATGCATCACAACATTTTACAATTTGCCGCATCCTACTATAATTTGATAGCGTAACCGACTTACCGATTTGTCCAACATCAAATCCTCAAGTTATACGATCATTCCCTCTATGTTTTACGTGACTAAATCGTACCGCTCCTTCATACTCAAACGAGTTCCCTCTCTACACAACCAACAATTTCCTTAAGCATGATTTTCTGCTTCGACCAATATTCCATCGAACTTTCGGATCATGCGACTAGATTGGGACATTCACATTTTCTTTCCAATTGATTCGATTATTTTTTGACGTATAATCCTTTCGCTAGTTTCAGTCATTTTTCTAACTTAAACTTTCCGAATTCTCGTCCGACGTATCAACTATTGATACGAGTCTACGCCTAATCGTTCTAACCAAATTCATCGAAGAATACTTGCATCAAAATATTTGTATACAAGTTTCCAACTGAATCTTGCCACTACCCATCTGTCGCAGACAAACCTACCGCTATCAATACAAATATTTCAACGCAATTATCGCATAAGTGGTATGCCATACACCACTCAAAAACCAAGTCATTCCTCTTGCATCATACATCTATTCTGATCTATCCATCCGTGGTGATCCTTGCCGATCACAATATAACTTTTGCCTAATCAAAGTTTGACACAACTTGGCCAACGTACACATTACCTTTTACTCAAGTTTGACGTGCAACCGGCCCGACAAGTTTCTATCGATTTATAATTTCTTGATCTCATCCGTTGCATCTCGTGCAACATTTAATTCCTCGACATTCCAAACCATTACTCGAATCCGTTCAACACATTCGATATACATTCATATACCCACATGCACCGTATCATCCTACTTATCGACTTGATGTACTGAGGCAACAAAATTTATCAGATCGGCTAGCTGCATTGATGCAACAAACATCTCATATAATGATTTGCTGTATTGGTGCAACAGAAATTTCACATATCGACTTGCTGCATTGATGCAACAAACAGTTTATGGTGTTATTCGACAACATCATGATGATTATGGAATACTTGCGACAAAAATACACAATATTATATAAACTTATTATATTGTATCACCTGCTTCCTAGAATTTATTTTATTTTATTTAGGATTTATTTTGAGATCACAAGATATCATAACCAAGCCTATAGTTGTATTATGGTGATATTTGGTCACATACGGTCACTAGGCTCCCTGAGTAGCCCCAAATAAGTTATTTTGGTATTTTAGAATTTTCTAGAATTTTTGGACATTTTTGGAGAATTAATATAAATAGATTTTTTATTGGCTTTCAGGATTTACTTTAAGGCCATACGGGGTTATTTTGGGATAAAATATTTTTATCTGGGCTCTAGAGGGTTAAAAATATTTTCTATAATTTTTTTAGTATTTTAGGAATTTATTTGGAGTTATTTGGGTTTAAAATAGTTTTAAATTCAATTTCTAAATTTAATTACCCATTCAGCGGGCACCTATCCCATCCGTCATCCACACAAGCTGAGAAGAGCATGCCACGTGTCAGCCCAGTCAGTGGCTGACTATGTACCTTATATGAAATCTGGGCTCCAGCCCGGCTTAAGCCAAACCGGGTCGCCATCTGGCCATCCAATTCTGGGCGGGAAGCACCAGAAGACGATACGTGGCAGGCCAAGACATGACTCGACCGCCTCACCGTCTCTCTCTATATATATGTTATTAGTTTTTCGAAAACCCTAGTTCTTTTGGCCGATTTTTTAGGATTTTGATCTCGAAGGATTCTTGACTTCGCGGAGCAATTGCAGACAGCCCCGACATCTTTCCCACATGCCTTTTTTTTGTTAGAATCGTATCGAGTTTAGTTTTCAGAATATTTAATTTATTTTTTGATATTTTCTTTGTGTATTTTTGGAAATTTATTTGATTGTCGGTTGTCCATAACTCGACAAATCGTACTGTTTTCGAGATTTTGGGACATTCCAAACTCCGTTTTGCGATCCGTTTGAAATTGTGAAAAGCTAAAAATCTACACCATATAATTTTCTAGAAATTTTATTAAATTCGTTGAACTCAAATTTGACCGGTGATTCACCATTTGGTCACGGTTAGCCATAACGACGATAACTTTTGAGGAAATCATAATTTTGTGGCATGGTCAATTCCAGTACACTCGTGGCATAGAAATCTACTTCGATGAACCCTCAAATCATTGAGTTTGTGATGTTTGACTAGTTAGTCAATGATACGTCTCGATTTGCATGCCATGGATTCCAAAATTAGAACCGTGACTTTCTATAGCCAAAATTCCTTATTTAAATTATATTTTAGATTATTATAAGATTAAATTAGATTTTTAAGTACAGAATAAATAATATTAGATGATTAACCCATTAGCCATTTTTTTGTGACTTTAGAATAAGAATCTTAAAACTGACTTGTGGTTTTCGTGCACGGTTCGTGGTAGGATAGTGTGATATGAATTAATAGCTTCTAGGAAGTTTCTCTTGTCCTCAAATTGTGAAAATGGTTTGTTCATGAGTTAAGAAAAGTACACTATTGTATTATATTTTTAGTACATTATAATGCTTTCTTTATTGTGTTCTCGTTTTGGTATCCAGTTGAGACATGATGGTGACATGATAGGCTTGTTGCATCATTGACCGTTATTGTTCTTTAGTAAGTCGGGAGGGAAAATACTCGGTAGGTATGTGAACTAATCCAATTAATGTTTAATGTGGATAACTAAGTTATACACCTCACGTATGGGATAGACGTACCTTAAAAATGTGGATAGCCATCTATATGATGTGCCGTATTAGTCCAGCCGTTCACACGTCGAAATATATTTCATATGCATAGCCTATTTTCATTGTTCATGATCATAGTCCAGTTCTTTTATGTACAAGTTACTTTTCTAGTAGCTTACTTGTAACCCCTCTTCCCGGAATTAGAAATATATATTTTTGTTTATTTGACTTAAATAGTAATTTTTGGAATTTTTATAAATATTTTTAATTAAATAGTTATTACAATAGAAGGCTTTAGTCATGGTTAAGTTTTGGAGTGTAAGTTGACTAGAAACCATAGCACGGATAGTCCACTTGCATGCTTTGACTAGTGTATTAGCTATAGTAGGGATGACCGAGCCATAGGTGTGTTCTAACTAGGAAAACCAGGCTAAGTTGCGACTTAACCCCTATCGATGATTAATTAATTATTAATTAGATTATTGAACTTTTAGAAGACATGGTTGCACCAATTTAATCCGAACTTGACACAAAACAAGCCCAAGCCCAAGCCCATGTAGTCGGGTAGTGCGTCTAAGGATGTCCATGCAGATGAATGATTGATATTTAATTTATTTTAATAATTTAGTGGGCACTTTAGAAAGGGTAGCCATACATCTTCTCTGTATCGTCCCAATTTCTTCGGATGTCCCCGAAGGGTAGCCATACATATATATATATATATATATATATATATATATATATATATATATATATATATATATATATATATATATATAAAATATATATATATATATATATATATATATATATATATATATATATATATATATATATTATACATGGTCTTACTATTAAGTTAATATTTGTACTTAAACATTTAATTTTAATTTTATTTCTGTAATATTTTCTTATATATTACTTTAAATTCAAACAAATTTATGTAAACACCTATAATGTATTGCAAATATAGTTAATACATTTTGATAGTACATAAATCAACGATTTATGTATATATATTATAAATATATATATATATATATATATATATATATATATATATATATATATATATATATATATATATATATATATATATATATATTTGGTTATATTTTTAATTACGGGTAAATTGAAGTATTCTTAGATTTTATAAAATAGATTATAGAATGAGAAAAATATGGATATTTGTATATATAAAGATAGTTTATATGCATAAAAATGGATATATGATGTGAATATATATATATATATATATATATATATATATATATATATATATATATAAAAAAAAAAAAAAAAAAAAAAAAAAAAAAATATATATATATATATATATATATATATATATATATATATATATATATATATATATTTATTAACCCCCTCTGTTTATTAATCAAGGCTCAAAATGCCGAAGCCTAATACGTATACAAGGCACAAATGACAAGCCTATACAAGTATACCACAAAAAGGAACAGAGAGGGAGAGGGGCGACTGGACCCTCCAAAGCTATGGGGGGCTCGAGGGCCAGAATGCTTTCGGGCTGTGGGAGCAGAGGGTGCTCCGTTTGCGACATTGCCGTAAGACTTCCTGGATAAGCTGGACGGCTGAGTACTGGTGGCCCTCGTATCTCGCCTTATTGCGATTCTTCCAAATCACCCACGTAGTGGCCACTGCAACGATCTGGTGGACGTGGGATGCTGAACCCCAATTGTCCACCAGATCGTGGAAGCGACCGCCACCTGGAGCTATGTTGTACTGCTGGTTAAGGATCCTCCAAATCCTGCCTGGAAGGCTACCCTCTCGAAGATGTGGTCTATAGTCTCCATCTGATGGTCAGAGCAGCAATTGTAAGCTGACGCTAAGCTAATACCAATGGAGTTAAAGATCTCATCAGTCGGCAGTTTTTTTCTAATGACTCTCCACATGAGGAAGGACCACTTCTTAGGGATGCAAGAATGCCAATAGCGTGCAATGGTATGATGCGGCTATCCGTTCCCTTGTATAGCTATTCTCACCGACCTCACTGAAAATGCCCCGGAGGCCTCCAGCGACCACCTCAGCTCGTCAGCTTCGCGACCGAGGCTAAGTCCGAACCGGCGGATGCTGTCAACTGGTTCGTTACCGGACCATTCACAAATCTTGTCCCGATTCCAGTCGTTGTTAGTGGGGTTCCACAGGTCTCTGATTCTACTGTTTCTGGGGGTCACTGTAATACTCGGGATCAAGCTGTCCCCAATCCATCTCTCCAGGAAAGGATTCGACTTTCCATCGCCTAGTTAGAGTCTCATCGCTGGCTCTGCCAAATCTCGGCCGATAAGGATCCGACGCCAGGTCGCTGATGATCTTCTGTTGGATATGGCCACCGCTGGGTGGATGTGTTTGAAGTACCTGGCCTTCATGAATTTGGTCCATAGGTTCTTGCTCGTGCGGAGATTCTACCATAATTTCATCGAGAAAGCTTTGACTATGTGATTGAGCTTGGTGAATCCCAACCCCCCATCCTCAGTAGGTTGTGTTGACACAAAGTCACAGTCAACCAAATATTGACAACATTGACTAAATAATATCTGTAATAATTCAATATGACACACGGCGTCTGCATTAAGCTCAAGACAAACAACAGCTCAGCCTCCGCTCTTCAGTTATTCGAGTCTGTATTTTACACTTTCTTTGAGTCTAGACTAATGTAATCTGAGTCATGCTGAGCTCTTAAAACTTAGACTATAGCCTACCCAATAATCCCAAGCTCCACCAAACCAAATATTGCCCAATGGTCCCCTTAGAACCACTCTGTGCTCTGGAGACAGAGTTCGGGCCGAACTCTGCCTCCACACAGAGTTCGGGCCGAACTCTGTCCCCTAGAAATCAGAAACCCTAATTTTAGGGTTAGCTGGTTGCTAGTTGTCCAACGGCCAAATATTTGAATTTTCCTACCCGAATTCTGGCCGAATTCTGCCTATAAAAACACTATAAATAGGGCATAAATTCTCTCATTTCAAATCATCCAATCTTCTCTTCTCTTCTCTCTTATAGCTCAAATAAGCCATACCCTTCCCATCTACTAGCCACAAGCCTCCTAAGTCTCGAGTGCTCAGCATCTCTCGGTTAGGATTCTTGTGCAAGAGTTGAAGAAGTCGCTTAGACAATTCCAAGCAAATTGCCACTGCGATCCTCTGTAAGAAGTTGACGTGCTCTTCTGAAGTAAAGGTACGGGTTGTAAACTACTATTTCACAAATAGTAGATTTAATCCTGAGCTAGAGTTCTCAGGCCTGGACTAGTCCTCCACGAGGGAAACCAGGTTAAAATTGCTGTATTTGCGTATGCTTTCTTGCTCTTCATTTACTTTTCGCATTTTACTCTGATTATTTATTATTCGTGAAAGAGTTAATTTTTTAATTGGTTATTTTCTATATAAACTCTATTCACCCCCCTCTAGAGTTGCCACCTGTTCTTCAATTGGTATCAAAGCTCTGTTCTTTTTACAAGGATTTGCATCCTAGAGTTGATCCATGGCAACCATACAATCCTTGATTTCCAATCACGGTGAAGGACAGTCCACTCATAGGCCTCCCCTATTTGATGGAACTAACTACACGTATTGGAAAATAAGGATGAGTTTTTATCTCAAGTCTCTAGACTTCGACCTGTGGACAGTCGTCACTGACGGTTACAAAAAGCCCGCCAGGATAGTTGTCAACGGTGATCTCATTGAGAAATCCCATGACAAATATTCTGACGAAGAGAAGAAACAGGCAAGTCTAGACGCGAGAGCTATTAATGCTTTATTCTGTGCTATAGACAGGAATGAGTTTAACAGGGTATCCACATGCACCACATCTCACGAAGTATGGAAGCTTCTAGAAGTGACGCATGAAGGAACCACCCAAGTCAAGGAATCAAAAATCAGTCGTCTTACGCAAGAATACGAAGCATTCAAGATGAAGCCAAACGAGACGATCACACAGATGTTCATAAGATTCCTCGACATCATCAACCCCCTGTCTTCACTTGGAAAGCAATATTCAAATCATGAGAAGATTCGCAAGTTGCTTAGGGGGCTACCAAAGATTTGGAACCCTAAGGTGACAGCTATCATAGAAGGGAACGATCTCGCAACCATGTCAATGGAGACCTTGATGGGTAAGCTCATGACTCACGAGCTTGACCTCAAGGACTTCGAAGAGCCTGCTCCGAAGACTAAGGAGATCGCTCTCAAAGCTCATCGACGAAGGGCTGAGCACGATGAGACCGAAGACGACAACTCGGATGATTAAGTCCAAGCTCTCATGGTTCGCAACTTCAGGAAGTTCCTTCGCTTCAATAGAAGAAAGAAGGAACCACAAGAAGACGATGAAGAAGAGCCAACCTGCTATGGCTGCAAGAAGACTGGACACGTCCGAAAAGACTGTCCATTCTTGAAGAAGAGCAACTGCTATGAGAAGCCATACAAAAAGAACTCATCAAAGAAATATGCCAACACAAGCATTTGGCATGAAAGTGAAGCGAGTGACTCCGAGGAAGAAAAGGACTCTCCTCAAGATAAGGCAAATGTATGCCTAATGGCAACTTCCAACAAGGTATCTAACGAAACTTTAGATGACTTCTCTTTTGATGAACTTGGCGATGCCTTCACTGATTTACTCGATGATCACAAAAAGGTCATCGGTAAATACAAACATGCCAAGGACAAAATCAAAAGTCTTGAAGATGAGATACAAAGAATTTCTTTACTTCTTGATAATGTTAGAGACACGTCACCCACTGATGTCACAAATGAAGTATCCAAGCTTAAAATAAGCTTACATGATGCTGAAGCACGTATTGAGCAACAAACTCAAGAAATCACTACACTCAATACGTTGCTTGCTGAAGAAAAAAGTAGACACAAGATTTCCATGACTAAGATATATGGCTTAAATATTAAGGTTGATGAACTGCAAGCTGTTTCTAAGAGATTAGAAACCAAATTGGGTAAACAGGTTGTTCAACCTCAAACCCAATCTCATGGGCACAACACCACTCATGCTAGTCAACCACGTCATCCTCATGCAGCACATAACCATGCTTTTATATACACAAATTTCCATAAACCACGTGCACGTAAGAATACACCTCATCATACTGCACAAAGACACAACCAACATCACTCTACATATAGAAATCATCATCATGCCATGCCATATAGACAAAATCATCATGTTATGCCACATAGACAAAATCATCATACCATGCCACACCCACATGCCATGCCATATAGACAATATCAGCATGTCACACATCATAGACAATATCATCATGCTATGCCACATAGACACCATCACCATGCCACTCATTCTATGCATAATCACCATCACCATGCTAACTCTGCACATCATGTCCATCCACATCCTGTTGCTTATAGATATTATTCTTATGCTCCTAGTATAAATAAAAATGCTATCTGTACCTATTATGGATCACATGGACACATTTCACCACAATGTAGAGTTAGAAGACTGGTAGACAAAAAGATATATGCATGGTTTCCGAAAACTAACTTTTCAGGACCCTCAAGAACGTGGGTACCAAAGGTCACATCTACTCTTGATGCAGGTGGACCTTCCCTCCTCAACTGAGAGTAAGTGGATTCTCGATAGTGGATGCTCGCGACATATGATGGGAGATGCAAATCTTTTTGCATCACTATCGATGAAGAGAGAAGGATACGTATCCTTCGGTAACAATCTCAAAGGGCACATAATAGGTAATGGTATTATTGGTCATCCTTCCTCTCCTGTAATAAAGGATGTCTGCCTAGTGACCGAGTTAAAGCATAACCTGCTCAGCATTAGTCATCTTGCTGATCATGGATATGATATTAACTTTGGATAAAACAATTGCCTCATCTATGATAGGTCAACGGGAGACATTGTTTTTGAAGGGAAAAGAGAGGATAACATTTATATTTTCTATCTTTCTTTAGATACTAACAATGCAGGTAGATGTTTATATGCCCACAAAGATGAACGATTACTTTGGCACCAGCGTCTTGGTCATGCCAATATGGATACTATATCTAGGTTATCAACCAAGAAGCTAGTGAGAGGATTGCCCGACATCACATTTAAAAAGGACACGGTATGTGCCGAATGTGAATTGAACAAGGCAACCAAATCCTCATTTCATTCTATCAACTCTGTAAGTACTACTAGACCCCTGCAACTACTTCATATGGATTTATTTGGTCCTAGTAGAATAGCGAGTCTTGGTGGCAAGCTTTATGCATTTGTTATTGTTGATGATTTTTTAAGATTTACTTGGGTTTTCTTTCTCACAAATAAGAGCGATGCTATTTCTGTTTTCAAAGTTTTTGTAAAGAAAGTTCAAAACAAAAAAGGCTACATGATTACTCGAATCCGAAGTGATCATGGAGGCGAATTCGTAAATTATGATTTTGAAAATTTTTGTAATGCAAATGGTTTTGATCATGAATTTTCTTGTCCAAGAACTCCTCAACAAAATGGTATTCTGGAGCGGAAGAATAGGACTCTCGGCGATATGGCTAGAGTCATGTTGAATAAATTTTCACTTCCGAAATATTTCTGAGCAGAAGCTGTCAGTACAGCATGCCACATTTTGAATAGGGTGCTTATTCGTCCCATTACGAAGAAAACACCCTATGAGCTTTGGTTTGGGAGAACCCCCAATGTTTCTTATTTTAAAGTTTTTGGATGTAGATGTTTTATCCTTAACACCAAAGACAACTTAGGCAAATTTGATGCCAAAGCTGACGATGGTATTTTCCTTGGTTATGCCGCCAAGAGTAAGGGATATAGAGTCTTTAATAAACGCTCACTAATTGTGGAGGAGTCAACAAATGTGACTTTTGATGAAGATAACAGTGCAGCAAGTACTCTTGATGATGACGTTGAGCCATCAACTTCTACTCCAATGAATAAAACAAATTCTCTGGAGGGCTTGCCAAAGAAATTCTCTTTCAAGCCTTCTCATCCAGAAAATTTAGTGATAGGTGAAGTTTCACGTGGAGTAACTACCAGATCATCACTAAGAGACTCTATTGCTAGTACTGCCTTTATTTCACAAGTTGAGCCGAAAAACATTTCTGAAGCTTTTAATGATGAATTTTGGATTTCTGCTATGCAAGAAGAACTCAACCAATTTGAGAGGAGCCAAGTGTGGGAACTAGTTCCTAGACCTGCTAATCACTCGATAATTGGTACTAAATGGGTGTTTAAAAACAAAGTAAATGAAGATGGTTCAGTCACACGCAACAAAGCTCGTCTAGTAGCTCAAGGATACAACCAAAAGGAAGGTATCGACTACGATGAGACGTATGCTCCTGTAGCTAGACTAGAATCCATTCGGATGCTTTGTGCATTTGCAAATTATCAAAATTTCAAATTATTTCAAATGGATGTGAAAAGTGCTTTCTTGAATGGTTTTATTAAGGAGGAAGTTTATGTCAAACAACCTCCTGGCTTTGAAAATCACAAATTTCTCGACCACGTGTTCAAGCTGAAGAAAGCGCTTTATGGCCTCAAACAAGCCCCCAGAGCTTGGTATGAAAGGCTAAGCAGTTTTTTGCTTGAGAAAGGTTTTTCAAAAGGGAAAATTGACACTACACTTTTTATAAAATCTTTTAAAGACACTATTCTATTAATTCAAATTTATGTTGATGATATCATTTTTGGTTCTACTGATGAAACCCTCTGTCAAGAATTTGCCAAGTGTATGCAGACATAATTTGAGATGAGCATGATGGGAGAACTCAACTACTTTTTTGGTCTACAAGTGAAACAAATGGCTAATGGAACTTTCATCTGTCAGTCGAAGTATACAAAGGATACGCTGAAGAAGTTTGATCTTGACAACGTCAAACCAATCAGCACTCCAATGGCTACTTCAACCAAACTAGAACCAGATGAGAGTGGCAAACCCGTTGATCAACGTAAGTATCGAGGTATGATAGGCAGCTTACTTTATTTAACTGCTAGTCGCCCCGATATCATGTTTAGTGTTTGCCTATGTGCTAGATATCAAGCAAATCCTAAGGAATCACACTTGACCGCAGTTAAGCGTATCTTTCGATACCTTAAGGGTACGGTTACAGTGGGCCTATGGTATCCCAAGTCAACATCATTTGACCTCATTGGTTACTCTGATGCTGACTTCGCTGGATACAAGGTCGACCGTAAAAGTACGAGCGGCACGTGTCATTTATTAGGAAAGACTTTAGTCTCCTGGTTTAGCAAGAAACAGAACTCTGTCGCACTATCCACAACAGAAGCTGAATACATCACAGCTGGGCGTTGTTGTGCACAAATTCTGTGGATGAAGCAAACCCTTGAAGACTATAATCTATCTTTCATGCACATTCCTATATTCTGTGACAATACTAGTGCTATTAACTTGACTAAGAACCCTATCTGTCACTCACGCACAAAACACATTGAGATTAGACACCACTTTTTGCGTGATCATCAGCAAAATGGCACGATTAACTTAGAGTTTATTGACACTGATCATCAGCTAGCAGATTTCTTTACTAAGCCATTATCCGAAGAGCGCTTCAATTTCCTTTGTCGTAAACTTGGAATTTTAGATGAAGCTGTCATAAATTGAAACTCACCTGCGTAAATATCGATTATATTATGATTCTCTTACGATGAACTTGCTATGGGTACAAGCCGAAAGGGCCCTTCTGACAACAAGGCGTAAAAGCCTAAGCGACACGGTGCACTAGTCCACAGGACTACCGCTAGCTGGGATCCGGCCCCTGCAGCTAACCCATGGCAACTTCAAACTATTGAATTATGATATATTTCCTTATTTATTATATGGTTCGTTTTGATTTCTTACTGCTGATTCACTATTTCTCAAGTTTCATCCTGCTATTTTTTATATTGATTGAATCTTTCAAGCTATTTCTTTCATATCTTACTTACTTTTCCATACTTAGCCATTTTTCTATCTTCTGGCCTGTTTTTTAGTTCTGGAACAAGGATCCAGAACTCGGGCTGAACTCTGTCCCCAACAGAGTTCGGGCCGAGTTCGGTCCCATTGTTCCAGCGTCGGGGACAGCCTCAGCTGTTTGATCATTTTCGATCGTACGGTCCAGATTCCCTCCGACCAAAGAAAACCCTCTCTTTATTTTCGGGTGTTCTTCTCTCTCCTTAATTCTTTCCTTCTTTTCCACCTCTCCAAACTTTTCCTACAAACCCTAACCTTAGTTTTCTATCAAGAGTGCTCCATTAGTCCTCAAAATCAAGGGAAAGGGGTTTCTCATCATTCTCTTCCACTGTTTGTTGTTGATTTCATGTATATCTCCTTCTTTCTCTCCATTTCAAGTTCTCTATTTTTTTTGCAAATGGCTCCTCGCTTGCCCAATCGTGGGAAGAGGATCCGAACCGAGGGTGCTTCCTCTTCGAATCCTCCTCCTCCTATTGAGCAAGTAGCTGAACAACAACCCATTCATCCGTTGTTCAACCCGCCTAGTCCCCACGATCCTAATACATATGACGACCGATTGTTTATGTCGCTAGACGCATCTAACGAGTGGTTTAGCGACTTTCGGACCCGTCCGGTGTTCGGGGGACATCCTATAAATTTTACCATCTTTTCTCAATATGAATCATTGTTTCGTGATCTATGTTTGGATGAGTTAGTTGCCTCAAACTTTGTCATTTACCGTAGTGCCATCCAAATGTTTTATTGCAATTTGACTCACGATGCGACCCACATCTATTCCCGGTTTGCCGGTAATGATATTGCTTTTGATGCTTCTGAGTTGGGCGAGTATCTTGTACTTCAAGATCTCGATATTTGGGATAAGCTTGTGGAAGCTCGCCAATTCCAATTTGTTGGTGAAACTTTTCTTGAAAGTTTCAAGAAGGAATTATGTGCTCCTAACATAAGTCCTCGCAAGCTTATGGCCAAGCATCTCAACCCATATTTCTATGAGCTTCATCGAATTATTTTCAACACTATCTTGCCAAAAGCTGGCTCCACCGATGAAGTTACATACTTTGAGATCTCTGCTTTGTATCACCTTCATTATCGTATCCCCTTCAATCTTCCACGGACAATGATGGACTGGATGATAAACTGTAGGAAGAAACCAAGAGCCTTAGTTTATCATTTATACCTTCCTATGGTTTTTCGTGCGTTCATTATTCCTATTCATGACTGTCAGTTCTTGCCTGCTCCTGCTTTCCTGTCCAAGGCACGACGCCTTCAGGCAGTTGTTGCTTCTCCTGACACATCTGAGCATTCTGATGAGGAGCCTGACGCCCCTCCACTCGGTCAGGATGCACCACCTCCACCTGCCACTCTTGAGTCTATTCAGACTATGCTCCGGGATCGTTTTGCTTTTGAGGACGATCGCTGGACTCAGATGGACTATCGGACTACCCTGCAGATGAGTGCCCTCAGAAACTCGCTGCATGATATCCGGTATTCCATGTCTCGTCACCCCTCTATGCCCATTCCCATGGAGCGGGGTCCTGGTCGCGCTGGATATCGCATTGACGACCCCTGGGTCATGCGTTACCTGGATCCGGATGCTGCTATCATGGACCCCAGCCGTTCATTCACTGATCATTCAGACTCTCTGGGCCTTCTCGTGCTCCGTGATGGAGATTGGCTACTATCTGCTGCTGCTGCTGATGATTATCTTAGTTGATGCTTTTTGATTTCTAGTTATTTAGTTTGTTTTTGGTTTTATGTACTTGGATGTTCTAAAACTCTGGTTGTGTGGGATGACATTTTATGCTTATCGTAGTTTTATATTCTATGCTAGTGACTCATTTTGATTATTCATATACTGTTTCTTCTCTGCTTGGTGTGGTTGTATCACTATTAATTGTCTATACTGCAGTTTCTATGCTATTCATTCATCTGCAGTCTATATTGCTAAATGCCAAAAGGGGAAGAACTATGTATATTCTGAATATATTTGTTTCTTTCGTATATCTGTGCTTGTTTGTGCTTTTTGGAGATATTATTTATCAGGCCAACAGGTTCAATACATTATTTACGGGGGAGCTATTGCTTCTAGCTCAGCACCGTTCACTGATTATAGGGGAGCTATTATTTCTAGCTCGGCATCGATTATGGGGGAGCTATGTTGCTATAATTAAATGTGTCCAGGTATGAATATTGAATATATATATATTATTTTGCCAATTATCAATATGGGGGAGATTGTTGACACAAAGTCACAGTCAATCAAATATTGACAACATTGACTAAATAATATCTGTAATAATTCAATACGACACACGGCGTCTGCATTAAGCTCAAGACAAACAACAGCTCAGCCTCCGCTCTTCAGTTATTCGAGTCTGTATTTTACATTTTCTTTTAGTCTAGACTAATGTAATCTGAGTCATGCTGAGCTCTTAAAACTTAGACTATAGCCTACCCAATAATCCTAAGCTCCACCAAACCAGATATTGCCCAATGGTCCCCTTAGAACCACTCTGTGCTCTGGAGACAGAGCTCGGGCCGAACTCTGCCTCCACACAGAGTTCGGGCCGAACTCTGTCCCCTAGAAATCAGGAACTCTAATTTTAGGGTTAGCTGGTTGCTAGTTGTCCAACGGCCAAATATTTGAATTTTCCTACCCGAATTCTGGCCGAATTCTGTCTATAAAAACACTATAAATAGGACATGAATTCTCTCATTTCAAATCATCCAATCTTCTCTTCTCTTCTCTCTTATAGCTCAAATAAGCCATACCCTTCCCATCTACTAGCCACAAGCCTCCTAAGTCTCGAGTGCTCAGCATCTCTCGGTTAGGATTCTTGTGCAAGAGTTGAAGAAGTCGTTTGGACAATTCCAAGCAAATCGCCACTGCGATCCTCTGTAAGAAGTTGACGTGCTCTTCTGAAGTAAAGGTACGGGTTGTAAACTACTATTTCACAAATAGTGGATTTAATCCTGAGCTAGAGTTCTCAGGCCTGGACTAGTCCTCCACGAGGGAAACCAGGTTAAAATCGCTGTGTTTGCGTATGCTTTCTTGCTCTTCATTTACTTTCTGCATTTTACTCTGATTATTTATTATTCGTGAAAGAGTTAATTTTTTAATTGGTTATTTTCTATATAAACTCTATTCACCCTCCTCTAGAGTTGCCACCTGTTCTTCAGGTTGTGCCATCGCATCCTAGCTAGCCTAGTGGTATTTGTCTTGCCCTTTATTGTGCCCCCAAAAAAATTTATAAAAGATCTGCTCGATCGGTGCGAGAACCTTCTTAGTAGGGGAGCACGCCGCTAGAGTATGGATGGGAATGAAAGTGAGCACATGATTGATGAGGATCATCTTTCCGTCCGGAGATAAAGTGGCGTTATGCCATCCCTCGAGTTTGTTCCTAATTCTGGTGATCAAGTTCTCAAAGATGCTAGCGTTTGATTTCCCATACACGAAGAGACAACCGAGATAGTTGAATTGAGGGTGTGCCACCGAGAAGGAAGTTATGTTGGAGAGTCTGACTGTATTCTCTCTTTTGATACTGTGGTGGGCGTAGATAATGCTCTTGGAATGATTGATCTTCTGCCCTGAGCATCTAGAGTACCTCTGCAGAGTGTTATGTACAACCTCCATCGTTCCAACGTCCCCGAATGAGAAGATGAGTAAATCGTCGGCGAAAGCCAGGTGGGTGATGGTAGAGCATCCACTGGATGTGTGATAGTGCTGGAAGTTAGGAGTGCTGACCATGTTGTTAAGGTTTCTGCTGAGGGCATCTGTTGCTATGATGAAGATAGTGGAAGATAGCGGGTCGCCCTGTCTAACACCGCGGCTAGATTTGAAGAACCCCTCGGATTGGCCGTTGATAACTGTGGAGAACCATGAGTTACTGACGGATCTCCATACAGTGTTAGTCTAATTTTTCGAGAATCCGAATGCCCTGAAGACCCAGATCATAAATTGCCAATCCAATCTGTCATAAGCTTTCTCCATGTCTATTTTGATGGCTATGTTGCCCCCTCTAGCAGGAAATTTCATGCAGGTGATTAACTCTTGGGCTAGCATAATGTTGTCCTGGATGTTCCTCTCTTGAACGAACCCGCTTTGCTCCTCAGAGATAATTTTGGGGAGTGTACATATCATTCTGGTGGCAATGATCTTGGAGATAATTTTGTTGGTAAAAGTGCAAAGACTGATGGGTCAAAAATTACGGAAGGATTCAGGGTTATCTTTTTTGGGATAAGGATGAAGTTGGCGCTGGAGATGGCTTTAGGGTATGTGGCTCCTTCGAGGAAAGCGATTATCGCTTCGGTGATATCCTACTTGATGATATTCCAGCAGGTGCAAAAGAAGATACCTGAAAAGCCGTCCGGGCCTGGGGCACTATGCACGTTCAGAGCCCATACCGCCTCTTTCACTTTCTGTTCCGTCAGAGGGCGTTCCAACTAGGCATTATCGTGGTCATTAATGAGAGTGGGGATTTGGTCCAGGAATGATCTGTCTTTGTGAACCGTCTCTTTAGAGAATAATTTGGAGAAGAAGTCAGCAGCGACCGCTTGGATTCTCTTATAGTCTTTAATGATGTTCCCATTCTCATTAGCGGTATGGTGGATCGATAGTTTGTGTCTACGGCCATTGACGCAGGCGTGGAAATATTTCGAGTTTTTGTCCCCCTCGCTGTCCTATTTCAGCCTCGCTTTCTGCTTCCTGAAGTCAATCTCAACTTTGATCCTGAATTTGAGCATAGCCTTGGTGAGGTTCAGGGCTCTCCTGGCCACGGGGGATCGGTCCGATACGAACATGGCTTCGGCACGGGTGACATCGTCCTCAGCAACCCGAACCGCTTGAAAAATGTCCCCGTAGGCAAGTTTGCTCCAATTTGATAGAGCTTTTCTCGTAGCTTTGAGCTTGTTGCTCACCCTAATGAGGGGATTGGAAGAGTCCTGACGATTCCAAGCTTCCGCTACGATACCCAAAAATTGGGGGTGGTCGGTCCAGAAGTCGAGGAATTGGAAGTTCTTTTTGTATGGCTTGGTATTGTTTTTTATTTCAACCAGTAGAGGGGTTTGGTCTGATTCTATGGAGTTGAGGTGAGACAGGGTGGTGTTGATCCCCATTTCATGCCAAAGCGCATTCTTGAGGGCTCTATCCAAGCGGGAGTATTGACGACGGTCACCTTCCTGCATGTTGCACTAGGTGAATTCGTTGCCATTGAACTGGAGAGGGGAGAGATGAGTGTTGAAGATGAAGTTGTTGAAGTCTAGCATAGCAGATATGGGAGGGGTCCTGCCTCCGTTTTTCTCTTCTCTGCAGGTGATCGCATTAAAGCCCCCAATGCAAAGCCAAGGGGAGTTGGTGTTGTTGAGGTAGGTGTCAAGAAGGTCGCTCCAGAGGTGTTTCCGCTCAGCGATATCGTAGCTGCCGTGGACCGCTGAGAGGATAACACGCTCCGGTAGCATGGGGTAAACAATCCAGCATGAGAGGGATTGCCGAGAGTCCTGGATGACACCGAACTTGACGTCCTTTGTACCGAGGATCCAAATATCGTGCTCGCCTGCAATGGCCGTGGGTAGGCCCAGTTGCAGCTGGATGATTTAAATCTTTTAGGGAGAATTTTGGGTTCGATAATAATGTGGATATCAATCTTGTGGATTTTTCGAAGGCTGGAGATTCTCCTTAATGTAGGTTTGTTCGCCAGGCCGTGGATGTTCCAGGATAGGATGTTAAGCATTCATGAGGTTGTGGGATGGTTTTTTGTTCTGCTTGGCAGCGGATCTGGTTTGGATGGTTGCGGTTTTGTCGGTTCCTATCTTGGCAGTTTTCCCGCACGAGGTTGACGCTTCCGCTGTCGTAGAGGTGGGGGAGACGCGAGTAGATTGCTCGTGAGGAACCGTGGGTGGGCCTAACAATTCTCCTGCAGAGTCTACGGTTAAATCCTCCGTTGGGATGGCCAGGGAATCGCTCGCCTCTCAATCAGCAGAATAGCTTGCTGGAGAGGAAAACCCGCGACTTGGACCTGTAGACCTCTCAAAGCTTGGTTAGGCCCGAGGATAGCGAGGGCTTCTTCAACTGGGTCTGCGCTGGTGTGTAGTTGATCAGCTTCACTGGAGAGGATGGCCAGGGTTTCTTCCATAGAGTCCTCGATGGTGTGTTGTTGTTCTGTCTTGCTGGACTCAGTGATCGCCTGTACCCTCTTCGTCATAAGGGGATTGGGCACTATCTTGGGGAGGGCTGAGTCATCTGGAGGGCTACCAGACACCGTAGGTGCTACCGCACCCTCCGAGTCTAGAATGTCGATTTGATTAGTGAGAGCAAGATGATGGGGTATGAAGGGTATCAGGGCTCTGCTAGGGGCTCGTTCACATCTTTCTTGCCGTTACTGGAGCCGAATCGAGTGTGCGAGTTCGGAAGTGGTAGAAGGGGTGGCTTGTGGGACCTCCCCTCTGTTTGCTCGTTGTCTTTCCGAGTTGATTTCTTCTTGAGATCTGGATGAAGGCAGTGGCAATGCTTTGGTAGGTGGCCTCTTAAGTGGCAATGGTTGCAGTACATAATGTGGTTGTCGTAGAGGATTTGTTGGGTGTGGGTTTGGTTGCCCAGCTCGATGGTGATAAAATTGGGTGGTTCGGAGGTGAGGTCGAGTTCTACACAAATTTTGGCATAGTGAGCCTTGGTGAGGATACTGGTCTCTGGCGCCGTTACCACATACGTACTGAAGGAGTTTGCAATACGCCTTAGTACCACTGGGACAAAGCATATGAGGGGTAGGTTAGGCAGGGTCACCCATGCTGCGACCATGGCTGAGTCTTCTTTGGTGTTGAATCCTGGTGACCACTTGATAATCTTCATCTGGTGGGTATTGATCCTGCAAGTGCCCTTGGACCACACATTTCTGTGATCGCGGTCGGGTGAGAGGTGTAGGAGAATATGTCTAGGCTCGAGGGGGGCAACATGATAATCCGTCGAGAGTTTCCAACTGGCTATCGCCTCCTGCACCCTGGAGAGTTTGGGGCATCCGGTGGAAAATTTAAGTATAAAGGTGTAGGGGAAGGACTCTGACAGAGAAGTCAATTCCAGGTGAATCTAAGGTTATTAAAAACTATTAAGGGATATATAGGTTTTATATATAAAAAAGGAATATAAGAAAAGAAAACAAAACAAAAGAAAAAAAGGAAAAGAAAAAAACAAAAAAACAAATCAACACTGTTCCTTGCAGAACAGTGATCGAATAAAGCCCAAGCCCAAAGGGGGCACCCGACCCCTATAGCAGATATATATATTGAAAGAGAGAGAGGGAGAGAGGGACTAGAATGCTCATTCACAATTAGGCTTAATTTATTTGTTTTTAGAGAATACTAGGATTATCAGTCCCATATTCAATTCGACTGTCGGGTAGTTAAGCTTGCTATATAGACCATTTGATTTAGGTAGGATTGATTGAATTTCTATTAGATACTTGAGTAATTCTCCTAGAAGGGTATTATTGCATTTAATATGAGGGTACGACCTAAGGTGGGTAGACTTTCGCTTGGTAATTCAGGCCTCCTTAGGGTTCATTTCCTAATCATTTCTGCAATTTTATTTGCTCCCCTCTAATCACCATCATCATATCATAAAAGTTGTATTGCCTATTTTTTTCTCATTGGCCATAAGTAACTATTTTTCCCTAAGAGTCTATATTATATTTCCATCCATTGGGTTGAGCCTAACATGATCCATTATCCATAATCCATATATCTACTCCGAGTTGACTTTGTTGAAATTGAAGATATATACGTTTTTCTCTCAATTTTGAATATTATAGGAATAGAAATTAAAGTTTATATTTCTCCTATCTTCGATTAGTTTCTTCGTAAACAATCGTTGATTTTCAAAACTGGTCTTTCACTTCAAAGACAGATACGTATACTTTTTCTATCATGATCAAAGTGTTTGAAATTCTAACTTTCTATATCATGATCAATCTGTTTAATAATTTTAGAAGCTCCTTTAAAAATTTATGGATATAGTTGAAAGAACGATCAATGACTTACGATGTCACGATAGCAACGCACTGTCGTCACTTATTTGAATTATCGAGACTATGGGTTCACTGCAGCCAACAGCGCACTGGCGTGGCATGATCCCTAAGTTGAAGTAATTTTGAGTAAATATAAGTTATCGAATGTTATTAAACCTATGTCCTTACTGTCCTATTTTAACTCTTGAGTTGCATGTTAATATTGGTAGAGCTAATAGAATATTCGATACAATATCCTATTTAAGTCATGAAACCAAGTGTTTACTGCAGCCAAATGTACACTGGCGAGGCATGGATTCTTGGTAAAATGACTTCAGATATGCATACGGTTTTCGAATACCATAGAGGAAATACCTTTATCGGCATCTGACCATTGATTTTCATGATCCGCAAAACCTTGCACTCTCGTTCCTAACTGATTTAATATGCTATCTCTTATTATCGTATTATAAATAAGCTTGTAGTTATTCCTTTCTTATCCTTCTTATCTTCTAATCTTGAGTCATGATTTGACTCCTCCTCATTTAAAACCTATTAGTAGTCTTTAGTCCACATTCCACTAGATTCATAATTGTATCTATATTATGATTCTACGATCATGCCTATATAATTGATAAACAATTTCGATTTGGATCACTCTTACGACTTTTGATCATGATTAGACCTTTTTTATTATTATATTTCGTTCGTGTCAATTCACACATCTTTTTAGACGCATGCCTAAATAAATGTTACTTAAATAGTTAATTGGGTTAATCGTGCCAAACAAACTTGAATTTCGATCGTTCCTAAACGACTTGGGTTGTGACTAAACTATTTGACTATAATCATAATCGAGCATATATTTCAACTCTATTATCGCTAATGTTTAGTTTTTTTATCATGTTTACTTTGATCGTATTCATATTCGTGCCTAAATTTTAATCATGCTTGGAAGACTTGCATGGTTAGCCTTGATCGTAACTACATTCTACTCGTATCAAAGTAATTTAATCATGTTAGACTTTGTCTAACTTTTGATCGTTGATCATGCTTACATAATTTCAGCTAGTGGTTAATCGTGCCTAATGACTTTTAGCTAATTCTATTTTTCGCTTCTATCCTTAAGCATGCATAGATCTTATCTTGACTAGATCCTTGACCATATAATTCGATCATATTTTGATCACGCCTGATCAAGCAATCGTACTAAACCAAAATTCCCTGATACCCTTAAAAAATAGTGACTCAATTATTTTACAACCGTGCCAACTCGCATCTTTTCGTAGACTTGATTATATAATTATGCCTAAATAATTTTTGGTTAAATAAGTTAATCATGTCTAATGACCTTTCTTGTTTAGATAAATCTATTCCAATTATATCCTTCACCATTGTGACTAGGCCCTTCAACTATACTTTACTCGTACCACGTGGGATCTTTTCTTAAGGTTCTATTCACGATCTAACTCCTTGATCATTGATCAAATCATTTTTTTGATTATATTCTTAGTCATACCAAATCGTGACTTTGAAATTTCGAAGACGAATATATTTCTAAGGTGGGTATATTGGTAATCCCACTTCCCGAGTTTTCAATTTATTTATTTATTTATTGTAGTGGTAGTTTTAAATATTTTTTCTAAATTAGATATATAATTTTTTAAATTATATTATAGATAATTTGATAGGAAAGGATTACCAAGAATTTGGTTTAGAATTCATAGAAATATTGTTCAAATAGTTGGACAATATAAAATACTAATTTATATTATTAAAAGGCTAGATTTGAATCCATGTATGTATTTTAATATTATGTAATTAGTTTGAATATTATTTTGAATCATAGAATAACTATGTTGAACAAGAATCAATTTGATCGATCAAGGGTCTATTGATTTGCTCATATTAATGAAAAAGATTATTTTAGATTTTCAATCCTTATCAATTTAGGAACCCCACCTAAATAAAGGGGAGGCCCCTTTTATTTTTCTCCACAAATCCCTAGTCCCCTGTCACGACCTGCACCCAGATATACGGGACGGGTACTAATACGTGGGCCACGGTCAGCCTACGTCACAGTATCGGCGGTAGAGCGCTGTCAAGTACCTAATACTAACTGCAATATCTAAAAGATCCATAACTATAAAGGTACTCATATCACATCACAAAAGCAAAGGAAGATAAGACAAGAAAGATAACAATATCACTAGAACAACTAGAATCTACAAAGGATCATATGCGACAAGAATGAAACGGAAGAAAAACAATAAAAAACTAAAATAACTACCAGGCCTAGCACTAGGCCTAGCACTCCTGGGAGACAACTCACGATTAAAGAATATCGAGATCTGTCTCAGCTAGCAACATCCTATAGTCCAATAATGAGGGCATAACAACTCCTAAAAATATTGTCAACGTATCCAGTTAGGATGGAAACGAGTACATAAACTAATAGCAGTTCCATATGAATTGACAATTTTATAAGAGATAATTATAATGAAATATAAGATGAAATATCAAGACTAGAAATAAATTAGTATATGTAAAACTGGATATCATGTCAGGGTATAAAATACTGGAATGTAGAACAGTACAGTAATATATGATGTATAATATAAATATAAACAGTGTCTTGAGATATTAGAGCATTATGTGATCGGCTTGGGTCAAGATCAGGCTCTTTCATTTGACCGGCTATGGTGCAAGAACAAGCACAGGTAAACCTGGAGATCAGGCCGGCTAAAATGGAAAGCTATGGAGCAAGTAATATCAGGTTAGGCTTTACCCTACGTGAGGCATAGGTAAAACTATGATGCAAGTAGTAACCAGTGGGGTATGATCACATAACCTCTAATAACTCCCCATCTCCGAGTAGTCTAATGGATTCGGACATGTCACGTCATGATGCGGGATTCTCTAAGAGGGTAGCAAATCTCCTTAGGAATCGACGTCTATACAAGTACAAGAAAACAAGATTGAACAATGTACCAATATACCTTGATAGGATCCGACGTATACTAGTCCGTGTACCATCGTGTTGGGAATCAAGTAAAACACTACAACTGAATCAGATATAGTAGATATCAAGATAATGAAAACTATCAGAGAATGTACTCGCTTGTTGTCCTGAGCAATAAGTGAGGGTCTATGCCTGAATCGACGTTACAGAGACCTAACATGAATTTACAGGGTTACTTAGTGTTCTAGAGTAAACAATATGTATAAATACATTAATGTTATGCTTCTAGGCCTATTTTAGGTCAAACTCAGTCAAACTAAGTCAAACTGGGTCAAAGGTTGACTTACAATTGACTTTGGTCAACTGGTCAACTCATAGTCCACTCTAGGTTAAACTAGGTCAAAGCTAGTCTCTATAATCATCCATATGGTCAACTTGTCAATTTCAGTGATGTAAAATCACTAGAATCGACGGATCTCAATTTCGATGCAAGGATCTAAAAATACGAACCAAAAAGAGAAGAATTATAACAAATGGTAATAGATAAGGGAAAAAGTCTACAAATTTTGTCGGATGATGAAACAAACATCATCAACATGTCCAGAATGATCAAAATAGCTGGGATAGCCTACCCATAAGTCCAATTTGGACACAGGGACAAGAAGGTAATTTCGGATCAAAACGACATCCGTGTTGGATCCACTTTGTACCGAAAAATGTGCTAGGATAAAGTCCTCAAAACCTAGCAAAATATATGTCCACGAATCCAGAATGACGATACAAACTCAACGGTATATCCAGAAATGAATTCTGATGACCCGATCTCAAAATGGTCCGTTGACCTGGATATTGGAATCTGATTTGCACGAAAATGCGTGTCGGTGCCAATGTCCACTAAGTCTAATAAAGTATATGTCAACGAGTCCAGAATGACGAACTGTTTATCATAAATTGGATTCCGATGAGCCAATCTCAAAAAGGCCCGTTGACTCGGACTGTGGGGCCCATTTTGCACCGAAATGCGTGTCGGGGCCCACATCCTCCAAATCTATCAAACTTTATATGAATTCGTTCCAGAACGACGCCACGAGTCTACTGGTGGTGTCAGAAATTGAATCCTTAGTCCGGGTTCAAAATTAGGATTTTACAAGTTGGAAATTACGAATTTGGACGTCTAATTTTGGCGTCAAATTCAACCAATCAAACAAGCTCACAATGAAATAAAACTTAATGGGCAGGAAGAGGGTTATACCAGCGGTGCACAGGAACTGTTGGCACACCAAACGGAGCTACGATGGCGGAGATACGAGTCGACGAAGTTGGCTCCATAAAACTGTCCAAAAAATAACACAATATAAATGGTCAACTTGGTGGCCGATTTGACATAGCAAATGACAGAATTAACGGATGAAACGGGTGAAATTTGACACGGGTGAAGGGGTATATTTTAAGATGGAGACGGAAGAAAAGGATCGACGATCCAACGGTCGGATTGTCCAGAAAATGTGCACAAAGTTGCTGCAACGAAACACGAATTCTGAGTTCAAAACTTGTGCGTCACGACAGGATGCCGTACAAAATGCACAAATAACCTCTTTTACGCGTCGAAGAGGTCGAAGATCTCCACGGGGAGGTCACCCGGTGGTTCGTCGGACAAGGAGGCGTTCGTGGCAGTGCGTGGTGGTGCGTTGTGGTGCGGACTTGCCGCTGCACATGTGTGTTGCTACTGCCACGCGTGGTGCGTGCACACCCGCGACTGCTGCGCTCCACGCGCATACCTGCACGTGCGTGCGTGGCGTGGCCCAAAATTAAATTGGATGTTAAGTCACATTTTACGGCATACGATAAATCGGCCTAAATTGACCCGAAAGTTGCACGATGCAAAAAGAGCACAAGAGAACATATTTCAGTGGGACATGATATATCAAAATGAAGATAATCTTGTCTACTATAAACCAATGAAAAAAGTTTCCAAAGATTGAAATCTTTGACGCTCTTGAATTCAAAGTCACGAAAAAGTGCATTTAATGATAAAAAACAATCAAATAAAAATGAATTATCAAAAATAATTCATTTAGAAAATTTGAAAAAAAATCCCTAAAATTCAGGGAGCTTACATCCTACCCACCTTATAAGAATTTTGTCCTCGAAATTAAAGGTTGGTAGTGGGGTTAAAACATGATAAAAAGTTTAGGCAATATGTTAGGCACGATCAAAGAACGACGAGTTTTTGCAAGATCAAGATAATCAATTCAAAATTATTCAGACACGACTAGGGATTTTGGCACGATAGAATCATGATATGAAGAAAATTATATGTGCACGATTTTAGAAATACGTTAAGTCATTGGAGCACGATCTTAGTGATGACTAAGAGAACTGAAAATATAAATGAAGTTCGAGTACGGGGTGATCTGTAGAGCTTAGGTTTGGTGAAAATCAACCTCAAAGTCGCACAGGCACGATCAAGATGAAAAGTTAATCATGACCAAAACAAGGTTTGGCATGATTGAGATAAAATTTTAGGCACAAACAAAATTGAAGT
Source organism: Iris pallida (assembly GCA_029216955.1). Taxonomy (NCBI): domain Eukaryota; kingdom Viridiplantae; phylum Streptophyta; class Magnoliopsida; order Asparagales; family Iridaceae; genus Iris; species Iris pallida. The sequence continues at coordinate 6,103,520 of JANAVB010043219.1, forward strand.
CAAGGTCTGATAGGCACGATCGAAGATTTAAAGAGTATGATAATTTAAGTCACGATAAGCGATCCAAGTTCGGACGTGATTAAAATTAGAAATAATTTAAGTTCACTTGGCACGATTAAGATATGAATACGAAATCAAAACTTGAGCATGTCTTAGGAATGGAACCGGAGTATAAGTATTTTCAGAATCAAATTCCCGCGGGAATAAAAAGTGGTTCAGACATCAACAAGTCCAAATTATGGCACGACAAACCACGAGAATTTCAGATAAGATTTGAGAATCAAATCATTGTCAGAAAAGATTTTAGGCACGATTTAAAAAAAACCAATGAGATCAAAATCGAAATTCAACATGATCATAGATAAGGTCAGTCTAACCATGGTCGACAGTATTAGATATGATGAAGAGCAGCCTAGGCATGACCAAACATAAAATCTCGGTATGATCAAGGATAGTATGAAGCTTAATCGTGATTGGAACAGAACTTAGTTATTTTTAATAATTAAATCAAAAGTTAAAGCACAAGTGGTAATAGCATTGAAAACCAATCACGATTAAAAATTTAAGTCTCGACACGATCTAAGTTGATCAATTCTTGATTAAAATAGGGTTTAGGCAAGATGACGAACAAGGTCATCAAAGTCTGAGTACGACCATCCGAGGTTGGAAATCTAGGTCACAATTGAATTTGAAGTCATTTAAGTCTAGTCAGCAATCAAGACTCTTTGGCATGATATACAAGATTGTAGAAGCATGGAAAATATGGGGTTCATACGAATCACAACTGGCCGCATAAATACTTTGGGACAAATTGGTCCGCATAAAGAAGAGCCGTATGACAGACTCAGCATGCCCCCTGCGGCCCATCTTCACCATCTCGCAACCAGACTGATTTGAGCAGCAGAAAGAATAGTTACTTATACGGCCAAGCTGATCAACCCTTCTGATAAAACTGACAAACTTGGCAAAACTGACCGCTCTGACATCTCTGACACTCTGACAAAACAAGGATAAGACATGATCAGAGAAAATGTCATGTCACCAGACTGGACATAGTCATGTGGCCAGAAGGACTGCTACCCGAGCCGTATGAACCTTATGCGGCTCAATCCATTCGTTCATACGGCCAAGGGTGACGGCAACCTGAGCCGCATGAGCTTTATGCAGCCCAGAATATAGAGTCTATGCGGCTAAAAAAGTCCCTAAGCTACATGCAGACTGCGACCTAAGCCGTATGAGTCTTATGCGACCCAGCGTGGCCGAACACTAAAAGACATATGCGGCTCAAAATGACTCAAGCAGACTGATTCTATCCTGCGATAAGACACGTGGCAGGCTGACCAAGTCTCAACTACCCAGATTTGCTGCAATAAAATCTCAACAAGTCACCAGCTGGCGGCCAAAGAGCGGGTCTTTGTGTGCTGTTGTAGCAACGTGGTCACGTGGCCATCTATGCGGCTCAAAATATTCTTTATCCCAAAATCACTATAAATAGCAGGGTACCACACCTATACTAAAGGCTGGCAACCTACGAAGGGCAATTTCTTCAAGAGCAAGAATCGTATCAGATAGTCCAAGGAGTAAGGCAGAGTTGCTACACTTTCTCGAGCCTCTATCGTCACCTCCCAGAATAAAAAAGTAAACAATTGTACTTAGACTGTTTCCTAGGATTTTTTCTAGGCTTTCTTTTCTACAAGCGAGTTTGCAATCAAGTTCAATTCCTCCATAATTTTTGTTCTTGACATTTAATGGCAAACACGATGGCGACTCTGCTGGGACAACCATCTCTTCTGATGAGATGTTGGTGACGCAATCTGACGCGTCCAAACTCGGCTCCGCACAGCAAATGCTCGTAGTTCATTTTGACCAACAAGCATTCAAAGTAAGGCTCTCTGAAGGGAGCGCCAGCCCATCGCAGAAGCGAGCCAACCCAAAGAGAACCCGCAGGACGTCGAAGCGCAAAATTGTTGCCCCCGACCAAGTTCTCGAAGAAGCTCCTTCTGCGGTCCAAGACGGTGATCAAGACTCTCCTGCGGCCTTGCTTCCGACCGCAGAGAACCTCACTGTCCCCAAATCCAGTTAAGAAAAATACTACAATGCTGAGTTTTGGGGGACACAAGGGAAATCCATGCGGACGAGGAAGATGCCGCATAAGAGAGATGGGCAGATGACCCATGCGGCAGCTGACTCTGGCCGCAGGCAGATAGCCCATGCGGTAGGCAACTCTGGCCGCAGGCAGGTCACCCATGTGGCAGCCTACTCTGGCCACAGGCAGATGGCCCATGCGGCAGCCAATCCTGGCCGTAGACAGGGTATCTTATGCGGCCATGTCAGAAGCTCTGTGTTCGACCATCTCTCATGCGGGCCCGACTCCATGTGGCCCATTGAGAATATAGAATATTCTAATCTGGACACTTCTTATTATGCGCCTTCAGGTGCTAAATCGAATAAGTCTAGGGCAGTGTGGGCCAAACAAGCCCATTCAACTGTCCAAGTTGTTGACCGTCAGCCGGCACCGTTAACTTTTATACTGGCTCCTAATGGAAAGTTGTACAGAACCACCCGCGTCCAGTCCCCCAGGGCTAATGGACAGGGTAGGTCTCAAAAGTCTCCCTCCAACGATCGAGAGCAAGTGCTTTTACTAGCCTCGAATCTGGGAACAAACATAATACCTACGCACCCATGTGCTCGGGATACCCGAGTCCACAAATTGGATGCAAAGGTAGATCAGCCTGCTATCGACTTGCGAGAGGTGATTACTCACAAACGCAAGAAGAAGGAAGCAACCTTAGCATGCGATAAGCCCCTCTCGGGATGTTGTTGCACCCAAGTCATCATCAACTGCTGCTATGACAAGTCGACAGCACCTGAAGATTGGCAATTCGTTTTCCAACGGCTGCACCAGCCAGCACCTTTCTAACAACAACTTGAGAAACATATGCAAATTTTGAGAGACGAGGAATTTTCTTTTGCCTCCTGTAATTCTACCCGGAAGGTTCTTTCCGGCAAGAAAGGAAAGAAGATTGGCTCTTCCAGCCCGGCAATCTCCGCCAGCACTACAAGGAAACTCTCGTCTGGATGATTGCCACCGATAACCACAGGAGGTGTCTACCTAGGCACTCGATCCAGAAAGAAGCTTCCAACACCTGGGGGTGCATCCGCGACCTCCCTGGGGGTAGATGTAGCTGGGGGTAGCAGTCTCCTCAATGTATGCGACAACCCGGTGTTCCAAGTGCATACACATGGGGTAGCGATCCATTTGAATTATGAAACGAACGTGGACATCCCTGAGGGTGACCGCCTTCGCCAAGACGATGCGACTTTCTTCACAGGGGGTACCACCCCTTCTAAGTCTAGGAGGAAGACATTCTCCGACGATTTCTCGGTACGGGGGTACGACACGGAGAGCACCTCTTCTACGATCCCTTCTACGTCTATCTACGTGCGTACAGTCTTTATGGCCGGCGATGATCATGAAGCACCTACTGACCGACAACGTCTAGAAGTACTTGAAGCCATGCTCCTGTCCTTGGTCAAGTCAGTAGACGAAATCAAAGCTGCCTTGCCGACTCAACCAGCAAGGATGCCTGGATGAACAAGCTTGGGACCCGCAGTCAATGCGAACTCCAACACGATCGCTCCTCCTTTGGGTGATAATCCTCTAGGAGCATTCGCTCCTTCGGCTACAGATGAAGCAAGGAAGGCAAGGAGGGAAGTCCAGGAGCTTCGAGCAATGTTCAATGCCCGAGACTCCTTCCGGGACCTCAGAATACGGTAGCCGTATCCCGTTGCGTGGAGAGATGTTCCTTTTTTGCCATGGTATAAACCGTTTCATATTGATTCGTATGACGGGAAGACCTATGCTAGTCGGTACATGACTTATTTCGAGGTTACAACCGACCATTTACCGCATAGCGACGCCATCCTCACACGATTATTTATCGGAGCATTAGAGGGAATCGCGTTCGACTGGTACCATAACCTTCCGGACAACTGCATCTATTCTTTTGATGGCTTCAAGCACATGTTCCTAGAAAGATTCTATAAAGTGGGACATGATGTGACAATGACATCCCTCATGGACGTCGTTCAGGGGAGAGGGAGCTAACAAGGAACTATATCAAGCGGTTCCGCCAAACCGCAATGAGATTGCCCCAAGGCAATCCCGAAAGCTCCTTTATTGAAATCTGCCAGAAGAAGCTGCTCCCCGCAATCAGCCTCTGGATGGGTAAAGATCAGTTCAAGGATTGGATGACCTTCATCATAAGCGCTACCAATGGGGAGGCAAAGTTAAAAAAGGCTCGCCAGCTGGGATTACACATCCCGGATGGAGAGGTCAAAGGCAAACATCCTGGTACCATCCCCAATAATAACAACACTGACGACACCTCCAATAACCGCAACAATAAAGGCAAACAGGCCCTGGTCGTTGGTACGACCAAGAAGCCTGAACAAAAGCAGGCAGAAGCTTAGTGGCCCAAAGTGAATTACTCATTCGAAGATAGTCATGTCAAGCATATCTTCGACATGCTCTTGCAAGGGGACAGGATCCAACTCCCTCCACCAAGGCGCGAGCCTCGAGCGGCAGAGATGGAGGACCCAAAATACTGCTATTTCTACTGCTATGTTCATCATGCCACTCATGACTGCTTTCAATTAAAGCAGTACATCCAGAGTCTTATCGACTCCAAAGCTCTGTCGCTAGACTTTGAAGAGGTTACCGTGGCGGCGAACATGGTGTCAATTCAGTTCGGTGACTTCCCTCCAACAAGTACTCACGACGGGGTAATACCTATCTCCCGGGTAACGATGGAGGTTACTAATCTTTCCCCCGTCTGGGACTGGATAACTGGCTTGGTACCTCTCACCACGACACGAGGAGATGTCATGTAGGTGCAACCCCGACTTAGTGCCCGAAGTGACCCAGGCGGTATCATCTCCAGCCAACAAAAAGACGGGCAGAAAGTCCAGATCTTGCCATACAATTTCAACCAAAGCTGAGGAGGCGGCGGCCGTTGTTACCCGGTCTGGGGCACAAGTTCAGCCCACTCCAGGTAGTTTAGTTGAAGACACTCAGCCAACAACGCTGCATGCCACTGATATTTTGGGGCCATCTCAGCCTCCACCGACAGATAGGTCCAAGCCAAAAAAACCCGCTTCGACAGGCGGCTCCGTAAGGATGCACCTCGGGGATTGGAGAGACCTTACAACTTTGACATATTAGCACAACTGGCTAATATGCCGGCAGAGTTGTCATTATACGAGCTCCTAAGGCTCTCCGAGGATCTTCGTGTCATATTGAGCGAAGCGCTCCAGAATGCTGACGCTTGCTTAGCCCAGGTCAAACCTCTAGGGGAAGACTCGTTGGCAGATCTCCAGGGAAGCAATTATGCAGATGCAATGCCCAACATCGTATTCACCCCACATGCATGTTCATCAAGACCAACTTGCATAATCGCCCCTTGTACTATACTGGATACATATGCGACATCAAGGTGGATCGGATGCACATCGATCCTGGCTCGTCGATAAGCATCATCCCGAAAAGCTTGCTTCAAGTCCTCGGCATCCCTATGCACCGGCTAGCGGCGACCAACACTGCCATTAGCGGTATCAACTCAGGAAGGAGCTATCCCTTAGGAAAGATCCGATTGAAATGTCAGATTGGCGACCTGAGGACAAAAGTTACCTGCTACGTCATAGATGCAGATACATCCTACAATATCCTCTTGAGGCGTCCGTGGATACATGACTATATGATCGTGCCATCCACACTCCACTTCAAATATGTCAGTAAGCACGGCTTCGTGAAGACTAAATTCATCGACGTCGATCCCTTCAAAGGGGTTGAATCTTATAATTATTCTTCGAAGGCTTGTCTATTTGAAGAATCCAAGAAGCACATAACTGACGAACTGGAGGTCATCACATGGCCAGAGGAATCCTTGAGAATTCATCTCCAGGCCCGTAAACCGGGCGAAGCCGCACCCCTTATCGTAACGTTGCATAAAGAGGTGGCCAGTTCTCCCGCTCCAGCTATGCAGTCGGAACCGATGGTCATCCGACTCCCAAGGTCCAGCCAGGAGCCAAAACCAGTCATAGGTCTGATGGTGATCCGATTGCCAAAATCCAATCAAAGGCGATCGGAAGATGCGAGGGCCCTCTGGGGAGCCGATGGTGATCCGATTGCCAAGATCCAGTCAAAAGCAATCGGAAGACACGAAGTCCTCTGCCGAGTCGATGGTCATCCATCTTTCCAAGACGAGCCAGTAACCAAGTGTCGATCTGAGACCCTCAGGCAAGCCAATGCCACAAGCAGAACTCTTGGTGGTCAAGTAGCCCAAGACAGCGTCCCAACCTCTGGTAATGCAGGGGGTAGCTGAAGAGGATGCAGAACTCGCGAAGTATCTTATTGCAAAGGTGGATAGTCCCTTTCCTGATGATGTAATCCCTGTGGACAAAATTCCTCATTTCATCAATAAGAGGCTGCCATTGAACTATCCTGAGTGTAATAAACTTAATCTGATGTATACTGTGGGGCACGATCGGGACATTAACCTACACACGCACAGGTGACAACCGTCCATACCGTAAACCGACTTACTCCCATTAGAGGTGCCTACTTCCTAGTCCCAGGCAGAAGAGAAGGGGATCACATGATCATCTTTAGCCGAAAAGAAGGTCCTTAACCTTTCACGCCTCAAGAGTTTGATCTCGAACCCGATGCTGGAAGATTACCACTCTACATGTATAGTCCTCAAGCCAAATACTTCATGTAAAAGTAGGGATACGATATGGAGGCTACCCCAGGTCTGAATCATGGCAACGGTCGGCGATCGCCTCTGCAGCTAACAGCCCCGGCCAAGAAATTTTAGAATTATTACGGCAAGTCCAAATACGGCCTCGGTTATGTTACACCAGTAACAACGCCCGAGAGCTCCGATGAGGAATACGAATGGCATTCTCACTCATCCGAATCACCTACATACGATTTCGATGACAACATTGGAGATATATTCAGGCATACATTATCTGTCAACATGGCATCCCCTGACATTGAAGAGGAAGACGAAGATCTACTTGAACCTCTTGAATTGGAGCCATGGGTCCAACAACTGGATGCATAATGGGAGAAGCGCTTTGAACTATGTGACCCTCCCACTGAAGATGAGGTCATGCAAGTTGACCTCGATGATGAATCCTCTCCATAGCCAATCTTCGTCAGTAAAAGCCTGACAGACGGCGAGCGGAAGTTGTTGTTGCAACTCGTCAGAGAATATATCGACATTTTCGCATGGAGCTATAAAGACATGCCGGGGCTAAACCCCGAGATCGTACTTCATAAGCTTAATATTCATCCGGACGCAAAACCAGTCAAACAACAGCAACGATGGTTCCATCCAGACATTATGAACTCCATTAAAATGGAAGTAAACAAGCTTATAGCTAGTGGTTTCATCCGCGAGGAGTAGCAACCAGACTGGATAGCTAATATAGTACCAGTCGTCAAGAAGAATGAAAAGATCTAAATCTGTATCGACTTTCACAATCTGAATGCGGCATGTCCTAAGGATGAATTCCTTCTTCCCATTACCGACATAACGATCGATAATACGTGTGGCTTCGAGCGCATGTCCTTTATGGATGGCTTTTTAGGATACAATTAAATCAAAATATCTTCTGACAATGAGAAACATACGTCATTTCGAACACCGATCGGCGTGTATTATTACACAGTCATGTCCTTCGGCCTAAAGAACGCCGGTGCTACATATCAACGAGCTATGAGCGCCATCTTCAGAGATTACTTGCGCAAGACGGTGGAGTGTTACGTTGACGACATTGCTGTCAAAAGCCGCTGCAAGGATGACCACTTACACGATTTGAGGATAGTGTTCGACCTTATGTGAACGCATAATCTGAAGATGAATCCTACCAAGTCCTTCCTGGGTGTGTCCAGCGAGAAGTTCTTGGGCTTTGTCATTACTTTCCGGGGCATTCACATAGACCCCGATAAGACAAAGGCAATCCTGGAGATGAGTCCGCCGAGGAACCTCTGTGAACTCTGCGGCCTTCAGGGAAGACTAGCCTACATCAAGAGGTTTATATCTAACCTCTCAGGGCGATGTCAACCCTTCACACAACTTATGAAGAAAGGTGTCTCTTTCGTATGGAATGAGGAATGCCAACGTGTCTTTGATGACATTAAGAAATACTTGACGAATCTGTCAGTTCTGATAGCCCCGGTTGCCGGAAAGTCTTTTCTGCTCTATGTAAGAGCGATGGAACACTCCCTCGGTGGCTTGCTAGCACAGAACAGTGATGCGGGGCACGAACAAGCCATCTAGTATTTCAGCCGAATGATGGTAGGACCGGAGCATAGGTACACCGCCGTGGAGAAGGAATGCCATGCCTTGGTGTTCGCCATTCAGAAAATACGACATTATGTGTCAGGACAGACCATCCATGTTGTCTCGCGAGTTAATCCCCTCAGGGTTCTCATGACCAAGCCAGGCGCACTCAGTTCTCACCTAGCCACTTGGGCAATACTGTTATCCCCCTACGACATGGTTTTCGTCCCACAGAATGCTGTCAAAAGTCAAGCTTTGGTCGACTTTCTAGCAGCCCATCCAGACTCAGGAACAGCCAGAATCTATGAAGAAATTCTAGACAAAGTCGTTAACTCAAATATGACTTCATATGATGACGTTTGGCGAATGTTCTTTGACGGTGCTTCAAGAACAGGGCCATAAGGTGATATCATCGCTGGAGTCGGGGTAGTATTAATTTCTCCCTTTGGGTTGGAGGTTAACCGGGCATATTCTCTCATAGAACCCTGTTCAAACAATGTAGCCGAATATAATGCTTTGGTCATCGGTCTTCGACTTGCAAAAGAAGTGGTAGTCAAATACCTAGAAGCATATGGCGACTCGCAGTTGATTGTCAATCAAATCTGAGGCTCATATGAGGTTCGTAACGCGGACCTGATTCCTTATCATCAGACAGCAATTGCTATCATAGCAATCTTGGAGGGGTTCTTTATAGAATATGTTCCTAGACTCCAGAATATTGAAGCCGATGCCCTAGCAGGCCTCGCCGCTTCTTTTGCGGTTCTAAATTATGCTCATCATCTAGTCGACGTGATAGGCCATGAGCTGGTCTCTCCCAAGAACAACATTCAACTAGATACGAGTTACTCCGTCCAGATGACCAATGACGTGCAAGACTGGAGACTCCCGTTCATCGACTTTGCGGTCTACGGAATCCTGCCTGAGAATATGAAAGAAGAAACTTCAATCAGAAGGCGTTCTCTCAGATTCTTTTATGACACAGAAACAAAAATATTATATCAACGATCTTACGACGGACTACTGCTAAGATGTCTGTCAAATACAGAAGCCAAAGAAGCCTTACGCGAGGCTCACGATGGCGTTTGCTGGGTTCACCAACCGGGCCCAAAGTTGCAGGACCGTCTCCGTCGGATGGGTTACTACTGGCCTACGATGGTAGCAGACGCAGTCGATTACGCAAAGAAGTGTAAGGCTTGTCAGATCCACGTAGATTCATACATTTTCCATCTGAGTTCTTGTACCCAACAGTGGCCTCTTGGCCATTTGAAGCATAAGGAATGGACATCGTTGGCCCAATCACCCCGCCATCGCCCAAAGGGCACCGATTTATTCTCGCAATCACCGACTACTTCTCCAAGTGGGTGAAAGCTGTTCCATTGGCAGAGATAAAGACATCAAACATGATCACTTTCATAAAATATCACGTCATTTACCGTTTTAGACTGATACGGAGGATCATTCATGACAATGGTCTGCAGTTCGCAAGCCATGCCTTCTATCGATTCTGTGACAAGAACCGAATTTAGAATGTGGCTTCAACGACATACAATCCATCAGCTAATGGTCTCTGGCCGAAGCTTTTAACAAGACCATAATCAAGCTTCTTAAAAAGTTTATGTCTTCAAACAAGCGCGACTGGAATGAAAAGTTAAGCGAATACTTATGGGCGTACCGTACTACGAGTCGAACGGCTATAAAAAATATACCGTTCTCTCTGGTGTACGAGAGTGAGACAGTTCTCCCATTGGAGACTCAGATCCCCTCTCTTCGTGTGGCTCTTACTTACCAGTTGACGTCAGACGATAACTACCGCCGACGGCTACAAGAATTGGAAGCTTTAGACGAGAAGCGTTTACAAGCTCAACAAAGCATCGAGCTATATCAAGCATGCATCTCTCGGGCCTTCAATAAGAAAGTAAGGCATAGGATATTCCAAATAGGCGATCTCCTCTTGGTCGTTCGCAGACTGATGGTCATGACTCACAAAACTGTCGATAAATTCCAGCCCAAGTAGGAGGATCCATACATCATCGAGACCATATTCTCCAACGGCGCATACCGGCTCGCAAAACAGAATGGGGACTTGCTCATGATGCCCATAAATGGTAAATTTCTGAAGAAATACTATGTCTAAGGACATGTCGGTACTTCCTCAAACCATCAAATCTCCCAGACTATCGAGTTATGTACACCAAGTACCTCTGAACTCACACTCTATCTACTCCAAGTGGAGTCACATCGCATCTCCCTGAGTAGCGAGTCATGTATGATGATATCTCTGAACTTCCACTCTAATACTTTATCACACAGGAGTCTGCCCAGTTTATCGTCATCACTGAGCAAATTTTCTGGTCCTTATTATCGTGTATCACGTCCATATTACCTCTAATACCGATAGTCTCTTGACTTAACACATGTACCCAACCTGGGATAAAAGACATTGTGTTAAGACCATAAAACCTATCACGTCCATATTACCTCTGTTGGGTTTTGTCTCAAAATCTATTACTCGCACCACCAGTGCACAGAAGAGTAATAGGTCCACCAAAAGTTATTCTTGATTATCGTGTATCACGTCCATATTACCTCTGATATCGATAGTCTCTTGACTTAACACCTGTACCCAACCCAGGATAAAAGACATGATGTTAAGACCACAAAACCTATCACGTCCATATTACCTCTGTTGGATTTTGTCTCAAAATCTATTACTCGCAAACCAGTGCACAGAAGAGTAATCGGTCCACCAAAAGTTATTCTTGATTATCGTATATCACGTCCATATCACCTCTGAAATCGATAGTCACTTGACTTAGCATATGTACCCAAAAAGGGATAAAAGACATGGTGTTAAGACCGTAAAACCTATCGCGTCTATATTACCTCTGTTAGGTTTCGTTTCAAATATATTACCCGCACCACCAGTACGCAAAAAAGGTAATAGGTTCACAGAAGTTATCCTAATCTATTACTCGCACCATCGGTGTACCAAATAGTAGTAGGTCCATAAAATAGCATTCAAATCTATTTGCTCGCATTTTCAGATGCACAAAAAGGCAATAGGTCTACAAAAAGTCCTCTAGTGGGATGTCCTTTATCAAACACAAATGTTGTATTAGGCCCTCTAGTACAAGCACCACAAATACCCCAAATAAAGAATGGAGTGAATGTATTTTGTTTATTCAAAACCAGTTGCATTCATAGGACTACATCAGCAGCAAAAAAGAAAAGAAAGAAAAATCTAGCAATACATAGTTTGTTCAGTTTGGCAGCACTTCGCCTTTATCAAAAAGCAATTTCGTGGCCCTCGAAAGAAGTCATGTTTTACTGCTGAGAAGCAAACAAGGCTGTTGAATCGTCGAAGAACTGCACGGAGGAAGGCAAATATAACATGCTGTTCTCTCCTCCGTATTGCGGACATCTTGGGCCCGTTCCTCCAAAAGACCATACCTTCAAAACAACATCCCTAGTGTTGTTTTTGCCTACTTGGAGAGCTGTGAAAACAGAACTTTCACGATGACGCCTGACCACCGTACGACTCTCCGATGTATAAAGGTTCTTCCTACCATCTGGGGAAAACTCTTCGAAAACATGGGGAGTTCTGAGCTGTCTGATGTTGGTGCGAGAAAAACTCTTTCGAAGCATGGAGAGTTCTAAGATGTCTGATGTGTATGTCATAATGGTGCATCTTCACTCTATCGTTGATACTGGTCCTGGAGAAATTCGCTAGCCGGATCCCTGTAAAAATATAAAAAAGAAGAAAAAAAGAGGTTAGCAGTTAGAAAAAAACAACATTCATCCAAACAGACCCTATGCGGCCTAGTTATGAGGGAGGCGCATGCAGCTTAAAAACATGAGACGCATGCGGCTCAGTCTTAAAGCACTTATGCAGTTCTGTTGTGTAGTGCACATGTGGCTAAGCCATGAGGTACTTATGTGGATCAGTTATGAGATGTACATGTGGCTCGATCGGTTCAGCTATGTAGTGCTCATGTGGCTCAGTCATAAAGCACTTATACAGTTATGTTATGCAGTGCTCATGTGGCTAAGCCATGAGGCACTTATGCGGATCAATTATGAGATGTACATGCAGCTCGATCACGAGGCATCCGTACGGTTCAGCCATGTAGCGCTCATACGGCTCAGGTATGAGGCATCCATGAGAGTCAGTGGTGCTTATACGGCTTAACCCATGCGGCCCCATCATACAGAATACATGCGGTCCAAAGAGATGGGGCACGCATCGATGATGTCTAAACATAGAGGCGATATATGACAGGCTTGCACATAAAAAATGCGATATGGCCATTCAAATTTAAGTCATTGTTTTTCCACCGTCTTTACCCTTAACAAGGGATTGCACGTCAGGATGAACGGGAGGAGAGTCCACAGCTCTCGACGGAGAGGCGAGTCCCTTCCCTTTGGCCGTAGCACCAGTCGACTTAGAAGCTTTCTGAGCCATGGCTAACCAGGACAGAAAAGATGACGAAGATGATGAAGATGGAGGAAAAAAAGTTGAAAGAAAAAAACTCTCTCTCCGTATGGCCCATATTTATAGCTCTTCAAAGTAAAAATAGATGAACATTGCGTCGGTTATCCTGACATTAAAGATAATGGTGACACTTGGGGATTTTTTATCCTTAATAACCGTCATCGCCGCTTCAATTCTCGTGTCCATTAAAGATAATGATGACGTTTGGAGATTTTATCCTTAGTAACCGTCAGCTTTATCTCGAAAAAAGAGCCCAAGTCTAAAACAAAATCAAGACATTAAATGCAGCAGTGACAGCTGGCAGGCAAGATCGCCCTGCGGCTCAAGATCGCCCTGCGGCTTAAGATCTACCTGCAGCTCAAGATTTCCCTGTGATTCAAGGTCTCTTCTGACTCGAAGACTCCCTGCGGCGTGACATATTTCCATGCTTCTTATTCAAAGTATTCCAAATTTGCAATTTGAAAACTTTGAAGGGGGTCTTGTAGAAGCATAGAAAATATGGGGTTTATGCGGATCACAGCTGGCCGCATGAATACTTTGGGACAAATTGGTCTGCATAAAGAAGAGCCGCATGACAGACTCAGCATGCCCCCTGCGGCCCATCTTCACCATCTCGCAACCTGACTGATTTGAGCCGCATAAAGAATAGTTACTTATGCGGCCAAGCTGATCAACCCTTCTGATAAAGCTGACAAACTTGGCAAAACTGACTGCTCTGACAGCTCTGAAACTCTGACAAAAAGAGGATAAGACATGATCAGACAAAATGTAATGTCACCAGACTGGACATAGTCATGCGGCCAGAAGGACTGCTATCCGAGCCGCATGAACCTTATGCGGCTCAATCCATGCGCTTCATGCGGCCAAGGGTGACGACAACCTGAGCCGCATGAGCTTTATGCGGCCCAGAATATAGAGTCTATGCGGCTAAAAAAGTCTCCAAGCTATATGCGGACTGCGACCTAAGCCGTATGAGTCTTATGTGGCCCAGCGTGGCCGAACACTAAAAGACATATGCGGCTCAAAATGACTCAAGCAGACTGATCCTATCCTGTGATAAGACACGTGGCAGGCTGACCAAGTCTCAACTACCCAGATTTGCTGCAACAAAATTTCAACAAGTCACTAGTTGGCAGCCAAAGAGCGGGTCTTTGTGTGTTGTTGTAGCCACGTGGTCACGTGGCCATCTATACGGCTCAAAATATTCTTCATCCCGAAATCACTATAAATAGCAGGGTACCACACCCATGCTAAAGGCTGGCAACCTATGAAGGGCAATTTCTTCAAGAGCAAGGATCATATCAGATAATCCAAGGAGTAAGGCAGAGTTGCTATACTTTTTCGAGCCTCTATCGTCACCCCAGAATCAAAAACTAAATAATTTTACTTAGATTGTTTCCTAGGATTTCTTTCTAGGCTTTCTTTTGTACAAGCGAGTTTACAATCAAGTTCAATTCCTCTGTAATTTTTGTTCTTGATATTTAATGGCAAACAAAGATAACCAAAATCGATTGGTCATAATCAGAGGGTATCAAAATCTTAATGATATTGAAATTTAAGAAACAATTCAAGGATAAGGAATTGAATTTCTTCTGGTATGACAGAAAACCAAAATGTAGGATTTGTAGAAGAAAGTCGGGGTAATCATCTTGCTCTGCTTCGACTACTACCAAGATCCAAAATTTTCAGTCATGAAGATGACAACTCATGAAGCATGTTCTTGTTATAACTTCTCGATTAATCTTTTCTTTCCTTTTTATCGAATTTATAATCCCCTCAACTTAGTCATCTTGAAAGTCCAAATTTCTCTATATTATCCTAAATTTTAATTTAATCCTTGTATCAGAATTACAAAATTCTTGGACATTATCCAAATCTATACTCCTCCTATAATGCCACTACAACGTAAAATTCATTCCTCATTATATAAATCAACCTCCATATATCTTTCAATTGTACCTTCAGATATCACTCTTCTTAATTTAGTAATCTTACAAAATTTCTAGATTTTCTTATAACTCAATTTTCTTATATATACAAGTTCCCAATCATTCTCTACCAATACTTATTAAATTTAGCATCATCATTGCATGCAATCATAATATCCTTTCCATGTATCTTGTATTCCTAAATTTAGTACCTTGCCTTAATTCAAAATGAAACATCTAAAGAATCACTAACTAAAAAAAATTTTAGGTTCTCAAAATCCAGTCGTCCTCGAATATCCTCATCAGCTATAAAAATACAACTATAAGATATTACTGTTTCATGCACATTCCAATTCTCGAAGTCATTCTTCATTCCTCCTAAAACAATCCATACTCAAAATAATTCTCCAAGTGTAACTGTTTCCAAATTGATAATACTGGCCTCTTGATTTTATTTCAAATCTCAGTCATATTTCATCCGAAATTTTTTCTAAATGTCCAACATTTCATATTCCTACCAAGATACCACTTGATAACAAATTCGTCTTACACAAGATAGAAGATTATGATACTTTTTCAACTTTTTCCAAGGTACAGAGATATGGGAATTTTAAAATTTTCAAAGTGTAGATGACAGATGTAGATACGAGATAGTTGATCGATGTAAGTAGGACAAGGTTAATTAAGACAAGAAAATAATAGTAAGATGAGAAAATCATCATACGATAAGGAAAAATAATAAGACAAGAAATAATGGTAGAAATTGTTCTTGCTCATTTTGTCAAAGAAGTGAATCAATTTAAGATATGATCTAATAACCATACACGTCTATCTGAAATCATGTTGCCAGAATTTTCGTCATACCAGTAAGCATAGCTGTAATAAACGATAGAGTCCATAACTAAGGTATACACCCTATAATCATGTTATCTAGATTCCTTACCACGCCAACCGGTATGTGTAACCCCTCTTCCCGAATTCTCAATTTTTATATCTATTTTTAGTAAATATTTTTAGTTAGGAAAATAAAATTTCAATTTGAAATTCTTTTAGTTGATGAAGGGGAGCTCTCTTGGTTTTCTCCACAAAATCCCTAACCCTAATTCCCAAAATTTCTAATCCCGAGGTTTTCCCCAAATCTCTAAACCCTAACCCTAAATTCCATATTCCTGTGTCAGGTATATAGACACAGTACTCCTGGCAGAAAAGGTAGCACGTCCGCTGTATTGCGGTCGAGACTTTGCGAATGATATTTCCTTTTATCAAAAAAAATAGTTTAAATATTTTGGGGAATTTTAATTTATTTTAATAAAAATAAATTTTTAAATAAAATGAAAATATGAATGACGGTTGTCTATTATTTTGAATTAAAAAAATGGCTTCAAGATGGTTTTGGAAAAAAGAACATAAATATTTGATATTAATAAAGAGGTTTGTTAAAGGTATTTTAAAATAAACTTTTGGATTTATTAAAATATACTTTACAATATTTGGTAATCTCGAATATTATTGTAAATTATTTTGATATACATTAGATATTATTTAAAATTGTTATGTTGATCGTTTATTTGATTAATATTTGAATTGGTAAGCTTAAATTATTAGATTAAGATTAAATAAATTAGTTTTAAATATTTAGTCGATTTATATTAATAGGATGTTTCCCTATTAAACTTTAGCATCCTTGATACTCATCTATGAATTGGTATTTAATTACTTCTCCATTCAAATAAATCTTAAATAATATAAGATATGCCATACCAACAACCACCCTATCCTCCCTATCCTTCTCCTGGCCAACCCATGCTCTGCCTTCTCTCTCTGTGTATATATACCTATGCAAATTCCCTATTACTCCAGGTAAACAAATATAAACCCAGACGAATCCCTCTATCAACCAGGCATTAAAGCCGGCCATTGGCCTCGTCGCCACCGTGACCGCCACCATAAAACCACACCACCACCAATCGTGGCGTCATGCCCTTGTCCCTGTTCTCCAAACCGCCACAACCATCGCCAGACATACCATCACCATCAACATCACAGCCAGATATACAAACAATGTGTCGTAGTGTCCGTGTCCACCACCACCATTATCGTGCCCAATACATTACAACACCACCACCATTAACCACCACCAACTTACCCCGTCCGAACCCGACCCCTCTACGGGATTTACCGATCCCGCGTTGATCCAGGGAAGCATCCCGACCACGTCTGTCGCGTGCCATTCCAAGCTGTCGCCTCCTCCTCTCTAGCACCTCCGAGCACTGCCCGCGCTGGTGGACGGTGAGCCATGACCGCCGTGATTCCACTGCCTCGACTCGTCCCTGCGTTCGCGCTGCCGCGAGCCGAACCCAGCGACTTCCATCCGGTCAGCGCCGAGACGACCTCCTAGAGATCCACCGCTTCTACGCACCGCCGTGTCCACCTTTTCCGCCTCCGGAGCGCAAGCGCTGCCACGCGAGTACCCCGGTGCCGAGCTCCCTTCTTTCCAGCCTCTCTGTAAGTCCTTCCATTCTCTATTTATCTCTCTCTCCCAAACGTTCTCTTCATATTTTGGTATCCTGCAATTGAGGAGAAGGATTGTAGTAGATTATTTTATTTCTATTACTATAATTGGTCAGAATAGGGTTAAAGTACAAGTTATTTATTGGGTGCTAGGCTATCTATAGTACTATTAGTACTTTATAAAATTGTTATTACTTCAGCTAGTCTTCCAGAGGAGATTCAATGCCGCCATTAATACTTACCATTATTATTATTATTATTATTTTGTTTATTTTTTAATTATAGGGAATAGCCACATTTGGCTGTGTTTGATGCTAATTATATTTGGGCCTTACCTCGGGCTTAAGCCCATTGAGTGAACTAGGAATTGGTTTTGGACTTCTTGGGCTTTATATATTAGAGAATAATGTTTATATATATTTGGGCCAAGTAATTTTAAAAATAAATTTTTATAGGATTTTATGTATTTTAGGACTTTGTTAATTATATGGTGATAAAATATTGTTTGGGCTTTACATTAATAGGATACTTCAAAATTTATTAATATGGGGTTTTGATTAAATTTAATTTAGAAATAGTTTTGGCCTTGGGGAGATAAGTACTATTAATAAATATTTTGAAAATTATTTGTACTCAGAATTTATTAGATAAAAATTATTTCAAAATATGTTTTACATGACTTTTCTTTATACATGCTAAATATTTTAAATGGACCTTTGAAATAAACATGCACATTATTTCTAATTATATGATATATGGGCTTTTATTTCGGCCTTAAAGGAATTTAATAAATATATATTAAAGGAGCATAGCTATTACCCTTTACAAAGGGGTTTTATTTTGAAGGCTCAATTATTTTAGAAAAAGGTTTCTTTAATTAAGTCTTCTAAAAATCTATTTTCTAGAAAGAGCTTTTATATAAATCAACCTTTCTCTTTGGATATTTGTCTATCCTTATTAGCTTAAGCTAACTATATGTTTTTGTTACCTAGCGGACCATTGCAGACCCAACATCTTTATCTCAAAAAATTGTATCACTCTTCGAATTGGGGCATATTCGTGCCTAGCAAATTGGACTATTTTGGACCCAGTAGAATTATCGGTTTCACCAGCAAAGGACCGCAGGGAAGTGTACTTTCTGATTGCTTTCGATTCATAGTAGTTTCCATTTCATGTTTATACATATACTCTCTTACTTGATGACACGTTGTCACACGGATTAGTATCATGGATTTGTTTATACTTCGTGACTGTCATTTACATGATTACCATGCTTGCGACTTGATTTCATGAGTACTAGCTGGACGGGAAAATATCTTAGTAGACATGTGGACTACCCAGAAATATCCCCAAAATGTCTGTTCTTGTCTGATAGCAGTCGCACAATTCACGTGCGGGGTGCCGGATTTACCCCTTAGCCGTCCACATGTCGAAACTGATATTTCATGACACATAGATAGTTGTCTTTTACTTGTTTTGCCTGGTTTGTTCACCACTTGCCATGACATTCTAGATACATGTTTCTCCAGTTGATACACCTTGTTGTGGAGTTACCTACTTGCTTTCTAGACATGCCATGACATCAGTTACTTTCTAGTTTTATTTCACATATGTTATTTTCATGTCTTGTGAATTCTATTGTGTTTTTGTATTGCCGTCGGTTTGTGTGCTTGTTCCATTCCTGACTAGAAACTAATATTTTTTAGGTTAGCTGTGGCTTCACTTAGCATGGGGAGATACGGGTGTACTAGCAGGCAGAAACCTAAAGATTAGATAGTTGTGTTGTAGTCTTTTCAAATTTGTAAGAACGTTGTATTTTCTTTTGAATATAATTCTTGTAAATATTGTAATCTATTAGAAATGTGAATGGGCAAATAAGTTTATTTTGAGCATTATGGCCGTGACAGCGTTCTACCGTCGACTCTGCGGCGTAGGCTGGCTTGGACAAGTCTCATATCCAAAAAGCGGGTGCGGGTCGTGACAGTATGGCTGCAAGAAAATCTAAATCCCATAATTAGGATAGTATATCCAAAATCAGGCTCCATGTCCTCGTCATGCTAGCTAGTACGACTGCGATAAATTCTAAACTCCATAAATAAAGTAGATATTTACCCTTCTCATCGTCATCATCAAATATGTTATCAAAATATATCTTAACTCAATTCATAAAAACTTATCTAGAAATAAAATCAAAGTCAACAACGAACATCAAAATTCAAAATTTTCATCAACGAATCAATGATAAGTAAATGGAAACAAGCAAAAACAGATTCCGAGATAGGGTTTAGAGGGAGGTTCTCAGGGGATGTCCCAAAGGTACTATCTAGGGCAAGATTCCTGGAATATAATCTAAAACAAATTTTAACCTTTATATAAGATTGACTAATCATATTCTCTTCTCAACCTAGATGATATATAAGTTCAACTTCTACATTCTAGTTCTCTGGAGGTTCCATAAACTCATCCTAGTGCAAGAATAAGGTTCGATAATGGACAAATATTTCAAAATCAGGAAGAATGGAAGCAAGTAGGAATAGATTCGAAAAACTTTTCGAAATAAGACTCCCAGGGGCCATCCCTGGAATCTATCAAGAGTTCATACTATGTGACTGAGTACCAAATCCTAAAATATTCCATGACTCAATCTTAATCCTAGGGCAGGCTCGTAGTAGTACAGATAAGCTCAAGTACTACAATGACTTTGCATTAATAGCAAAGACTGACCTGCATGGACGACCACTAAAAATGTGTCACGATCCGTACCCAGATATACGGGTATGAATACGTAGGCCACGCCCAGCCTACGCCGTAATATCGACGGTAGAGCGCTGTCAAGTACCCGATACTAACTACAACATCTAAAATATCCATAACTATAAAGGTACTCATATCACATCACAAAAGCTAAGGAAGATAAGACAAGAAAGATAACAATATATATCACTAGAACAACTAGAATCTACAAAGAATCATATGAGACAAGAATGAAACAGAAGAAAAACAATAACAAAACTAAAATAACTACCAGGCCTAACACTCCTGGTAGATAACTCACAGTAAAAGAATATCGACATCCGCCTCAGCTAGCAACATCCTGTAGTCCAATAAAGAGGGCATAACAATTCCTAAAAATATTGTCAATATATCCAGTCAGGATGAAAACGAGTGCATAAACTAATAACAGTTCCATATGAATTGACAAATTTTATAAGAGACAATTATAACAAAATACAAGATAAAATATCAAGACTGGAAATAAAGTAGTATATGTAAAACTGGATATCATGTCAGGGTATAAAATACTAAAATGTAGAACAGTACAGTAATATCTGATGTATAATGTAAATATAAACGGTGCCTTAAGATATTAGAGCATTATGTGATCGGCTTGGGTCAAGATCAGGCTCTTCCATTTGACCAGCTATGGTGCAAAAATAAGCGCAGGTAAACCTAGATATCATGCCGGCCAAAATGGAAAGCTATGGTGCAAGTAGTATCAGGTCAGGCTTTACCCTATGTGAGACGAGGGTAAAGCTATGATGCAAGTAGTAACCAGTGGGGTATGATCGCATAACCTCTAATAGCTCCTCATCCCTGAGTAGTATAATGGATCTGGATATGTCACGTCATGATACGGGATTTTCTAAGAGGGTAGCAAATCCCCTTAGGAATTGGCGTCTATACAAGTACAAGAAAACAAGATTGAACAATGGACCAATATACCATGGTCACCCAGGAATAATATCTCATGACAGGATCCGACGTATACTAGTCCATGTACCATCATGTCGGAAATCAAGACAATAAAAACTATCAGAGAATGTACTCGCTTGCTGTCCTGAGCAATAGGTGAGAGTCTATGCCTGAACCGATGTCACAGAGACCTAACATAAATTTACAGGGTTACTTAGTGTTCTAGAGTAAACAATATATATAAATACATTAATTATATGCTTCTAGGCCTATTTTAGGTCAAACTCAGTCAAACTAAGTTAAACTGGGTCAAAGGTTGACTTACAGTTGTCTTTGGCCAACTAGTAAACTCATAGTCCACTCTAGGTTGAAATAGGTCAAAGCTAGTCTTTATAATTATCCACATGGTCAATTTATCAATTTCAGTGATGTGAAATCACTGGAATCGATGGATCTCAATTTCGATGCAAGGATCTAAAATACGAACCAAAAAGAAAAATATCATAACAAATGGTGATAGATAAGAGAAATAGTCTACAGATGTTATCGGATGATGAAACAAACATCGGGTCAAAATGACGTCTGTGTTGGACCCATAAGTCAAAATAGCTAGAATAGCCTACCCATAAGTCCAATTTGGACACAGGAACAAGAAGGTAATTTCGGGTCAAAATGACGTCTGTGTTGGACCCAATTTGCACCGAAAAATGTGTTAGGATTAAAGTCCTCAAAACCTAGCAAAATATATGTCCATAAATCCAGAATGACGATACGAACTCAACGATATATCCAGAATTGGATTTCGATGATCAAATCTCAAAATGGTCCGTTGACCCGGATATTGGAATCCAATTTGCACGAAAATACGTGTCGGAGCCAGTATCCACTAAATCTAACAAAGTATATCTCAACGAATTCAGAATGACGATACGAACTCAACGGTATATCCGGAATTGGATTTCGATGAGCCGATCTTAAAATGGCCCGTTGACTCGGACTGTGGGGTTCGTCTTGCACCGAAATGCGTGTCGGGGCCTACGTCCTCCAAATCTAACAAACTTTATATGAATTCGTGCTAGAACGATGCCACGAGTCTATTGGTGGTATCAGAAATTGAATTCGTAGTCCCAGGTTCAAAATTAGAATTTTAGAAGTTAGAAATTATGAATTTGGACGGCCAACTTTGACGTCAAATTCAACCAATCAAACAAGCTCACAATGAAATAAAACTTAAGGAGAAGGAAGACGGTTATACCAGCGGTGCATAGTAGCTTGTGGCACACCAAACGGAGCTACGATGGCGGAGATACGAGTCGACGAAGTTGGCTCCACAAAATTGTCCAAAAATAACATAATTTAAATAGTCAACTTGGTGGCCGATTTGACATAGAAAAAGACAGAATTAACGGATGAAAATTGACAGTGTGAAGGGGTATATACCGAGATAAAGACGAAAGAAACGGATCGACAATCCAACGGTCGGATCGTCCAGAAAATATGCACAAAGTCGCTGCGATGAAATATGAATTCTGAGTTTAAAACTCGCGAGTCACGACGGGATGCTGTGCAAAATGCACGAATCACCTCTTGTACGCGTTGAGAAGGTCGAACGACCGCCACGGGGAGGTCACCCGGTGGTTCGCTGGACAAGGAGCATTCGTGGTGGCGCGAGGTGGTGCGTGGTGGTGCGGCCACGCCGCTATACATGTGCGCTGTTGCCACCGCGCCTGGTACGTGCACCCCCGCGACTACTGCACCCCTCGCGTACGCCTGCACGTGCGTGCGTGGCGTGGCCACGCCTGGCCGTGCAAGGCTGCGCCTAGCCTGGCCATGCGTATCGGGCAAGGGTGGAGGAGGAAAGTGGAGAAAAAAAATATGATGATGGAATGGAGAAGTTGGTGAGAAGCAGGAGGAGATGTTGTGAGGGGGCTCGACTAAAAATGGATGGGGGGCTGTTGTTGTATGAGGGAGGAGAGAGAAGAGAGGGCTGATGGTGAAGGGATGGGTGTTTGTATAATAATGAGAGAGAGAGTTGTGTATATATTAGAGAGAGAGAGAGATGAAAGTAGTAGAGAGAGAGTGGGGTGTGTTGTGTGATGGCAGGGGGTGTTTATGTGTGTGAGTAGAGAGAGAAAGATATATATATATATAATTAGAATATATATATATATATATTTTTTTTGGAGAACACTAGAATTTTATTGAATTTAACATGAGTTCCAACTCAGGTTACAAGAGTACCCAAAAAAATACAACCATTGTATCTAATGCCTACATTTAACTGTAGCTTTGCCTATCTGCCGATGAACCTCCTTCACTAACATGTCCGATGAGAACTTGTACCCTTCATATCTCCACTTATTATGATTTTTCCACAGTACCCACACTACTGCCCCAACACAAATCTGTTTATGATGGAGCCGACCCCCACGCCACTATCTTTTCAATCTTTATTCCAGCGACCGGCCTGCACTATTGATGTTATATACTCCTTGCATCACGACCCAAACTTCCCTAGCCATTTCCCCAGCATTAAGGATATGCTCAACTGTTTCAACCGCTCCTTGATTACAACAGTGACACTGCGAAGCCATACTAAAGCCAAGTTTCATGATTTGATCATCTGTAGGTAGTTTGTTATGCAAAACCCGCCATAGCAGATTCGACCATTTATAAAGGATACAAGTCCCCCATATGTGAATGAAGGCAGGTGCAAGAGGCCACTGTTGACGTGAGATATCCCACGCCGAAGCTAGAGTGAATCTTCCCGATTGTCTACGCCAATAAATCCCCGTATCATCTTGCAATATATATGGCTCGGCTAAACCCCTACCTTCCAATAACCTTTTCCATACATGAGAAGAGTTTGAAGTGATTCTAACTGTACTCGGATGCATCTGAGAGCAATACTTGGACATGAAAAATTTCACCCATAAACTATCATGAGATCGAAATTTCTACCATAATTTAATCGAAAAAGCCTTCATAATGTCTTCTAACCTTTTAACACCAAGACCACCCTCTGATTTAGTACGGGCAATATTAGCCCAGCCCAACCATCTTCGTTTTGAAGCTCCTTGGATTGAGCCCCAAAAGAAGTTGCTAAACATTGCTTCAATACGCTTCATAACCGCACTAGGGGGATTACAAGCAGCAAGAGTGTAGACCGGGATCGAGGTAAGAACTGATTTGAGCAACACCAACTTCCCACCCGGAGACAGTAACTTATTATGCCAACCTTCTACTCTAGATCGAATTTTATTGATAAGCTCTTCATACATACCTGAGTTTTGATATCCTGCTGCCATAGGACACCCCAAATATGTAAAAGGCGGCGAGCTAATATTATAACCTGTGCGCTCCTTCAGTTCCTCAACCCTTACAGTTGATGTCTTCGTCGAGACGTATAACGTCGTCTTAGCAGCATTGAGTCGTTGGCCTGAGACTTCCTCATATTTGCTTAATGTATCCTGAATCATGGCCAGTGAATGGAGATCCCCTGCTGAGAATAACAATACATCATCAGCGTACGCTAAATGCGTAATAGGGAAACATCCCCTAGGAGTAATGAAAGGAGTAAACCCTTCTGAAGCTGGCAGAACTTTCAAATTGCAGGACAAAGCCTCCGCCGCAAGGATAAACAGAGCAGGTGACAATGGATCCCCTTGACGAACACCCCTAAAAGCCTGAAAATATCCCGCTGATTCTCCATTGATGAGTGGGGCAAACCATACATTATTTTGAATTCTAAGCATCATATCAACCCACTTATTATGAAAGCCGAACTTGCGCAGAACTTTCAATAGAAATCTCCAATCCACACGATCATAAGCCTTCATCATATCCAATTTGATTGCCACATTACCACCCCAATGCTTCTTGTTCATCTTAGCAACTATCTCCTGAGCCAGTACAATGTTATCAACTATTTTTCGCCCACGCACAAACCCGCTCTGTTCAGGGGAAATAAGTTTCGGCAGAATAGAAGATAACCTTATAGCTAAGGTCTTCGAAATTATCTTGTTCAGAACCGAACACAAGCTGATCGGTCTATAATCTGTGAAATACTTGGGCTGTTTGATCTTGGGGATCAACACTAATGAGGTGTTAGTGATTTCCTTCGGTAGCGAGAACCCATCAAAGAACATACCTACAGCCTCTGTTACATCCTCTCCAATAATTCCCCAACAACTAAGGAAGAACTTTAGGGTAAACCCATCAGGTCCAGATGCACTATTCATATCCAACGATTTAATCGTTGCGAATAACTCCTCCTTAGATGGCAATGCTATAAGACGATCATTCTCTTCTTTCTCCACCAAACATGGGATTACCGAGAGAAACTTATCATCCTCTCTAATATCTCCCCTCTGATATTGTGCAGAAAAATGCTCAACCGCATATGCTTTGATGTGTGCATTCTCCACTAGCAAAGTATCATTGGGCGTATAGATATTGTGAATCCTGAGTGCCTTTTTCTTATAATTCACACACTCATGAAAGTACGCTGAATTTTTATCGCCCTCTAAATCCTATTTCAGTCTGGATTTCTGACGCCAATATTCCTCCTCTGTCTTCACTCTCTGTTTCAGTAAGGCAGTGGCTTGGCCAAGCACAATGGAGTTCTTCTCCGAGTTTTCTGCCTCAACTGCAAGCTCCGCTGCTAACACTTTGTCCTCCGCATCCTTTACAGCTTAAAAAAGATCCCCATATGTAGCCCTGCTCCATTTCGAAAGCAGCTTCCTACAAGCAGCCAATCGTAATGCGACCTTGGTGAGGCCATGTCTATGATCCACTGAGTTCCAAGCTTCAGAAATGAGCTGTTGGAAATCTGGGTGTTTAGTCCAGAAATCCAAAAATCGAAATGGCTTAAAACCTCCTTGTCGTTGATTTAACAAGCGAAGCAGGATTGGAGCATGATCCGATTCAGTTCTGTTAAGGTGTTCCTCAATCGAGCAGGGGGCTAACTGTTGCCAACGAGAGTCAAAAAACACTCGATCTAATCGAGAGGCACGCCTATCTGCTTTCTCTAACTTAACCCATGTGAAGGAACTCCCAGTATAAGGCAAATCAGTCAAACCTGCCGCCATCTGGAAATTGGCAAACTCCTGCATTGACACCACATCCGCTCTCCTGCCCCCCAGTTTCTTTTCCGAAGTTAACACAGCATTAAAATCACCAGCAACTATCCATAGAATATTATGAGATTGTTGCAGCTGTAGTAACCTATCCCATAATATCCTACGTCCTTCCTTCTTATTGTCCTCGTGCACAATAGAAAGCAACGTCTCGACCGGTAGCATGGGGTCTACCACACGAACAGAAACTGCCAGATCAAAAGACTCCACCATAGAAATATCACAGTTGGCTCTAGCCATCACCCATATATTACCCCTGGCATTCGAAAAAGCTACTGAAAAGCCTAGCTTAACCCGATATCGAGTTAGCTGTTCACTGTCAACCTTAGTTCAATAATCGCCACAAAATTAACTTTGTGTGTTCTAAGGAGAGTTTTCAACCTCTTAAAAGTCATTGCATTTGCAATCCCTCTAATATTCCATATAAGGAAATTATACATTAAGGGTTTTAGGAATACCAGTTTGTGTCTTGCTTGCCGTCGATCTTGTGACTCTATCAGATGGTTCAACGACCTTCCTCCCCTTCGGCCGTTTTTGAACTGGTTCTTCTTCAATCTGAGTTCCTGTTGGTGACTCTGGATGCAGTTCTGGTTCCACTTCCCCACCATCGTCTGATCCTTCCCCTTCTCCACCTTCGATAAGTTTATCACCGTCATTCTCAACTGCTAATTCTGTACCTTCTTCTTCAATAGATTCTCCCTGTATCTACTCTGCTTCACCACCCTGTCCAAGTCGTTCTTCCTTTTCTACAATATCTGACCAGTTACTATGTAACCCCCTAATTTCTTCTTCCTCTATTGCCTCCAAAGAGGAGGAAGTATTAGCCTGAACTGTAGTCGGAACCATCACATCAACTGGTTCCACTTGCGAGTCTACCTGTTCGCCGCTGGTAGGTCCACTTGGGCCTGGATCTCCTGGAGGAACTTGAGGAGCTTGAGATGGCGGCACACTAACTTCAATATTATTGGCTGCATGTCCATTATTAACCCCCCTACCCAAGGGATTAACATCCACATTAATGGCAGGTGTTACCACTCTTTGTAATATTGACGTGACTGGAGGGTGTCTCTGAGCTCGACACGTGTCCCCTTTTGCAGGATTCCCCTCGACGCCTAATCCCTCTTGCATGACCTCCTTCCCTTTATTCTTCAACTTGCACGACTCTGCTGTGTGTCCTTGGTGAAAGCAATGATTGCAGTAAAGCGGAACATGCTCATACTCAACATTCTGCCAAAAACTCCTCCCTTTCGCCAAATTTATACGTATCCTTCTTTGTAAAGGTTTTCCTGCATCTATCTCAACAAAAACCCTAGCCATGCTCGGTCTTGCCAATTCTTCCGTAGCTTTATCAATTTTAAGAGGAGTACCAATGGCTGATATAATGGCAAAAATGGCGTCCCTAGCATATAGGTGATGGGGTAAATCAGGAAGATTGACCCATACTGGCATCAACGCTGATTCAATCGATGGTGTGAAATCGGTTTCCCACTTGAATATACGCATAGGGGCACGAGCGAGGAACCACATCTCTTTGGAACGTAGCCGGAGATAATCATCCTCCATTGATGGTCGGATCAGTATGTGTTTGCGGTCTATAACACCGGCCTTGATCGAACCCTTGAATTCAAAACCTTGGAAAGCTTTGCGTATAACCTCAATCGGAGGTTTATTATGAGAGAACTTCCCTATTAGGGCATACTTCAACGGGGCCGCAAGGGCGACCTCTTCTTCCTCAGAAAAAGTGATCGCAGGCGCTCCTTTAAAAGAAGATACCTCGCGAGCAGCCAATTTTGTGGGAGCCTCGCCGCGACCGGCGACCGCCTCCGCAAAAGACTTGGGAGCAGCCATAAGGGCGTCGGCCTGGCCAGAGGCCAAGCCGGAGTCGATCGAAAACGACTGAATCTAGAGATGAATCACCGCGGCGCTAACATATATATATATATATATATATATATATATATATATATATATATATATATATATATATATATATATATATATATATATATATATATATCTTTCTCTCTCTTTCTAATTATATATATATATATATAATTAGAAAATATATATATATATATATTTTTTTTTTAAGAAAATATATATATATATATATATATATATATATATATATATATTCTAATTATATATATATATATCTTTCTCTCTCTTTCTAATTATATATATATATAATTAGAAAATATATATATATATATATATATATATATATATATATATATATATATAATATATATATATAATATATATATAATATATATATATATATATATATATATATATATATATATATATATATATATATATATATTTTATATATATATATATATGTAACTTCCCTTCCCGAATTTTCAACTTTTTTATCTTTATTATTATGTTTAAAAGTAATTTCATTGACACTTGATGAATAATATTTTATGAATTAAACCTTTTGCAAAAATTGGTTTTAATAAATACTATGAGAAGTGCTAATTGTACTTGAGAAGATAATTATATATAATTGAGGGACAAAAATATTTACTGACTTATTTGATGAAATGTACTTCTAGAAATATTTGATTTAATATTATCATTTATTTTATTTTATCCTTGATTTATTACAAAGAGATTAAATAGTATTTTGAATTGTTCTATTAATTTGATCAGTAATAGATTAGATCGATCAATCTATGACTAATAATTGTGGTAAGGAATTTTCTAAATTAATTTGTAATAGACTTTATTTTATTTTGATGGAACTAGCTGTTTTTAGTTATTATGATGATAGTGTACTTGATTTGAATATGAATTTAGATAACTTGTTTTAATAATATAAACTAATATCTTTTAAATTTATTTTGATAATATCGAAATATTATTAGGATAATTAAATATTTGACTATATTTTGGTTCATGTAATTTAAAATTATCTAATTAATAGACTAAATATTTTAAGATAAGTATCTTAATATTTAGTTTAAATCTAGAATTCTTTTGAACCTAATCATGATAGGATTCTTCTTAAAAGCAATCTTATCTTCCTGTATAATGTATATTTATGAGAGAAACATCATCTCTCTCCTAACACACAAATTCTTTCTCCAATACGTGGATTCCTCTCAGCGTATGCATACATGGTCTCCCCTCTCCCTAAACCCTCATATAAGCCACATCTCTGCCGACCTCCCGACCCGAGCCCAGCCAATCCTACCACCATCACCATCCTCAATAGCATCACATCCCCGACATAGCCACCCCTCCTCCAAACACCCTCCAACCGAACCTTCACGAACCACCCCGACACCATAGTCTCCGCCGGGTCTCCGCCGACATCAAGCCCCTACAGATCCCGGCCACCCTTTTTATCACTGCCGTCACCATCGGAATCACCACCACCAACATCTCATATAGATGGAAGAGAGAGGGGGACGAATCTGACCCACTGCCGTCGCCAACGCCCTAGCGTGCGCCCGTACTATTCCCGGAGTCGACCGCTCCGCCTCGTATAACCCACTACATCGGCACCACGTCGTGCCGATCCCGTCCAGATATGGACGCCGCCCCGATCAGGCTTGCCACCCTCCGCGACGCGAGCTTTTGGCCGGAACGGGCGCGCGCCTCCCCGGGGAACCTCGCCTGGACATTGCGCTGCTGCCGCCGCCCCACGGTGGACGCCGCGATCCCCGGAACTCCCCGTCTCGCCCGGCGCCGCCCGGCCAACCTCCGCCCTTCCACCGCGAGCTGAGCCGCCACTTGAGCACGCTCCGACGAACTCACCTGGAGCAAAGCCATCTCTCCTCCGAGCCGCTCGAGAAGAGATACCTCGGCCAGAGCCGCTGCCGCCGACTGGAGGCTACAACCGCCTTGCTAAGGTGCACCTCGCCGACCTGTCTCGCTGCCGTGCCCTCTCGCGCATCGACGAACGCTAGAGCGCCACTCCGCTGTCCCCAACTCCAGTCGTCGCCCCAGCTGCGATCCTCCTGGCCGCCGCGTGCCGGCGATCTCCCACGCAGGCGCCACCTCGACCAGCGCCCCGATCGCTTGTTCCCAAGGGTGAGTTTCCTTTCCCCATTCGTGCTCATCCTCCAATTCATCCATGCTTTTTCCTCTGTTCTCATTCCAATTGGAAAGAGAGAGGGAGTAACTTTAGGGCTAAGTTTAATGGGCCGGGCTCAGTCCTTGGGCCAAGATAATAAGAATTGGTATTTTGATATTAATTAGGCCTTGGCTTTAGAATTGTCCTAGGATTTTACATATATTTTGGGCTGTACTGAATAATTATGGATTGTGTATAAATTCGTATTTTACAGTTATTTGGAACGGACAGAAAAGAAAAAAGGAATAAAATTCGTATTTTTTATATATAATTTTTGTACAATGTATATGTATCATATTAATATACTATTTACATTATTTGCATATTTTGGGTTTGAAGTTCAATATATATATATATTAAAATTAAGTCTGATACATTGATGGGTTTTAATCATTAAAGTGATATATATATAAATGTATTAAATATTGGGCTTGGTGGCTATATTAATTATGGGTTCTGTTTCAAAAAGAGATTTACGTAGGTATTATAAAAACAAATTATATGTATTTTTCTAAATGATTTTAACTACATATTATGCTACGCGCGTATGTTCTAAAAATTAACTTTATATTTTCTTATAGTATATTTGGTCCTTTAGGTATATATGATTTCTAATATTTTCTAAAATACGAGATATAATAATAACTTCTAAAATATTTTCGTTATTTCTATCAATTCTCTTCAAAAATCCAATATTGTCCGTGACTAGTGGTACTTTCCTATTTCTTTTGTAAACTTGGACTCCTTATATCAACCCTAGGCTAATCAGACCATTCCCGATTCAACGGGCAATTTTGTGCACCGCCTGCCGGAATCCAACTCTGGACACACGGTTGGGTTCGTAT
This sequence comes from Iris pallida, assembly GCA_029216955.1. Lineage (NCBI taxonomy): Eukaryota > Viridiplantae > Streptophyta > Magnoliopsida > Asparagales > Iridaceae > Iris > Iris pallida. The sequence continues at coordinate 6,134,568 of JANAVB010043219.1, forward strand.
CGGAAGACTGGATCCGTAGACATGTAGTTTGACGACTTTAGAGACCATTGACTTTGGCACGCTTTTCGGTGCAAAGCGGGTCCAACGGCGGACATCGTTTTTGCCCGAAATTATCGTTTTGCTCCTGTGTCCAGAATTGGACTTAAGGACAGACAATCCTAGCTAATTTGACTATTCTGAGAACGTTGGTACTGTTTATTTCAGCATCCGGAGACTTCTACATGTGTTGACTGATTATGGCTCATTGAGTGGTATGGTATTATTGGTTTCTCCAGCTAAGGACCTCAGGCAAGTGCACTTTCTGATTACTTTCCGATTCATAGTAGTCTTTTCATTTCGTGTCTATACATATATCTTGCTGCTTGTTGACACGCTCGTCACACGGAGTAGTCGGGAGGGGAAATATCTTAGTACACATGTGAACTACCCAGAAATATCCCCAAAATGTCTATTATTGCATGATAGCAGCTGCACACGACACGTGCAGTGAGCCAGATTTACCCCCTAGCCGTTCACATGTCGAAACAGATATTTCACACCACCTAGATAGATGCCTTTATTAGTTTTTCCTTGTTTATTTCTCTATCGTGCTATGTCATCAGTTTTCTTACTAGCTTTCATATTCCATATGCTATTTTCATGTCTTGTTAATTCTATTGTATTTTGCATTGCCGTCGATTTGTGTACTTGTTCCATTCCTGACTGGAAACCAATATTTTTAGGTTTAGCCGCGATCACTCTTAGCATTGGGAAGGCTTGGGCATGCTGATGTCAACCTAGAAATAGATAGCAGATGTACCATTTTCATTAATTGTAAAATCTTATATTTTCTTTAATTATAAATGTTGTAACTGTTGTAATAAATTTAGAAATGTGAATGAGCAGCAAATATTTTATATTTGAGCATTTATTTCTTGCGAGCTTGACAGCGTTCTACCGCCGACTCTGCGGCGTAGGCTGACTTGGACACGTCTCGTATCCGAAAAGTGGGTGCGGGTCTTGACAAGTTTTTGTGGTGGCCCATACAGGTCAGTTTTCGCAAATTATGCGAACTCGTGGTAGTACCATATTAGTCGTACTACTGCGAGCCGGTGACTAGGAAATGCTCATTCACAACTAGGAGTAAATCAACTTTAAGAGAATGGTTAGGACTAGGAGTCCCTATTTTAATTTGACATTTGGGTAGTTAAGGTTGCTACATAGGCCTCATTGAATTCTAAATCCTGTAAGATAATTTTCGTAAGAAGGATGCACTGTTGTATTCTGAATCGATAGTATTTCTGAAGAAGGGTAGATTCGCAACCCTCTTTCCGGAATTTTGTTATTTGAATTAAGTATGAATTTTAGAATTTTTTTTTGAATTTTTTTAATTATTTACTATTATGTAATTTCTTAGTCATGGTTAAATTTTGGAATGCCAAATGACTAGAAGTGACGGCACGGATAGTGTAGTGACGTGGTTTGACTAGTGTATTAGCTGTGGTTGGGAAGATCGAACAATAAGTGGATCCAAACTAGGAAAACCAGGCCAAGTTGTGACTTGACCCAAAATATGTTTATTTATTTAATTAATTAATTAATTACTATTAGGATTATTGGCTTTTAGAAATTTTGATCGTTCTAAACCAGCCCGAATCCAACCCAAGTCTTAGTGGTCATGTAGTACGACCAACGTCATCCATATAGATGTGTAAAAGTGTATATATTGGTAGTCCATTTTTGCATTGTGAATAATTTCTATAAAGTATATATTGAATATAATATATGTATTATTGCTATTTAAATTCATATTTTACTGGAAAATAGGATAACTTTCTCTTAGAGCGATATTTTGGAACTTTTGGGATTTACTTAGACTATGCATATATACTTGTGTATAAATATATTCATTATAGGTGGACATAGTGCTTTATACATATTTCTCTCGATCTTGAATTTAAGTTTGTATTTCTTTTGACTTCGGTCATTTCCTTCATGATCTTATCATTTGTACAACTTTATCTTAGGTCTTCTCTAAACATCGCCATATCATGAGTTTGTATCACTTATTTTGTCTTGGACCCAAGGGATTTATCTTTTTTAAATAAATTCTCACTCAAATGTCTATACCTTAATCTTAAGTTAAGTTTTGGATTCAAGAGTTATCCCTCCTAACTAATTATTTTCTTTCCAAGACTTGGTATTCATATTGGAAGGACAGATACTTACACCCTCTTAGAACTTGTTTGAAATTCTAGAACCTCCTTTGAAATTTCATAAGGTATAGTTAAAAGAATATTCGTTGACTTGCGATGGCAAGACAGCAGCGCACTGTCGCCACTTATTTGAATTATCGAGATTACGGGTTCACTGCAGCCAGCAGCGCACTGGCGTGGCATGTCCCCCAAGTCGAAATAATTTCAAGTAAGCGTGAGTTATCGAATGTCATTCAAGCTATAGCTTAGTTGTCCTTGAAATATTATGTCAAGATTGGATAGAGTTGATAGGGTATTCATTACCGTATCCTCATTTGAGTCGTGGAACCAAGAGTTTATTGCAGCTAGCTGTACACTGGCGAGGCATAAATTGTCGGTAAAACGACCTCAGATATGGTTACGGTATTCGAATACCATATAAGCTACGTCCTTTATTGGCATACGACTATAAAATTTCTAAATTGATTTGTGCATTATTCCTAGTTACCAACTTCTCAATAAAATGATTGTTCTTTTCCTCCATATCTTCCTATTTTGAATTGTCATCTTTTAAACCCAATTTGATTTCCTTCCACTAGATTCATAATCACCCCTAGATTACGATTCTTTGATCATGCCTATATGATTCCAAGGGTAGTTAATCGTGCCACCTAGTATCTTTTCTTAAAATTTCAATTTTGTTCACGACCTAATTCATTGGATCAGCGATCATAACATTTCTTAATAATGACTAATTGTGCCATTCAAAATTTTGAGTAAGAAATTTTCTAAGGTGGGTAGTTTTCGATTGATAAACTTTTGTCGAATTCTTTTGAAAACATTTTAGAGCATTTTTAGGGCTTTGGAGTCTCAAATGCTTTCTTCCTGGTTTATGTATTTTACATGATCAATTTCTTTTATCAGAAATTTCTATTACCTTTCACCAATCTACCAAGTATGCCTAACCTAGTAGTCCTTAAATTCGAGGACGAATTTATTTCTAAGGTGGGTAGATTTGTAACTTCCCTTCCCGAATTTTCAAATTTTTTATCTTTATTATAATGTTTAAAAGTAATTTCATTGACACTTGATGAATAATATTTTATGAATTAAACCTTTTGCAAAAATTGGTTTTAATAAATACTATGAGAAGTGCTAATTGTACTTGAGAAGATAATTATATATAATTGAGGGACAAAAATATTTACTGACTTATTTGATGAAATGTACTTCTAGAAATATTTGATTTAATATTATCATTTATTTTATTTTATCCTTGATTTATTACAAAGAGATTAAATAGTATTTTGAATTGTTCTATTAATTTGATCAGTAATAGATTAGATCGATCAATCTATGACTAATAATTGTGATAAGGAATTTTCTAAATTAATTGTAATAGACTTTATTTTATTTTGATGGAACTAGCTGTTTTTAGTTATTATGATGATAGTGTACATGATTTGAATATGAATTTAGATAACTTGTTTTAATAATATAACTAATACTTTTAAATTTTTTGATAATATCGAAATATTATTAGGATAATTAAATATTTGACTATATTTTGGTTCATGTAATTTAAAATTATCTAATTAATAGTCTAAATATTTTAAGATAAGTATTAATATTTAGTTTAAATCTAGAATTCTTTTGAACCTAATCATGATAGGATTCTTCTTAAAAGCAATCTTATCTTCCTGTATAATGTATATTTATGAGAGGAACATCATCTCTCTCCTAACACAAATTCTTTCTCCAATACGTGGATTCCTCTCAGCGTATGCATACATGGTCTCCCCTCTCCCTAAACCCTCACATAAGCCACATCTCTGCCGACCCCGACCCGAGCCCAGCCAATCCTACCACCATCACCATCCTCAATAGCATCACATCCCCGACATAGCCACCCTCCTCCAAACACCCTCCAACCGAACCTTCACGAACCACCCCGACACCATAGTCTCGCCGGGTCTCGCCGACATCAAGCCCCTACAGATCCCGGCCACCCTTTTATCATGCCGTCACCATCGGAATCACCACCACCAACATCTCATATAGATGGGAGAGAGAGGGGGACGAATATGACCCACTGCCGTCGCCAACGCCCTAGCGTGCGCCCGTACTATTCCCGGAGTCGACCGCTCCGCCTCGTATAACCCACTACGTCGGCACCACGTCGTGCCGATCCCGTCCAGATATGGACGCCGCCCCGATCAGGCTTGCCACCCTCCGCGACGCGAGCTTTTGGCCGGAACGGGCGCGCGCCTCCCCGGGGAAACCTCGGGACATCGCGCTGCTGCCGCCGCCCCACGGTGGACGCCGCGATCCCCGGAACTCCCCGTCTCGCCCAGTGCCGCCCGGCCAACCTCCGCCCTTCCACCGCGAGCTGAGCCGCCGCTTGAGCACGCTCCGACGAACTCACCTGGAGCAAAGCCATCTCTCCTCCGAGCCGCTCGATAAGAGATACCTCGGCCAGAGCCGCTGCCGCCGACTGGAGGCTACAACCGCCTTGCTAAGGTGCACCTCGCCGACCTGTCTCGCTGCCGTGCCCTCTCGCGCATCGACGAACGCTAGAGCGCCACTCCGCTGTCCCCAACTCCGGTCGTCGCCCCAGCTGCGATCCTCCTGGCCGCGCATGCCGGCGATCTCCCACGCAGGCGCCACCTCGACCAGCGCCCGATCGCTTGTTCCCAAGGGTGAGTTTCCTTTCCCCATTCGTACTCATCCCCCAATTCATCCATGCTTTTTCCTCTGTTCTCATTCCAATTGGAAAGAGAGAGGGAGTAACTTTAGGGCTAAGTTTAATGGGCCGGGCTCAGTCCCTGGGCCAAGATAATAAGAATTGGTATTTTGATATTAATTAGGCCTTGGCTTTGGAATTGACCTAGGATTTTACATTATTTTGGGCTGTACTGAATAATTATGGATTGTGTAAAATTCGTATTTTACAGTATATTTGGAACGGACAGAAAAGAAAAAGGGAATAAAATTCGTATTTTATATATAATTTTTGTACAATGTATATGTATCATATTAATATACTATTTACATTATTTGCACATTTTGGGGTTGAAGTTCCATATATATATTAAAATTAAGTCTGATACATTGATGGGTTTTAATCATTAAAGTGATATATATATAAATGTATTAATATTGGCTTGGTGGTGGCTATATAATATGGGTTGTTTCAAAAAGAGATTTACGTAGGTATTATAAAAACAAATTATATGTATTTTTCTAAATGATTTTAACTACATATTAGCTACGCGTGTATGTTCTAAAAATTAACTTATATTTTCTTATAGTATATTTAGTCCTTTAGGTATATATATGATTTCTAATATTTTCTAAAATACGAGATATAATAATAACTTCTAAAATACTTTCGTTATTTCTATCAATTCTCTTCAAAAATCCAATATTGTCCGTGACTAGTGGTACTTTCCTATTTCTTTGTAAACTTGGATCCTTATATCAACCTAGGCTAATCAGACCATTCCCGATTCAACGGGCGATTTTGTGCACCGCCTGCCGGAATCCAACTCTGGACACACGGTTGGGTTTGTATCGGAAAGACTGGATCCGTGACATGTAGTTTGACGACTTTAGAGACCATTGACTTTGGCACGCTTTTCGGTGCAAAACGGGTCCAACGGCGGACATCGTTTTGCCGAAATTACCGTTTGCTCCTGTGTCCAGAATTGGACTTAAGGACAGACAATCTAGCTA